>CALSBZ010000825.1:234152-261794 GCA_943591055.1 Gobionotothen gibberifrons | reverse complement strand
TGCGATTACCCTGGACGGGCCCTTTCTTCATATCTTTCATTCAACTCAGAAAGGAATTGACTAATTTAATTTTGCGAGAAGCTGTTGCATTATGATCCGTTTGCATGATTCACTTTACGTTTACAATGCAATGAAATTGTCAACATCTCTTTATGCACTGCGTTATTTAACCAATCAAACAACATTAGAAAAATACTTGTTTATATTCTGTGGATAGGACTTTCACTCTGCCCGTACCACAAAAATGCTGCTGTTGATTATACGCAGCATTTGAATTATATTTTATTCATGGTAGAGTGGATCTGGTCCTACCCCCTCCTGCCACAACAAATCAATAGACCTACAGACAGGAAGCTATCTGGAAAGTCTTCAAAATCGCAACAATTAAATTAAATATTTTATGGGAAAGCCGGAGAATTCAAGACAGAAAAAACAAACAATACATACAGTATAGCATAACTCACCCACCTGGGGGCAAGGGGGTTGATACAATGTGTCACGCTGTACCTAAAGGGTGTGTGTAGGTGTGTGTGTGTGTGTGTGTGTGTGTGTGTGTGTGTATGTGTGTGTGTGTGTGTGTGTGTGTGTGTGTGTGAGCCTCATGACCAGCTGCTCTTACATGCATGGCGCATCAATCAACAATGTTCAGTGAAAAGTTTCCGGAACACTTACAAGCATCATCCATACTTTGCAGTGGCAGCAATTGTTAATCAGTAATGATCGTCTGTGTCAGTTTACACAGGTCAATAGATGTGCATAGCGAAGCAGAGAGGAGCAGATGCAAAGGGGAGAGGGTGAAAGATGGATGCGCTAGAGGTAGGAATATGAGAGATGGGAAAGGGAATTGAAATATTGGATCACGGGATGAGAAAAATGCTGAACAGGGGAACAAACACGGGAGAGAGTCACATCTGATATAGTGTGAGTGTTGTCTGGAGAGAAGGGTGAGATGGAAAATATCAGGTTTGATCGTGGGGGAGGAAGAGGGACCGAAGAATGTAGGAGTGACCTGTTTTGTTGATGGTTGTGATAGCGGAGGGGTGGGGAGGGACGAAAAGAGCTGAGCGGTTACTTTTTTTTGTCTTTCTTTATTTTCCTCCTGGAGTCAGCAGGTTTGGGTGTGGACTGCAGGCGAGTGGATCGATGTGAGTTTCTATAGCCAGAATACCCTCCTCCATCTCTGACAACCACCGTGACGACGTGATAGACCAATGGGGTTGAGGAGAAGGATGGAGGCAGGAAAAACAAGTGAATGAGAGAAAGAGCGGAGGAAAAATGAGCAAAACAGTGATGGAGTGCAAGGCTGGCTAACCCGGATTCATAAATACACCATTTTGTATGTGTTGATGATTAAAAGGCCAGCTAACATTTGTTTTCTGTTCTGCCCCTGCCCCTGATAGATTTATCTCACCTCGGCTGCTTAATCCACACACACAGCTTCATACCTAAAGTATATTCCGTCCTGAATCCTGAATACTGAATACTGAATGTAAAGTAAGGTCTCGCCTTGGACTGCCACCCCAGAAGTTAACATGCTGTATTAAGTGAGCAAGAGGAGCGTCTCTTTACAAGGTTGTACATGCTCATCTATCTAACACCCCTCCTCCCCCCCACAATGTATATCGACCTTCGCGTTCTTGCTTGATTTGCGGGACCAGCGTTGCAGTCGGGAAGAAAAGCAATGTGGAGCGGCACCTCACCGCTTCATAAGGAGTTTGACCGTGATTTTCCTTCTGGCAGAATCTACACAACACTTCAGCCCCATCGTCGTGCCAGCCTATATGACACATGAGGGGCAGAGTTTTACTGTGTGTGTGTTGCAACTTGCATATTGAACTTGACGCACACACACACATGGCGTAATTTCCACTGGGGACAGGGGGGACATTTTGTGCTCAAAGTGCAGCAGATTGATGGATTTAACTTCAACATTTAAAAAAACAATCTTCCCGGGGGTGCATGCCCCCGGACCCCCGGCCTAGAGTATGGGAGGTCCATTCCCAAATAAAGCAGGTTAAAATAATTAAATTGAATACATGTTCTTTTAGTAAACACTGAAAACTGGTCCCACAGACCCAAACAGCGCACAAAGGATAAAGGTAAGAATATAATAATGTTAAAATGTGCTAAATACACTGCAAAAAAAAGTAAAAGTAGCTCACGACTTGTTTTATTTTTTGAAAGTAGCTCTCATCCTAAAACAGGTTGGTGACCACTGGTATACGATGTTAATGTTTAGCCATGACTGTGTCATTCACTAGATAGCATTATGCTCTGGCTTAGGGGAGCCACTGAGAGATTAATGTGTATCTTTATTTCCAGTACCACCTCACTCTGGGCCTTTCCTCTCATGCAGTGTGATGTACAGTCCAGTCAATGAAAGAGAGAAAAAAAAGTCATGAAAACAAAAGGCTGTGTTTTGGAGTAGAACCAGACCATTCAACCCCGCAAATGGGTTTTGAGACACCTATTGAGGAGCCGCAGCGTGAAGTAGCCCTTGCATCCACTCCACGCTGGGGGGAGAAAAAGAGTAAAAGAAGTGTATAAGACAGCGGATAAGTCCCAAGATGAGGGAGTGTGAAACAATGACAATGCCCTTCAGGAAGATCCTTAACCTGACCCACTCAGGCAGTTCTAACTCGCTAATGTGCACTGTATGAAAAATGTAAGTGGCTTAAATTGCATTAGATTAAGGCAGCCATGAAGCGAATAACTGACAGAATAAAACAATAAGTCTCAATGGGAGTAGCACCAGCAGGGAAATAAAAGCAGTGGCTTGTCGCTTTAGTCTCCAGGCTGCTGCCGGCTCCACGCTGCCGAGGGGGGATTTTATGCCTGTTACCTTGTCCTCTGTGTGAATATTGAGTTAAATTACAATCTTATAACCTCAAATGTGTTCGAGCGACTTTGTTTTTTTTATTTATTTGCTGTACCTTTACGGCAATTTAGATCACAGTAGCGCCCTTGGTGACACACCTGAAAATGGATCAAAGTGCTGCATTGCATTTTTCTTCCCATCGCTTTTAGTTTTCTGCAGTGCCAGGTAGAACTGCGCTTGGTACTTTGTGTATATAACACAACAACTCATAGCCAACTCCGTTCTTTTCGTCCCTAGCTGTGTCCCTTGATCCCAAACTGCTTTGCACCAAGAAGAACCTTGAGGGTAAGCGCAGGATTTGCTTCTCAACGTTTTTTTTATGCCCCCCTCATCGATCCTATACCCCTGCAGCAAGTAGTTCTATCAGATTAATACTTTGAAATAAAATCACTTTTCATGCCCTCTTTTAAAGCAGTACTGGAATGTGTCTGACGCTGGTGTAAAGACACAAGTATTAATCTTACTTAAGTAAGTCAGTGGTTCCTCTCTACACCAACCCTTTGTCAAAGGCTCCGAAAGGAAAACTGCAGCATGAACTCTAATTCACAGAAATATAGGACATTACAGTCTCAGCTGCAGATGGGATACAATGAGACCTCATTAGTGCAGTGCAGCATGAGAGAGTTTTGTATAAGATCAAACATCAAATGTGCCAAGAGGATTTTAGAGCATTGATGTTAATTCTGAGGTTGCGTCTCTCATACTGTGACATACTATGTGATCACATTTATGCTAATGAAAAACGCTTTCTACAAATGCACATTGAACAACTTGAAATAAGGCCAAATCTTGATGTCTTACATTTGAGCCAACAGTTACTGTTAGTGGCCTATATGTGAAAAAAGTTAGATGTCAAAATAGAGACTAGTGGGTTAGTTAATTAGAGCAGAGTCCCTAAAGTATAATTTACTAAACAGATTATATATCACTAATTGCTATTTCTTAGTTTTGATAGAGGATTAGACTTTTGCCTCCATAGCTTGAGCTGCTGAAAATTAAAAAAGTGAGTATATATGAAATGTCCGCAGCTAATGGGTAATGGTTTGGTCTTTAGCTGTGATACTTAACAGCTATACAGAAGTTGATTTTGTGCTGTTATAAGAGAAAAACACAACTGTTTCAACAGTTAAAACGATATAAAGAATAACTTACAATAAATTCTGTTGGAATGACATTTACGGAATAGAAATGCTGGCGAGAGCAACAGGGCGCGAGGAGAGTTCAGCTAAGTAGGCCAAGTATGGATGCTCCCGCTCACCTTGGGGCTTTGTGTGTGTTTTTGTGGAAGCTCGTAAAACTGTGCAACAAAAGCCTCAGGCCTGCAAAAGATCCCCTATCTTCAGTAACAGAACCACGGCACCACAGTCATGATGCATAAGTAACATGTAAATCGCAACGTTGTAGGATAATGATGAGTGATAGCCTGCAGTATAACTGTATATAAAATGCGGAAAAAAAGGCAGTAATTTCTAACACAGAATAATTTGTTAAACAATTTAACTAAAATTGAACAATGCAATTAACCATAATCACATTCCCACTGGAATAATGCTGCACTCGCTGTCATTATCCCGTTTTATCTCAATATTTGCTTTACTGATAACATTATGTAAATACTGTATGTGAAAATAATTGAATCTAATGAGTCAACATTAATACAAAAAGGGTTCATCAAATAGATTTGAGTTGCATATCCTTCCATTCATCTATCACTTAAGTATTGCCGTAAACTATTTGAACACAGTCAGCTAACGAGATGCACGATGAAACAGAATCCAGGATTATCATTAATATTTTCATGTGGAACGGCTTTAGTTCGGTTCATTGGCCAGTTCCCCTTGGTGATCTGATGATCTGAAATGATCCTTTCCTAATGATCCCCTCATAATGATCGCAAAGGCATACTACTTATACTGTATCCTCTAGAATAAGGGTACAGTGTTCACATTGCTACCAGCTCAACACTGACTTGGCAAGTTTAGAATAATACACTTCCCAGCAGAGGCAATTATTTGATCTATCGGCATAAGGAGAAGTCTGTGGCATAGTGTCCAGACATAACCATACTTAAAGTAGAAGTAGAAGGCACAGAAAGATCACGAGTGCAATTCAAATCCACAATTCACTCCATAAAGGCACTTTCACAAGCAATTGTTGGTTTGGCTGGTACAAATAAGAGCTTAAATTGCTGCTATGGAGGGGCGTGTACAAGAGAGGCCGGATGTTTCCAAGTAGAAGTCTTTCTTTTTGATTAGGTGGTGGCAAACTGAACCTGAAAATCAAGCGTGGAGAAGATAATAACTGAGCGCCATGGAGCAAAAATGTGCTGCATATATGTTTGGTGAGACATAAGTAATCCTGATTTATATTTAACACAGTTGGAAAGAGTTTGTAATGAATGCCTTAACGCTTAGTGTTACCATATTAAGAAAGAAGTCATGCTGCGATCAGATAATGGTAGGATTCACCTTGTTTTGGTTTACATATGACATTTGGTCCAATTAGTTCTTACAATCAAACTGCACTAAGGTTTAATGGGAAACGGTTGTCTTACAAGCAAGGCAAGTTTATAAGTGTTGTACTTGATGAAGAGTTTCACCAGAACATAAAACAAATATAGGTGTTACCAGAACTGTATGATGTTGTAAGTCTATTGATAAAGACAGGTTTGACAAAATACCCAATGAATATAGAGAGGTTGAATCGGGTAGACTTGTTTGTAATAGCCTTATCTTCAGAGTGAGATGTGCAAAGTTTGGTTTTCATTCATTTTCGGTGTGAGGATCCTCACTATTAATATAATATTTGCAGATCATTCACAGGGACATTTAAATGTGACTTCTCTCCGTGTGTGCATTTGGATTCAGCCTGTCCCTCTCTTCAGCCTCAGACCTCTTTTAATTATCTTACGCTCTTTAATAATGGAACTTTTCAGTCCTTGTTATTCTGAACCCTGTCTACCAATTACCCAGTCACCTGGATCATCACATACCTGCACACCTGATCCTAATTCCACCATCAAGCCACACCTGTCTCTCATCAACTCCACTCAGTATAAAACCTGGCCAGCCCAAAAACAACAGTCCTCGCCAGATTCTCTTGAATGCTACCGTTGTGAGCTGCCCTTGTTTTGTCTGCCTGTTCATGACTGCTACCTGTTTTGCATGTATCCCCTTTTTCTAAACATTTACCTCTTTGTGACCTTACCTTCTCTGCCTACAAGTCCTGCTTAAGAGTCTGCACTGCACTTTCCACAACTTTAACACGCTACAAAAAGACCCACAGTAGCTGTTGCTTTGGGAGAGGACTGTGCATCAAGGCTTTGAGAACTGACTGAAATGTGTTGGGAGCACTTTTCTGAAAGTGTTTTGAAAACGATCATGTATTAAAAGTTGTCGACCAACTTTTAGCCCAATTCCAAGTCGTGTTTATTCATTATTTGATTAAATGTTTCCTGAAATGTTGATTACAAACATATTACTGTATTAAAGGAGGGGTAGGTAAGTTTGAGAAACCGGCTCGAGATACACTTTTTGTTATATTCCATGGAATGCTCTTAACATCCCGATAGCAATGAATATCTTAAGTGCTTTGACAAAAAATCCATTAAAAAATGTGTCATCTGTGGAAGCCGTAGTACTGTAAAAAGCACGACCAATCATTTGAGCTTGCCCGGCTAAAATAACTGGATGGCCTACCTGCTTGTCAGCCTTCCATCTGTGCACAAACTTATCTCGTGCCCTCATTGGCCATGTGCGCGTTCGTGTGTGTTGGAGGAGGGGCTCTGTAAGGAAGTGGCAGATTTGTTCTGGCTGTGTATTTTCAAATTCTAGCGCACTCTGGTTTCTCCAAAACTACCTACCCCACCTTTAAGGCAAAGGTTACGTGTTGTTACCTCTGTAAAGACAATATTAAACAATGATGCTTTGTAAAGGTTGGCATATGTTTTAAGGTCATTACAAGGTCAACCAGCATCAAAGTGAACTTAGTAATAAAATATTCCTATGAGATAAGAACAAGTGTCCTAAGTCATCACAAGGTACATTGTTACCCTTCAGCGTTGCCTCATTGTATTACAACCTTTACACCGTGTTTAAAAACAACTCTGCTCTCTTTCCCATCAGCACAGCCGTACACTGAGCACATCTCTCAGCACTCATCTAATTATGGGGGTCATTCAGCACTGCAGACGGAAGAGAAAAACTTGACAGATTTGCATTCATGTCATGAGTGGAGTTCAGATCATTTGCAAAGCCATCAACTGGATGTCCTTTCATATCCTAAGTCTCTGCTGTCCTATCACTCCTACACGCTAGGGATCTTAATGATGGCTCTCTTATTTGCAGTTATTTCAGGAAATTCAATGACTTGCTTGCCGGGGTCATGAGCGAAATGAACAAGACAAGCATCTTTGAAGATTATGATAATGGAAACGGAGGGCAAAATTGGAATTGTTTTAAAATTCACCCGCACGTTCCACATCTTATTATCCTTCCACTTGGCAGCCACCCATTTTGAAAAGCGTGATAAAAATACACATTAGATACATTCACTGCTATTTCTATGGAACAGAGCTTTTTATGGCCTGTAAAGTTTGCAGTTTGTGCATGAGAAAAATAAGCACTCTTTAAGCAACACCTTAATGGACATGAATAGGAGATCTACTGGGAAGATGAATGTTAGTCCATCCACAAAATAGTCATTAGGATTCATTCAGCTCAGTAGATGACAAACAGCCACATCATATAATTTACTCTGGTTTTTGACGCTCAACGCCACAGACGCCCTTAGTGAGAACAAAATTGAAACCTTCAGTTTTTGGTGGGAGAATAGCAACTCAGTGCTTGAAACAGCAGTGAACTAAGGACCAGATGGCGCAGACTAAAACATACTTTAAGAGGGAGGATGTTGTTTCAAAAGACAAACTCATGCAAATCAGTTCCACAGTGAGGCTGTTGACTCATGCAATTTCACAGTGTTTACCAATAACAAATTGGAATGGAACATTAATAGTGCTTTTGGAGCAAAACCCCGGATAAGTCTAAATGTTCAGAGGAATACATTATTAAAAGCTGACCTCAGAACTGAAATGCTACATTAGCGAATTATGAAAGGTTTTGTAGGTGCCTTGCATAAACGACTGGCAAGAAAAGGACACAGTGACCTCATAAAAATAGACCCACATTAAGAAAAAGTCAGTAATGGCCTTTGATCTTTGAGAGCTTAACAAGTAGTGACTAAAACATATGCAATTACATCAGCTGAGCAGCCTCTGAGGCCACATGTTCAGTAGTGTCACCGGCAGTCTGCCTCCCCACAAAATTATTCATCTTATTCTGAACCTGCTGCCTCTGAGGTTTTCTCTTCCAGCCACTAATTATAATTACACAGAGTCCAGAGTTTGCATACTTTTGACATAGCTTTTTGGAGGAAACTGAGATTTTCGTGTAAGTCAGAATAGCAAACAAGGCACATGGGTCTTGTGGGCTGAATGGTTGATCGAGATCAAGCCAAAGCATGTGCTTGTATGCTAAGGCTATGTTTACTAAATGTTTCACAACCACCCTCCTCCTCCGTCCTGTTTTCCCATTGTGGACATCTGGAGTGCAGCACTAGCTAAAGGAGTTTGGAAGGACACAGCAGACTGCGGGGAAAGACAGCTAGGTGTGCGGGGGCGTGAGCAAACCAGGTGCTGTGAAGTGTGAGGCTCGGCCCTCCCAGCTGATGATCAAAGACGGCCATAACTGCCACTGATGACCGTGGCTGCTGGCCAGACCAAATGTGGACTGTGATGTCAGCACCGATGAGCCGTATCGACGAGGCAATGCCAGCTAGAAAAATACTATCATTGCTGGCACCACAACAATGCAGTGGATCCACACAGGAAATAAATGAAATAATGCTTAATCAATTAATCCTTTTGTCTGCTTTTATTAAGCTTGAGTTTGCTCTTTTAGTCTGTAATGACTGGTCTTTGGTCTTTTGGCTGGGGATTACTCAGGACATTGCAGTTGGATAGAGAAAGAATATGTCCCTATAGCCAAGATAATGTTAATGATGTCTTGTGGGATCCTCCACTAGGAGGACTCTTGATCTAGATCCAGGGGGATCCACCGTGACTTTTTGCATCACTGTAGAGCACATGATAACTCCTATTATTTCCTCTTTAATAGAATTAAACTCTTGATAAAAATCCTTTCTATAGGACAACGAGTTATGTGAGCATGGGTCCTCTTGGGTACACAGAGAGAGGACCTTTCCCATTTACATTGAGTGCTTTGTCAGATGGATCTTATAGAAGATAGAAGAATAGAAGAAGAACAAAACTGTTTGACTGAATGGGGGATAGATGTCATGGTGTCCCAGTTGTCTGTTGTGAAAAAGCACCCCTGTAGACCACATGAGAAAGGCCATTCATTGCATCGATGAACCTGGAGATTATCTGTTCTAAATGCCTTCACATGAAGAAAAACTATACAACATCAGGCCATAAAACAGAACCAGATTGCTTTGTAAGACAGTCTAGTGTACTTTGTTGAATGTGCCTTGTGTTGAAGATGAGCATTGAGGGCATACTTGCCAACCCTCCCGATTTTCGCGGGAGACTCCCGATTTCATTGCCCTCTCCCGGTTTCCTCCTTGGGTCATATTTCTCCGGCATTTCTCTCGATGTCTGACAAAATCAGATTTACTCAGGACTGTTTCCACTCTGACTTTAATACAGCTACACCAATGTGTGGTTTCCATGGTAGTGTGTCTCTTTAGTAGCGCGCGCAACAGAAAGTCTGAGAGGGTGAGGAAGATAGCCACAGAAAACAGAACAAGAATCGACAACACTACCCTCTGCTCACTCAATTCCATATGCACCATCAAGGATGGTGCTACAGGCCGCAAGGCAGTGCACTTACAACTACGATAAGAATGTTAATGTTAATCTAACAGCTCAGGCAATCCACTAGCACCCCCCCCCCCCCCCCCCCCCCCCTGCGGTGGTTTGGAAATGCTCCCGATTTCTGAGGTCTCAAGGTTGGCAAGTATGAAGTATGGTTGAGGGTGAATATGAACTACGGCAATTACGTATTTCAAACACAAGTCAATAGCATGGAAACTAAAATAAAAACAAATAATGTAAGAGAGGTGAGTTCACAATGTCACCTTGTCTTTAAAATATCATAGTGAAGCCAGTGTTGAATTTTTTATGGATATTTTTTATGGATATGGATGGAAATGTCTTTGGATCATGACATGGATCATGTCATCCCATTACTGAGATGCACTGAGAGTCCTCCAGAACCCTACAACCTCTGACCATTACAATTCCATTAGTAAAGTCAGCATTTCATGCAGTATTCATTCGACATAAAGATGTATTGACAGCAATGCCCTATACTCCGTGTGCAGCCTCCACTATGAGCAAATAATGCACCATGTCTTAAAGCCAAGCCTGGGTGTACTCCATTGTCACGGATGACACTCACCAGTAAAAGCACTGAGAGATCAATGCATGCAGGGCCACCACCTGCGCTGCCTGGAGCCCTACTTAAAGCCTCTGCGTCTCGTCTGAAGACGGAGCTGGCATCCCCGGAGACTCACCTTACAGGAAAAAGAGGGAACCCCCCCACTCCCCTGCATCATAGCTGTGAAAAGCTCCACCATACAGTCATCCACTGCTGGGAAATCAACGTGACTCCTAGTAACTACCCTGTCTTTTCAACTTTGTTTTCACTTGTGTGGTTTGAGCAGGCCTAATTAACTTTTTGTTACAAAGGGCTTTACCGCCTTTGCTGCTGGGCCTTATTGGGTGTGCTTGTGGCAAGATAGTACGAGCTGAATGTCATGCTCTCCTTGGGCCGATCAATCCAGGCGATCAGATATCAGACACCTGAGGGATGGCTCTAGCCTCAGATCACTCACGCGCATACGCACACAGGCTTGCATACAAACGCAATTGAAACACAATGTCGGGCACTTTGCAGGCACGCAAACAATCACACACATGCACTAAACCACGGCTGGGGCCAAGGGCGAGAGCTCGTCCGCAGACAGACGTGCTGAGCCGAAAGCTTGTGCAAAACATTTTGTCTTTCTTCTATTTCAGCCATATTAATATCTGCATGTCAGCTTGATGAGATGACTCCCGTGTTGATAGGACCCTCTGTTCAACGCAATTGCTCCACTTGTCACATGCTTCCTGAGTGAAAATTGCATACCTTGCTCAAGGTCACAGACAGTGGTTCTCCCGGGGGGGGGAGAAGGATCCAGACGGGCAACTGCCTGTGTTCACATTTCGACACCTTTGCTCGATTTCTAATTGCCTTTGTGAGAGGTTGTGGCCTGTGGCGGGAATGTAGTGCTGACAACAACAACCATTTTGTATTTGCCTGTATAAGTCATTCAAAAAACAATCAGCGATGATAAACATGCAGTTTGCCCTCCCTGGGAGTGTTGATGACAATAATTTTGTTTGTATATCATCTGCCTCTAACCTAGAGGGATGACAACGACTCCCTCATGTAAACCTATGAAGGGATGTTGCTTACAAAGTTAGCATGAACTATAGACATTGCTCAGAATTCTCACTAGGCTCTTGGATGTTGTGAGAAGAATAAATGCTTCATTCGTCTAAATAACAGCATTGTTATCCTCCCAACCATTGCTCCTATCCATCAGCAGTTGGTTTCGAGACAGTCAGTGGTTCTCGTTTTTCTGCCTACCAAGCTCAATCAATACGGTCAGCAATAATACACGACTCTCTCTTGCCTCTGTATCTGTATCTCATCCTTTCCTATACTCCCTCTCTGATTATTTCTCTTCACTTTACAATGTGAGGCTGTCTTTTCAACCCTGACCATCTTATTATCCCCCTTGACTATTCCTTTTGTTCCCCAACCAACACTCATTTGGTTACTCTCCACCAATGCTAACAAAAGTCTTCAGTGTTTCCGTCATCAGCAAAGTATTTCCCTTGACACTGCCCTGACTTCTCGCCTCCATTACAACAAATACTCCTATTATATTCCCAATGTCTTTCATTTTCCACTCCCTTTATTTCTCCTTTTCCTCCCACTCAGTTTTGTTGAGATGTAGGGGAGTTGACGGGACCCCAGCCGTTCTCTGTGGCGTGTCCATGACCCCTCTTAGCGGCAAAGGAAGGCTACGGTACGGGCTTCGGTCTCCCACTGAGCTGCAGCACTAATCCGCCTGGGGAATCACATCAAATAGAATTGCCCTTATGTGTCATTTGCATAAATAAAAAAAACAGAAGCATGGCTAATAATCCTTGCAGATGCACTTCCTGTAGGAGATTCACTATCATTAAATGGCGTAGCGGACTGCAACTACAATTCCTGGGAGAATTCCTCCATAGATGACGCATTTGTTGGACAGCGCTGCACAAACACACTTAGGCGAGCTCTTAAAACAGATTAAGCGTTAATTTGCCTGATAACTTTGCGGCCAGGGAAGCACTGGTGAGTAACAAGCGCTCCAGTGGCATGAGCTGCTAAATCAATCCCAATCTGAGCATGTCCACTTACTCTCCTCTCACTGCACTGCCAACATATTGAGCAAGCCTCTTCCTGGATACTGGAGTAATCCAATCAAAATGCATCATGGGGAAAGCATTATGGTCTCATTTGTACAGCTGCAACGCATTCACTTCGAGGAAATATGCGGGAATCAATAACTCAAAACCCTGCCCTCTCTCAGCCTGTCCTTTTTAAGAAGTTCAAATTAGGTTTGTAGAGGAAATCAAATAAAAGTTGTGTTTTTACTCTCACAGCTGAAAAAGAGGCTACTGCTTATCTTAAGTACAACAACAGAGGGAATAAAAAGGTTGTATCGTTAAATCGGAGCTTGAGATTTTGTTGCGCAGTTAAACTGGTAACAAATGAAAAGAAAGGCAGAAGATAGTCGTAGAGTGCTCGGGAGATGCATCATTTTCGCTTTCTCTCGTTCCCTTTCTAAAGTGAAATTTGCTTAGGAATTCTATCAGCTTTGGAGAGCTAAAGCTGTTTGTGATCCAGCTCCGCCTTGGTACCATGTGAAAAGAAAAGCAAACAAACGAAAAAACGATCAGAGGAATAAAAGAAGACATTCAACCTAACGGCAGCAGAGTGTAAACATAATGCAATGCCATTTTTAAAAAAAGCCACCGGTGCACCTAAATCACTCATTCATAAAATGGAGACATTAAACCTGCAAAACTTTTTTAAGACCATGTTTTCTTGCCATCTGGCACAAGTGATTCAATCTCTGTTACACCTTTATGCTGTTGGCTGAACACAAGCGAGTGCTGCGGTATTGATCCAGTCGTATTCCCCTTTTATTATCTCTTCTCCCATCCAAAGACAGCTTTCCGCTTTGATAGAACCAGTGTTGTAGAAAAACATAAATTCTCAAGCCCATTTGCTGTGAGGGGGCGGATAAATGGATGTGAAATCAAGCCATGAAAAGCCAACATGGCATGGTGGGGAATTTTATCCTGAGCTCATTAGGAAAAGCATGTTTCCTTATTCGCACATCGTAATGTTTCACAATATTCTGTTACAAAAATGTCTTCTCTCTGCCTCCCACATTTTCATGAATGCTTTTTGATTTGGAATGTTTGTTTGGGCTTTTGTTCTGCAGATATTCCTTGGCACAGTGGCCGTGGGAGAAATCAAGCCTGGCTTCAGCTTGTCAACCCAACAGTGGGCCATAGAGGAGGTGAGGAAGAGGGCGCCGAAGCCTCTCCGCGCTTTCTGACAATAGGGCAGCTGTGTGTGAGGAAGACCAGAGTAAATAGGGCTGTGTGGAGTCACAGAGCTGCCCTGATCGAAGGCGTCTCTCTCTGTTTGCTGTCACAGTTTCTAACGTCCTCTCTGTTGCTGCTTTGTCCAGTCCGCCTGGCTGCTTGACTGGCAGAGTAACTGGACTAATAACCCAGTGAACAGAGGATAGCCCCAAAAGAAAAGGCTGAAAGTACTGCCTGCAACACTATTAAATACAAACTGTTTTTATGTGAGTCTGTCGGTGCATCAGGTTAGAATTCATTACCCCCACTACCCATGTAGGCTTTAAGATCCCCTGTTGACTTTTAAGTTTAGAGAAGAAGCTTCACAGGTAGCGATGGTCCAGCAGGCAAACAGTGCCTGTTGTTTTTCCCTCAATGCACCCCCACCATGCTCACCAGCCTCTTTCCTCTCCTGCCTGTATGTCTGAGAGAACTGCACACGTGAAGAAAGGGCCCTGAGGTGCATTGTTCCAACAGGTATGCTAAAAAGATTCACTAGAAGGAGGAATTCTCTCTTAGCTTTCTTTCGTTGTGGATGTGCCACGCCTCAGGGGACTGCTATGCATATATTACATTACTGCACATGGTTGAGGAATATGTATCCGTTTTTTGCATCCGTAAGTTTATGCAATGCTTTACGTTGCATACCCTCAAAGGAACACATTCGTGCAATGATGCTCCGAGCACCTGATGTTCTACCTGCATATGTTTCATCTCCTCCTCCTTATGTATTTTTCCCCCAGATCTGCAGGCTATCTCCTATTAGGAGCTACACTGCCCCCCCCCACTGCAGCGTGGGCCGAGTGTGCACATCGTGCCCTCTTTCCCACATGAGGGGATCACAGTGAGGTGTTGCGTGACTGCTCATGATTGAGCCTTCTTTAGCTAACAGGTGCTATTATCTCTGTAAACCTTCGCCGGCGCAGAGCAGTCAAAGTCCCCACAAAAAAAGAAAGAACAAATGTATGAATGATCTGATCACAAAGAGAGGCACAGCGTGAAATCCCAGACTGAACGATAATTGAAAACAGGTTTTTGGACTTTAGGATAAGAGCAAAGAAGACGACATGCGGTTCCCTAGATTTATGTAGGCTAACCCTTTGGATTTCCAGAACGGTACTAATTGTGTAAAGACATGAAATGGACACTGCATTATGAAGAATGAGGTAGCCCAGCTTTTAAAAGCCACTGTCCTTGAATGAGGACGAGTGTTTGCTCCCGACTGGCTCCTTAAAGAGCCCAGAAATAACCCAGAACCCTCTTCATTTATCAGGACGATAAGTCTCCGCTGGCTAATCATTTTGAGAAAAGAGGACCCTCGATTCTTTTTACAAGAAGTGAGACTGGCTCGGTTACCTGGACAGCGTTTAAGAGCCCCCTCTCTCCGCGTCTGTCTCCTTATCGCTCTCTCCACTTCTCTACAATATCCTGCTCCAGGTTCTCCCTCAGCTTCCCTCCCTCCAAATCACAGTCTTTGCACCTGTAACCCCTGGGTGAGAGATGATTACACCTTCCTCAGCAGGAATTGAACTGAGAGCTGGGCCCTGACCCCACTCAAACCTCTCCCTCCCCCCCACCTTGATCACCTGGAAAAACCCAAACAAGAGCCCTTAATCATAGGGGTGCACGCGCAGAATGAAAATCAACAGTAAATGGGACAAACATTCGCAACATGAGGTAAGTTAGCCATCATGTCCTTTCATCTTCTCGGACATACACCTGAGATGAGCACACCTCTCCTCACCATCCAAAACTGTTTATAGCTAGCAGGACAGTGAACCAAAGGCAGCGATTTGTAGTTCCCTTATCCCTGCGGCTAAATGACAGTTAGCCAATGTGTTTCTCTTCTTGCTATATCTCCTGGAGTCGGCAACAAACTCATTTCCCACACTAGAAAGCATCACAAAGACTTTGTTGAGCGAGCGGAGACAGAGAAGGAGAGAAGTACGAATAAACAGCAACGAAAGATAGCGGTTGAAGGCGTTATCAAAAAAACTGGGGGAAAGATGTGATGGATTGAAAAGAAGGGGAAGGGCTGTTTCAAGTGAGACGAGATAGCGTTAAGGTGGGGGGAGGCTAAGGGGGGGGGAGAGGATGAGGATGGGGGACACTGAGAAAGCGACACACCTTCCGGGCTTATTTACACGTAGCTGCCAGTATGACAGGTAATTTGGGCAAATTCTCCACAGAGCCTGCAGCAGACGGCGGGGGGATAAAGAGGAAAGGAGAGAGCAATAAGGGAGAAAAAAGGGAAGGGGGGAGAGAGGGGGGAGAAGCAAAGAGGGGGACGTGCGCAGACTACCTGACACGGCCTGAGTTAGGTCTGAGAGCGAGACACCAAATGGGTTTCCAGATTCCAATCAGAGGAGAGGGGTGGGATAGGAGGTGGGGGAGGAGGAGAGATGGAGAAGGAGGCGGGTGAAACAGGGGCGGAAGTCATCCCGCTGACAGAGTTTGATCATTTTATTTATCTGCAGCAGGGAAGAGATATCAAAAGCACTTTTTAATTCAATTTCTCTTTTCCTGTTGAGACTGAAAGATCAAGCAGAAGGCAGGAACGGATGAGGCAAAAGAAAAGAGAGGGGGAGAAAATACTGATATCTAGATCTCCCGATTTATTCATACTCTGATTTATTCACTTGTTTGTCTTACTCGGTGTGTGTGTGTGTGTGTGTGTGTGTGTGTGTGTGTGTGTGTGTGTGTGTGTGTGTGTGTGTGTATGTGTGAAGGCAGGTGTGCATTCCTCTCAGTACACTTCACGTACGGCAAAGCAAGCCTGTTAGACTGTATTTATAGAAAGCTCTTGTACTTGTTCAGCGCGTGGCTGTCTGTCAGTGCTCAGAGCCAATTAGAAAACACTTGTTAATGGAACAAGCGCTCCCCTTCCCGCTCCGTGTGTGAGCGAGGGGGAGATTACTTTATTCTCTTTCGCAGTGACAGCAATGGAGGTATGGATGACAGAAACAGAGATAGCGATGAAGGGGATAATGAGGTGTTTGTTCCTGTGGATAGAGGTCCCCTCAGGGGCTGGGGGGGAACACATTGCACTGGACCCTCCGCTGGCTTCCACTTCCTGTGGTGACTCATGCTTTATACAGTAGGGGGAGGAGTGCTTACCCGGTGTTGACCTCCTGCACTCAAAGCCTCTGGCATCACAGAAGTGACACGTGCTTTTCTGTCAAACACATTTTACACGCGACGCAGCCATCATCGCATGCTGCACACATATATGATTACTCCTGTGTGCAACACAACCGCAACCCTCTTGACATACATCTTGATTTTTAGATTCACGCTGAGACTAGACCTGGTTATCAAACATGTTCTACCTCTTCAATTCAAGCACCCGTACCCCTGTTACTCACCATCTGCACCCCAAACTGCGCCTGGTGCTAGACAGCAATCTCACAGTTTATGACACAGTGAGATGGGAAGAGCAACAGAAGTCCAGCACATAAAAATGAAGCGATGGGGGCAAATTGAATGAAAAATAAATGGGGAGCAGATGGGTTGAGAGAGGAACCCCCAAAGGATGAGAAAGAGACTCCTCAAGAGAAACTGAGAGAGAAAAACAAGGACACAGGTTAAAGGAAGATAGATAGATGGAAGTGTGAGCGGGACTTGGAGTAAAAAACAAGCCAAGACAGATGTCAACATCTGGGGGGGGGGCTGCAGACTCCACAGGAGAGCGACTGGTCAGGGTGGAGGGAGGGCTTAGGGGTGTTCGGATGAAGAATGAGTGCAATGAAATATAATCAAAGACAGCGAGAGAAGGGATTACCTCCTTTGCTTCAGTGGAGTATGTAATTGTGGTAAAAAATAAAAACACAGCGACTCGCGGTGACAACAAAACACTATTGTGCTGCACAGAGCCGAGTGTGATGCTGGGAATTAGCAACAATGATAAAGACGGAGATAAAAGTGAGAAGATGGGGAGGAAAGATCTGGCTGATTATCAGTGTGATGATAACAGTGCTGGTGGTTATCATAATGAAGGTGGTGAGGATCAAACGTGGCATGTCTTGATGACAAAAAAAGATGACTTGATTACAATTGCTACTGATGCCAGTGATGATAGTGGTATTTTGTTGGCACAATTGTAATCACAGAGATTCCAGATTTTACATAAAATACCATAATCCAGTATAGCAGGAAGGCGGTTTCGCATCACATCTTTCCCTTTGGTTTCATGCACTTTAAAACCCTCTCCTCTATATGACTCGTGAATATTCAACCAACAATATGACCCTGGGGTATCAACACGGGTGTCACTCATGTGGTTTTATTTTAAATCTAGTATGACTGCCTACACTAAAAATGCAATTAGTGGCTACACAGCCATGTTACACATACAGAAACAAATCATGTATTTCCAAAAAACGTATTTCCCACAGTCGGTGAAGGTCTGACCCAAACTCTTGTCACCCATACTGATGAGCTGTCCACTATCAAGCCCCAGGGCGAGGTAACCGGCATCAATGAAGACCAGCAAAGGTGGGGAATAAAAAAAATGAAAAAGGCAACATGGAAAAATAATTTCACGTTTATTAAAAAGTTCTGCCTTTCTCAAGGGCAAAACAAATGTTAAATGTTTAAGGTAATGCCATCTAGTGGTCTGATCTAAGACACAATGAGTAACAGAGCGCATTACAGGCTGATTAGAAGAGGGATTTTTACTCGGGTCCCTTGGTATTACTGGAGGCTTGTTCCATTGTGTTTAATGGATTGGGGATATCGAGTGTTATGAGTTGGGAGGATCACATGTCTGTTAACGTCTGAGTTGTGTTGCATATTTTGTTGTCCTCATACATGCAGGAAATCAAATTCTACTGCGGGCAACCATGTTTTCATAAACTGCAGCTACACCATACTGTAGGTGTGAGGACGACTTGGAACTAATATCCTTTAAACGTAATATATAACCTTACAGCTCAGAGTGCAATATAAGCAATGTATTTAGAAGTACCTTGGTAAGACACCCAGTCACCGATAAGTCATCGTTCTTTTGTATTGCATCGTGTTGTATTCATTGTGAAACATGTTGCATTACTTCTATACTACCCTTGAACCAGCAGGATTACAAAAAAGATGAGCTATGACATTCTTTTTGTATAATTTAAATGTCAACATTTCCATAGCACAGGTTTCAAATACACATGTACCAATCTGATTATATTGTCTTGCTTCCTCTAACTGGAAGCTCTGTAAGGTGAGTGCCGTACGTGGATCAGCAAAGCTTTGATTAACTGATCTTCACTCTGACCCCAATCTTAGAAAGGCAGAGATATGGCCTTACTCTGCGTTGCTTTACACAGGTAATGTATGGCAAGGTCATCCGTCAACCCTGTGTAATTAACTAGGTGGCTGGAAAATGCGCCTTTAGGATACCATTAACCCGTGCTAGCCTAACAAGCCTGTGCAAACACAGACTAAATACACCAGCAAACACACATATGTGAATAGAGTGAGTTGGAGAGCAGAGAGGAAAATCCATTTCATGAATATTGGATTTCATTATGAGGGTGAAGAAACAGCTTTGCTGTGGATCATTCTTTAATGACCCAAAGTCCACATGCATGAATCTTTTAGTAGTGGCTGTCGGTTTGATATGGAGAAGAAATGGGAAGGAAACAAAAGTGCATTGGTAGAACTGTTCTCCCATTAGGTTTAAACAGACCATGAGGAATCAGCACCTGTGTCATGGACTCAGACCGTTTTTGGACAGGTGGGTCATCCTGTTGCAGAGACAGAAAGAGTCCAAGTGGGGATTCAAATCTAAGGGTTAAACTCTTATTTTTGGAAACAAGACTTACTTTGGGGACTTTTTGATGATTGAGGAGGGTCTTATGTCTTTGTTTAGGGTTTGTTTTCAATATGAGAGAAGTAGTTTGCGCCTGAGAGCCTCTCCTTCCCTCCAAACCGATCCTCACTGATTGGTCAAGAGGTCAGACTCCACTTTACACCTCCCCTCTCTTATCTCGAGCCACTACACTCCACCACACTTCAGTTTGGGTTGTCGCTAGTCATTTTCATTTTTTGAGCATGTGACATGTCTGCCTCTTGATTTGTTTGCAACATTTAATCAAACACTGAGATGTTTTTTGTGTCTTATTTTGGAAGCGGAGGCTGTCATATTCAATACACTTAGTCATAAAATATTCTTCTCCTTCAGTCAATCAGTGACTCAGAGGTGATTGACATTAGGATGAGTAACTTCAAAGAACGCTGGTGAGAAATAAAGCTAACACGGCAGGGAACATGATGTTAGCTAATATTAGTGAATGCTGCTGAGTTTGTTTGTCACCTTTTAGTTGTTAAAAATCAGGTTTTTGTGTTTATATCTAAGCACATCTGTATTCAAAGATACAACCCAGAGCATCTGAAGAGAGACTGTTAGATCAAAAGGCAAGATTGTGCAACATATCAAAAGCTTAAAGCCAACACGAACATATTAAACATAGCATTAATCACTTGTAATTACAATTAATAGCACATGCTTTATTAATTTTTTTTCTGCAGGTTGACGAAAAGCAAGTGTTCTCGATTATAAACCTGTTTAATATCAGCATGCGCCAGCCGAAGACGCAGGTGGAGTAACACAGGCATGAAATTAATGTTGCAACCAACCTGGCAGAGCTAATAAATAAAACAACCAACCACAGCCAGACACAGCCCTCGTTATGTTGTGCTTCCAAGTAAACCAACTCTATCTGACTCATCCATCCTTTGTGCAAAGTACAGCCCATGCCAAGAGTGGCCTTACCCTTTCCAGCATCGCCAATTTCTTCCTAATGCAGAATTGTTAACCTTCACTTCCTTACCTGCCATTACAGATGCTCAACTTCCCTCAAACAGGATTCATCAATTCTCCAGAGTCTATTCAAAGGCACACTAACCTCAGCAGTGTGTTCCCCAAATCTCCCTTTGAAATAATATACAATATTATTTATGCTGTTTTTGAAATGGCAAATTCCCCTTGTTCTATGGTTATAGTCACTATGGGATTCACCTGCATAAATAAAGGTTTGAACTTAAATGAAATGACTGCAAAGTAACTCTTGTCTATACTGTATAGAAAGTGTCGACAATGTGTGGTCTCCAACTCATGTGCATCCTTCACTGGCTTCCTATCAGCGATAACAAAATCTGTTCGAAGGAGTGCCAAGCCTGAATCACAGCAACAAGGGATCGTACTGTACCTGTGTCTTTGAAATGGTTGGCATGACTTTTTCCTCTGTGCCAAGCTAGCAGCCCTCAAGTGGTATAATCAAGTTGGAAAAATAATCATTACCCAGAACGAAATGCCATTCTTGCAATCATATGCTTACAAAGAATCCATGAAAATATACATTTTACTAGTTGTTAACAAAATGTATGACGTAAAAAGGAGACATCTAAGAAATCATCTTCAAATCTAACTTTTAATTTGTAAAGCTAATTCCTGTGTTTTTTTAAAGGACAGTCTCCATCATCATTGCTGTTTTTGTAAGCGAGTGACGTAAGACTTGGAAATAATCCAAGTTACTGCATGCCAACCTTTGGATGGAATTGGACCATGAGAAATTGTTCATATGTCCTGATTTTACAAAATGTGTTTTTTGAAAATAAAACAACAATGACATAAATGTGCCACATTAAAGGGGACCTATCGTGCAAAATCAACTTTTGTACGTCTTTTATACATGAATATGTGTCCCCGGTGTGTCAGGGAACTCACCAAGTGTCAGAAAACACAACCCTCTCTCTTTTCCTCCGTACCCAAATCTCTAAAAACGGGGCTGCAACGGAGCTGATACAGATTTGAAATATCTCTGACGTCAGAAACAAGGAGCTCCGCCTATATGGGCAACTCTCCACCTATCAGGGGAATGGGGGGTTGCCGTGGCATGGTAACAGCATGGTAACAGCATGGTAACAGCATGGTAACATCATGGTAACATGACGCTCGTGCCTCACCTCCCTCCTTTGCAGGGGGGCGTGGTCAGCTGCAGCTCATTTGCCACAGAATCAGCCCTTGTGAAGACAGGGCTGGAAAAGAGCAAATAGAGCGAAATGAGGCATGGCTAAAATGCATGATCTGTTTGGTATTTTGAAAAAAAACCTTCACAGCCATGTTTTATATAGGTATGGCCCTACAATATATTATTCAAATATAGCATGATAGGTCCACTTTAAGTCCTACATATATAGATATGGGAAGAAATATTGCAGAAATAATTGTAGTTTTGAAACAGCTAGATTGCCCTTCCCTAGAGTGATTTGAGCCTCATATATTTTATTCACCAACACCTTGCATGATTCAAGTTATCCATATCATTCCAATTATCTCCCTGAGGGAGAACGTTACAGCGGGCAGCTCAGCGGACTGGGGGAACATCTTTAATTACTTATTAGTGGTGAAGATGTGGTGTTCCCTAGTTAATAAGGCCATACCCAGACCGCTGACAAGTCTGATTTTAATTGTATTACATATGTCCATGTCCCTGCTGGCTTGAAGTTACCCCACAAAAAGAAAACAGATGGCCTTAGGTTGAGCGAGCGCTTGTGTCTTTAAGTGTGAGCTGAAAGCAGGAAGTGGTAGTAACGGGTGAGTGGGCACAGTCAGATGGCCAGGGGGTCCCCGGGGTTGAGCACCAAAGCATCATTTATACAACACAAACTGGCTGGGTTTTATATTATGATAAATGTGGCTCTACTCTAATGCAATTATATCCACTTCTATGTTTGACTGAGTAATTACTGTCCTCTGAATTGAAATATTGCAGTTTCCAAGGCACGCATTTCAAAGACTTTTGCACTCTACTGTATGGCTTGACAACTTGTGGTGCGTCTTCTTTGCGTTCAGCCCTGACAGTCCACTTCAAGTCCCTGCTTTAAGAAATCGAATTATTACCTCACATCAAACTGCACTGTCCAAATGCGATCAAGGGACTTCTATATACTTAAGGATACAGACCTTGCTGTAATGTAGAGAGAAGAAAACCAGTATTAAGAGACACATTCTCTATTTAGTGTCTTATTCAGAAGATGATAAGAAACATATTTTCTCAGGTGCATTATATTCAGCACTTTGAAAATGTAAGAGACATAACATCCTTTAATCAAGTGCTATCCATTACACATGTAATGTCCTTGCTCTAAGTGCTTGAAGGTATTACACCTGAAGGCTAGTCTCCCTTTCCATCATAACGCTTCACATTAATTTACCACACAAAACAAGTCCAGTAAAAAATGTAATTAAAGGAAAATCAATCACGCCAGCAGAAACATTTCAACATTTTTGGATTTGTAAATCCTCTGTAGGGCGGAATTGAAATGTAGTTCTTTGCTCAAACTTTTTTGCACACTGTAATCGATCGGCTGCTATCTCTCTTTTCTATCTCCCGTCAAAAAATGAAATACAAATCTTAATAGAACCCGAATGTCAATAAGACTTGATCATGATGGATTCAAGAGAGGATCAATCACGCCGGGCTGATTGAGAAAACACCTGCACTGTCTGCCCTGCATTTGTCATGTCTGATTTAGCTGCCTCCCTGCAGCACACAGATCAATTCTGATTACAGCTGTCAGACCCCGAATAACAAACAAAGGTAACTGCAGGTTTGATAAAGCAGATATTTACGATAAATAAGTTAACATGAGGCTTAAAAACTAATGATGAATTGGGTAATTTACCTTCAATGCTTCAGTTAATATCTGATTTTAATCTTTAATACTGTGGTTTTTGCTCTGACATCAGCCAGATTATATTTTGTTGTTTTGCTCAAACTCTTTTAATTGTTTTATTGTGGAACTACTTATATTTTACTTTGTATTGGTGGCCTCTCATCACATCATATCTCATGTATATGCCTAGTTTTGTTATTTATAGTACTGTTTAAATGCATCTCCCTCACTGTATTTTCTAGTCGATCGCAGCATAATGGGTTGTAAAACAATTTCAGCGGATGATAAATCAACAAATCCATTTATTTAATGTCAACAATTCCCATATGTCTCAAAGTGCAGCCATTGTTGTCAGGTATAGATATTGACTTGTCAGCAAAAAGATGTTGTATTAGAGTACTGTTGCCCAACATTAAGCAGCTAATTGCCCTTTTCTGACACCTTCATTATTTCTTAATGGAACTGGAGGTCTGCTGGCCAGATAAAGGTCACATCGATACAGTCAGTACCCGCTGACGTGGAGAGAGACTGATGTTTTGCTGCTGTGACAAAATGATTTCACAAAGTCATTTCTAAAGGGAGGTTTTCTAAAAATGGCGTTGTTTTATGGGCACAACCCGTGGAGTACTATATTTGATCAGTGCTTGAAAAAATACCATTAACCCAGAACACTTTTTGTACCGATTCATTTACATGCGCTCTATTACTGGAATGACTGCTGCAGGAAGGAAAGAACAGCAACTCAACAAGGACGGAATGATGAGGAAATTTAATTGGACATTTTACTTTTATCTCTGGAATGATATAATGCATATTAATTAATCAAATTTGGCCAAATTGCTTCAATTTCCGGTGCTGCTCTAACACAAGAGGAAAGAAAAAAGGAACTGTGAAATGTGTTTTTAAAGCAAACCACAGCCTTGAATACACTAAAGAAAAAAAATTGTTAAGATGAAATTGGAAGTCACCCCAATAATTATATTACACAACAAATGAGTCTAGCACTATTCATCCACATCACTCAATGGATAAAGGGATGCAACGTGATTGAAACAAATTGTAAAAGCACACCATATCCTTGAAATGTTTTAAATAACTTCGCAAGCCGAATTCTGTGCTCACAACTGCAGACATGCAGGTCCAAGCACTAATGGCATTCCACTCACTGCATTACAAAATATCTGGGAAGAAAAGCCCTGGCTTGTAGCGCTATCCAACCCCACATCTAATTAGTGAAATATAGTAACACAATAACACAGAAGAGTCTTTTCCCAAACCCAATTAATCGCCTATTGCAGCACAAATGTTTGATGAAATCTCACCTAACAACCAATTATCACAACAGCCTCCCAATATCAATCAATGTGTTTTGTACCAAAAACCATTCCTGTGATCTCTTACTTGATAATGCGTGCAGCCATTTTAAACACCTGATACCCAAAGGAATAGAATCAAAGGCACAGTGGAACATTTCCTGTAAGTCCATTTACGTGCTGTCACAGCCAAATCCTTGCTGAAATTCTGCTTAACTGAGTCTTACCGTCAGTATGTCGTGCTAACATGGACATTTTCTTATAAGAAAATCCCACCGGCAACTTTCCAGCTGGAGCAATGTGTTGGGATTAAATGACAGGAGAATTTTGTAGCATACCTTTTTAATGGCAGCATAAGCTAAAAGAGTAGGCCCCGACTTCGCCAAGCAATGACTACTTCTGGGCATCGGCTTTGGTTTGTTTATCTAATTATGTAGCTTTCCAAATCACAACAGAAACATGTAATGTTAGTATTTGATTGCTATGTGTGCTGACAATTTAAAGAGAGTCTAAATATAATATTTTACATAACCAGTGGATTCCTGACAAGCTCCAAACCACTCATTATGACGTGGGCCCACAGCATGAGCGTCTTATTAGAGGTGTGCTGCCTCGCTGAAATGACTCCCTAACCAGTGGCATATCACATTAGCACTCTTCTTAACGCCGCAATATCACACAAGTGACCCCGAAACAATTTGAAAACTCCCACTCACAACAATATCACCGAATCACAGTTTTCATTGGCAAGATAAACCTGCCATGTTTTTTATTCCAACTAATCATCTGCCTGCAGAATCAATTCATCTCGATCACTGCCTGTTGCGGGTCTTTGAATCCCCCCTCCCCTTCCTCCCTCACACCATCTGTCTCTTCCCTCGCTTCCTTCCAGCAGCCCTCCTTCAATCATTTTTTCATAACTCCTCAATCTCTCCAGCCTGTCCACCCTCATAAGCTCTCTCTGTCTTTCCCCCCCACTGCTTTTCACTCCCTTCATTACACATATATACCCCACCATGCACACAGCATGTAATATGTGACTTGTGTGCACATTTCACAGCAATGTGAGAACATGTAAGCTAATGATTGAAGCAAGGTGGCATTGACACGGGCCACGCCTGCAGCAGCAACAAGTCTGAGCTGCGGACCAGTTCATTATCATTGAGAACTGCGCGCTGCACAAACTACACACCCACACGGCTGGTCGCTAACTCCTGACAAGAATTAAAATGATGTGAGAGTCAGGAAGAGAGGGAGAGATTCTTAGAGTCGCTATTATGTAGTGCCAAAGTCCAGGGACCCGGCCTCTCATATGCCTTTTTTTGTTCCCATAGGAGACAATGCTGGTATGTGGGGCTCGTTAGCACACCCTGTGTCGCTTCTCCACCCCTCACTCATGCCTTCGCTCTCTGTCTATTAAAGTCCGGGACACAATTATCCCCATTCTCTGCCTCTCTCTTTCAGCCTCATCTTTCTCGCCCACTGTGAATGAGAGTCTGGAACACAATTACCCCTGTTCTCTTTCTCCTTTTCCTGCACTTTATCCATCCCTCTATCTCTCTCCACCCCTTATGGCTTCAGGAGAAGTCTGTGAAGTGAGAGCAGCTGCTAAAATATTTATTGATCTGTTTTCCACAGTTTTATTTATTTCCCTCTCTCCCCTTCTGAACAGACCCAGCAACATCTCCGGCACCTTTACATGTCAGAGGCGTTGGAGGGGCTGAACATTCACAACACAAAACCATTATTCATCATTTGTTGCGCCCAGGAGTTTTACCTGTGTAAACAAAAGAAGAGACGCGAGGAAAATGTGAAGGCATGTGAGAACAACAGCATCAGCTACAGCTCGAACAGATGTGGTGCAGATTGAGCCGTGAGACAGGTGGATTGTTTGCTATATTTTGATGTCGGTACCGGCTTCAGGGTTTGTTGATAGGAAACACCAAGGTGCTGCTCTGTTTTTTCACAGCGTTAAGGAAGTTGTACACAACTGCAGGCTATTGAAGTAGTAGTAGTCATGGCAACAATGCCCTGAGCAATTATAATTACAACAGTAATAGGGTTAGTACTGGACTAAATGGATTCGCTGATGGATCTGACGTTATCACTGCGTAATTAAAGGGCTTCCATGCTATCGGATGTCCCCATAGTAAATATCAGCGCAGTTAACCGGGAGTTTTGAGGTTACTCTAACGGCGAGCCATTCAGCAGTCGTTTGAAACTAATGTTTTTCTCCAGCCTTCTGCTGTAGCACATGATTAAACTTCCACACACACAAGCACACAAGGGAAGGATCACACACATAAACACTACACACACTGAGGCACAAAAAACCCACACAAAAGCTAAGTTCCATCACCAGGCATGGCCTGCATTAGTGCTTAAGCCTTTTCCATTGATTTGCCGGCGAGCTTCTTGTCTTTTGGTAATGAGGACAGGGAGAGAAGCAGGACCCTCGTCCCTCCCGGCTCCCCTAGGACGAACCGCCTGCACTAATCTGAATTGTGTTTCCAATGATGCTAACTCCCTGGCACAAAAAAGACTAGAAGGAAGAGGAATAGAGAGAAAAAGAGTACACAACATTCTCTCCCCCTCTAACAGCATTCATTCTCTTAAACATCTGCACCTCAACCAAACAAGAACACATCTGTTTCTCTCCACAGACTGCTCAATCTGCAGTGTGGACTGAAGCCTTGAGAACCAAAGGGAAGAGATGTGCAGCTTGCTGAGACTCAATTTGATTTTCTCTATATGAACGCTATTGAAAAGAGATCAATAAGAGTTATTAATATCCATGCTGATGTGTGTATATATTATAAATATGTCCAATTGTCTGCCTCCATTGGCTTTCCATTGATTTACCACTTGCACCTTTATAGGGGGAATTGTTGGAATTTATCTTCCAAGTGGCCAATGTACAGGAGCTATTCTAAAGTGTATGCATGCATACGTTTATTTCTGTGTGTGTGTGTGTGTGTGTGTGTGTGTGTGTGTGTGTGTGTGTGTGT
>CALSBZ010000825.1:213860-234142 GCA_943591055.1 Gobionotothen gibberifrons | reverse complement strand
TGTGTGTGTGTGTGTGTGTGTGTGTGTGTGTGTGTGTGTGTGTGTGTCTACGTGGGCGATGGTTGATGTGAGACACGAGTCACCACTCATATCTGCTTCTACAGCCACTCTGCTCCCTCTTGAATGATCCACCCTCTGCACTAAATAAAACATAGCCTTTTTACATTTGTTACAGTGAGAACACACAGCCAACGCATGTCTTTGGGACTGGGACATGGGGAGGACGAGGGGAGGTTGTAACAAAGCAAATTACTACAGCAATTAAACACAGTAACTACCTGTCCCGAGCTGAGAGCTGTCCCAGTTCCTTTCCATTACACTGAACTCCATATATTATAACTGTAATTATAATTGCAAACAAGCCATACTGTAATCATTATTTATGGCACGACACTATGCGTAATTGCCAACCCCCCAAACCAATATGAGAGGCCCAGCTGAAGTGTTTATCAAAACTGACAGGTGTAATCTCAAGGGCAGCGAGGTGGTGGCGTGCCTGCGTCGGCTAACCATCCTCGAAGGATTTGAACCTGTGACCTCTCAGTCCCCAGTCTGGCCAGATACTGCTAACTCTATAGATGCAGAGTTCAGCTTCAGCCTGGCAGGTCAAGGGGTCACCAGCTCAGGGGTTATTCATCTCTGTCTAACCTGTAATTGGAAATGCTGCAAAACCCACAGTATGAGGGCACTAATGAATTAAACTCAACATTCCATCTGTTTGGGTCTTGTAGTATTGCCACTGATATCTGCCAGCCCTTAAATGAATAGTTTACTCCTACCTTCAGGATGGAGATATAGATTACTCAGAGCCAGGTGCAATAGATTGAACATTTCTTTTTTGGAGCTCACTTATTTTGCAACCTTTGTAGTTAACAAAAAGACCCAGATTGTACAGTTTTCTTATTGTTTTGTTAACTAATGTATCTTTACTTCCAGCAAAGTATTTTTATTGTGTTACTCTTTGAAAATCATATTTCCTCTTTTTTAATCTATTTTACTGATGGATAAGTCTGCTCTGGTGTGTCTGTTTATCCATGCTGCAAGCCAAATGCTGGGAAATAAAGACTGAAAGGGACTGTTTTTTATTGACAGGATCCTGAAATTCAATGAGAATAATGTCAGTGTTGATTCGGTATGACATCTTAGTTATTTAAATCAGTTCATTGAAGTGAACTTTTCAAGAACTACATTTTTCAAATGTTTTTGTTACTTTTATAATAGAAAACGTCAAGATTGTTCTCACTCTAATGCCATTCACCATAACATCATTTCCCTACTTTAATATACCCAACAACACTGTAATATAGGAAATAACATTAATCTCAGAACTCTTCTTCAGTACGCCATGTTTTATTCAGCCAGCGGTATCAGGTTGTTAATGTTTCCATACAACACCACTTATTTTCCATCAGCACCTGTCTTTGCAGTCCTAGTTCAAAACACAGCTAGCTTTTCTTATAGTGGTATCTTGGATGTGCAAGACATAGACTCAGAGGAAAGTCTCGAAATGCGCAGCAGCACAGGCCACCACAGAGCAGCAAGAGAAATAGAAAAAGTGAAACCCAAGGGAGAAACATTCAGACCACAGACCCACTCCAGACTGGATAAACCTCCAACCCTTGTCCCTCGGGCTCTTGAGGCAAAATCCAGGCCCTCTCACTCCAACACTTGCAGATAAATTAAACCTGCCAAAATGGCAGAGCATTTGTAAGCCAAACATGGAAAACAACAGCACACAGAAACCATGGATTTCAAAGGGAGGGAGAAAAAGCAGGGTCCCCTCCAGAATAGGAGCGCAAGGCATCTGTTGATGCTGGCATCTCCTTTCTCTTCATCTCCAAGCCAAGACTGGTGATCCAGCCGAGTGTGTGTGTATCTGTGTGTGTGAGGGGGTAGGGACGAAAGAGAGTGGCTACGTGCTAACATGTGCAATGTGCATTGACCCCACTTGGCCCCCATATGTTGCTAAAACAAGAAGGATGGCGGACTGCAATATGACCCCACCTGTTTTCACCTGTGTTCCTGCCTTGTACACTTCCTCTTAGCAGAACCTCCATCACAGCAGCGCATGTTGGTGGGAAGACCCATCTGTTAGACTGTTTGAACATGAGTGACATACATGTACTTCACACAGTTGCTTTTTTCTGAAAATATGCCGTGAATGGATATCTTTAAGGCAGAAATCAGTTTCTTTAATATCTAAATGTAGCGTTGATATAGTATCCTTTGATATACAACCTTAAACGTCCTCTGCTGTGACCTATGTAGCCCTGTTAGCAGAAGCAATTTCTCTTGTCATCTTCACTTCTCACCGAATCAATGACAGCATTATTCTTATTATCCAATCATGCAGGTTTCTGTCATAACAGAAATCCTTTGAGCAGAGGGTAAATTGTTTAATTTCGTGTGGAGGTGTGTGTGTACACACACTCCCAGTCTTAACGTTTAATCAGCCTCACGGTGTCTCGTCTCGTAGGTAAAGAAGGTTTTGATTAATTACAGACAGCGTGCCGGAAATGCACATATATTCTGCTGTATTTTAGAGTTTCCTGGAAAATGTAAGAGAAAGAAAAAGGAGAATAACTGTGGAGGGGAAAAGCGTGACAGTATCTCATGAACTGGTTTGTACACTCGCACACCAAGCCAGCAGGAAACCTTGAATAGCCTAATTCTGTTTGGCAGCAAAAGAAAAATCCCTTTTTCAACCTGGTTGTGAGTGTACAGGTCTGAAAGACATTTTACTGTGTGTTCCTGGGGGGTATGAGAGATCAAATTGGGCTCCCTCTTAATAATTATTTGTTGTGCATAATGTGAAGTTGCGTGATTATCACTGTCAAGAGGGAAAAACATGTTCAGGGGATAAAATAATGGGGTTTTGTGTTTTTGTCGTTTAACGAGCATGAATAACACACACAATTATCTTCACAATGGTAGTAGAGCCTTAAAGCAACCACTTACCACACTGGCCTGACTCTTAGAGGCACAGATACAAAGGATAATTTCACTGCTGCATGATTTATCAAGCAGTGGACAGTGCCCTTTTAACAGTCATGTACTTCCTTTATAACGCATGCTTTCTACCTTAAAAGACGGACGTGTTGTGGACTTACAGCAGGAGGGATCCCACTCCAATTTGATTCACATGTGCTGCAATGTGCACAACTCACATCAATAACCAATCATTCCTCAACTGCTGCTTAATGATTGGTCACACCTTCACATTGCAAAAACCCACAGGTTACAAATGCAGAGGGCTGAAAGCTGAAATGAGACTCAGTGTGGTTGTAGGGTTGGTTTGTGCGCTGCTGGAGACGTGTGTGTGTGTGTGTGTGTGTGTGTGTGTGTGTGTGTGTGTGTGTGTGTGTGTGTGTGTGTGTGCGTGTGTGCGTGCGTGCGTGCGTGCGTAGGTGCGTGGGTGCGTGCGTGCGTGCGTGCGTGTGTGTGTGTCCTACATGGCTGCCCGTGACCAACCGTGACCAGCTGGGCTCCCCTGCCCACAAGGAGCTCAGGAGCAGGAGGCTACAAACCGTCTGCATCTGCACGTTGTTAACCTCACATCTTATTGCACTGACACATCAATTATTGTTATTAACGGCAGGAGTAATTTATTTATATACTGATTTCCCACAGGATGAAGGCAGGTCTAATTGAGCCAGGTGTGTGTATTTGTGTAGCCTATGTGTTCATGCTAGATAGGCAAAAGGAAATTAGAAAACATGATGAGAATGGCGTGCACAACTAATATATGGTGGGACATCCCAAAGCATGGTGAGGATATTAGAGGAAATGATGAACAAATGCAGGTGGGTTTTAAGTATTCCCTGGTCAGTAAGACAACAACAACACAACTCTGTGTGTGTCATACATAATGAAGCAGTTTAAATCTGGAGCAAGTTATCTAGATGTTGTAAAAGAGAAGATCAATGAAGAGTGTTTGTCTCCTTTGCTGTGCTGTAGGGGAGATGTTTTAAGGCAGGGATAAAATAGAAACATTCAGGCTTCACTGCCCAGTGCATGTTTGACCCCCTTAGACCCCCCCAACTCCTCCAACTGTCCATATTTTCCATTTATCTTTCTCTGTCTCTCGACCTTGGTTTTGAAGAGAGAGAACAAAACACTGTCTTTCCCTCCTGAGTCTCTCTGCATTGCTTCTCCCCATACTTACATTAAGCCCACCACCAACATCCCCCCCCCCACCCTCCCCCTCTTTGCACTGGTGGTGCGTCGTGTACGTGGGAAAGCAGTCCCATTCAAGTCACGTAAAGGAATGTTCACTGAGGACTGGGGGGTGGGAGTCTATTTTTTCATAGTAAACATCTTAACATGCATCACTCGTTGCTTACACTGAAACCACGAGGTTGGCTTGGAGATGAACCTGGTGCTGTGCGCTCGCTCTCACGCACACACAGACGTATGCACGCACGCACGCACGCACACACACACACACACACACACACACACACACACACACACACACACCATCTCTTTCTCTACATTTCTGTCTATCTCTGCGTGAGCAAATGGAAAACTGAAGCGCAGTGGTACAGCAGACACGCGTGATTCACGGGCAGGTAGAACCCCCCCCCCCCTTCATCATCATTAGTATTCACCTCCACAACCGTTTTCCGAAAATGAAAGGCGAAGATACATGCGTAGAGGCATCAACACAGAAACGTGAGCACATCGCTAAAGTAGCTCGTAAGAACTTACCTTTCGACAGCAGCACCAGGATCAAGCCAGCAAACGCGTTCCGCAAGAGGGGGCAGCCCATGATGGAGTTCTGATTGATTTTCAGCTTGTTTTTGCAGCCAAATGCCTTGGTATTCCTCCTTTATGTTGCCGTTGCGGGGAAATCGGTGTAAAAAAACGACCCTGTAATGAATGTCTATTACAATAGTCCAACGCTTCTACATGTGACTGGACGAAAACACCGGTCTTATCCACTTGACTTTTTCCTTCTGATGACCCGCGTCAGAGATAGAGGCGAAGAGAGCTGTTTGTCTTCTCCTGTGTAGACTCTGACAACCAGAAATGACCGAAGCAGGGGAGAAAAACAAATATCCCACACACTTAGTTTGGCTCTCAGTGCCTTGGAGACAAATGTTTGAGAAAATGCATGGGAAGAAAAGGTGACATGTAAAGTGTCCAATGAATTGACAGGAATATGTTTTTTGTCAGAGAACAGGATGGGGTCTGTGCGTCCTGACCAGTCGCAAGTCTCCACTTGAGCTTAATTAGCCTGCTCCCGTGTGTCTCTGTTGGTATGCAGCGCGTCTCGTTGCTCCGCACTCAGCGCGTCGCAGGGAGCAGCAGTGAATGCGAGGCGCACAAGAAAGAGCATGATTGACAGTTCAAGGATAGCCCCTTTCTCCCAATCACCGGCCCCAAGGAAGGAGGCGGGATGTACGATTACACCGATGTCCCGTTTGGGGAGGCTGGCCAAGGAGCCTCAGCGGCCAATCGGAGGCGCGCGATGGGCGGGCAGAGCGCGAGGCGAAGCACGGCGCGGTGATAATGCAATGTGATTTATAGCCAGTTCGGTGTTGCTGCAGTACTCAGAGAAAACAGTCCACAGGGGGACAGGCGGGCATAATAACTAAGGGACAGAGGTGGGGGTGCAGGGGAGGAGTGAGGTTCAGGTGGAGCCATATGGGCTCCGGTGCTCGGGTTTTGGAGATAAATGAAACAGAATGAGGGAGAATGACAGGCTGTGTTGCTGATAAGCAGGTTATTCAACTGCCGAAAAGGAATACTGTCAGACCAGAGGCCTGTAAAGACAGTGAGAACATTGCCCACATGCATAGAAGTTGTGGGTAAACTGGATAGAGTGTCAACAGATTACAACACCAATGCATAAAGTCCTAAATGCAGGTAACATAAAACCATAGGAAGACACTTTATATGTATGGATAAGTTGTAATAGGCCATTTGTAAACATGTACGTCTCTTTCACGCTGCATTTGGTACTAGAAAGAAGTGTGAAAAGCTGTTGCTTTTAGATGGTTCTAATTTTCTTTTAAAGGCTCATGGTGAGAAAATCACCATACATGAAAGCTATAGAAGCCAATCAGACACAGATGACAGGAAGCTGAGAAACTCCCAGCAAACCTGACATGAATGTACACATACATCCCATTTGGCAGTTTGTTTCACGATTGCATCATGTCAGCAAACCTCCTCGTTCAGGAACATAGAGCACATGCATCCATTGGGTCTACTCCTTGCTAAATTGGCTGTATGTCTGCGATAATTATTTCCATATAAACTGATGTATTATTCCATCTTTGACTCATAGAGATGTTTCATTATTCCCCAAATAACCAATGCATGCTTTATTACTGCTGAGGGCATAAGGAACAAAGCCCTATTTGCTGATTTATAGTGTTTGGACATTCATACAACAAATACAGTTGGGGATTAACTGACTGCAGATCTGCCTCAGATGAAAGATGGAGATAGATGAACGGGCATGCACTGGAAAACCAGGACTGATTAATGAGTCAGCAAATCAAAGCCCAGCATTAGATACTTACAGTGTATGGTTTGTTTGTAAATACTTAATATTTACCATTAATTCGATTTGAGTCAGAGCAATTAAATCAGGAGATGTCCGTGATATTAACCAATGCCATATAGGTCGTTATTTTCTAATGTAAATATCTGATTTGGTTACAAAACGAATGATTTGTGAAAGATGGATACTGTACTGCAGATGGATAGAGGATGGAAAGATGGATGGAAAGATAACATCCCAGTTTTTATATCAGCAGCAGCTAACAGTGGGAACAACAATAGAACAATATAATTAATTGAATGAAGAGAATAGGTCTAGTAGGCTAATAGGCCTGAAGGAAAACTCAATTCAACATGGCTTGTACACCGTAAACTACTGTTTGTAAAAAAACAATTACGTCTTGCATAGTATGCTATACTGTTCCTCTAATCGGCATGTCCTCCTCCTCGTCTTCGTTTGGACATACAGGGTTTCCTCTGAAAGCCCCGGGGCAATTATTATACAGCTTCAACATTAGCATAGAAACATTGTGACATTAAAAACTGTGATCCAAACAACAGATACTGTATATGCCAGTGCGTAGCTTCATTAATGATATTCATGATTGCAATCAGGAATTCAACTTTCCTTCCGTGAACTCACGGATATTATTTATAGACCTGTCACAAGTTGCAGTTTGTTTGTACTCAGTTGTTCCAAGTTATTTAATAAAAGTACAAACACCTGCGAAAATGTTGACACAAATTTGCATTTTGACTCAGATTTTACAAAGCCAATTACCCTCAGACCTCGCCTGCTCCCATCACACTGTGTGACATCCTGAGCACAGTGAGCAGGCTCAGAAGGAGACAGAGGAGCAATATGTTATTCATTTTGGAAAGACTGACGTGCATCAGCATACATAAATAGTAAAAAAACACAAATGCAAAGAATATGATGCTTTTAAACTTCCTTGCTTAGGTCCTGAGGTGTTAACTAAATACATCTGTTTCTTTGTGGTCTAAAAAAGACAAAGAAACAATACTATTAGATTTTTTGACAGGACAAGTCATCTGTGTATTCAGTTCATAAGGTTTTAGGTGAAGCAGGGTACATACGAGCAGCACAAAACTCATGATTTAATATCTTTAAAAGCATTTCATGTTGTCCTCTGCTAACCTCTAAACTCTAACATATTCTGCCCCAATTTGGTGACACAAATGCTCTTTTAAAAGTGGGTGGCATTTTTCCATAATATTGGAGCAACTAAAATGAATGATTATGCATTTAATAGATTTTCTTTTATGAGTAGATGGTTTTAATAAACCGAAATGGACACAAGCCCGTTATTATCTCTTTATCTTATCTTCTGGCCGCTCAGGTTAGAGTTATCTTGGCTGTTAAGTCTGATGAAATGTTTTTAATGTGTCATTGATTTATTGTATCGCATTATGATCTCTCAGTGTTTGATATTTGTGCGGCAACACTGCAGAGAATACAAAAATGAACAGCTGTATTAATATTGCATCACTGTGTAAAAGTAATACAAGCATTCACCTGGACTTGAGGGCCTGCAGCGACTAACCAAGCAGACTTACAGAGACTGACAGTGGACACTCACTTCAAAAGTAAGTAAAGTGGAGCAGACAGAAATAGGAAAGTCCACGTTTAATGTAAGAAATGTTTATGTGCAATTAAAATGTAAGCTGAAGGGAAAGTAATGTGAAACACACGACGCACAGTTCAAAGGGAAATGATTAAAGAGGAAGTAATGCAATGAACAGGACATCTTTTAAGGTATGTTCTGGTAAAAGAAAATGTAGTAATATACTTTAAAAATAAGCAGAGAAAGAGTGTATTTTCCAGAGCTTCTTCCAGACCCTTATACTCACAGATGAGCTCAAGACTTTGTGCTCAGGAGGAAGACCTCATGTTCTTGGACAGCAACACTAATTAGAGCCGTTATCTTAGAGCTGTGACCTTTTGTCGAACTTCTGTTTTTTACCTTCAGTCTCTGCATTTTTTCTAAGTGAAGATTCTCATAGCTGCCGCAACCAGTTATGGTAATTCACTTTTGACTTAATAATCCCAATCATTTCTGCAAAAATGTTACGCTCTCACCGTCTCTGTTTTTTTTTTATGACCACCATGTGAGTGACCATTTTCGTGTCGTTTGTCTTGTACTGAGATAACAAGCTTTGCCTCCCTGTCATGGTGCAGTTATAGCAAAAATAGAATCGTCAATCCCTTCGGTTTCCTTAAGTATGAGGTGAAATGTAAGAACCACTGTAATCAGGGTTGCTGGATGCATGATGGGGTCATGATGCATCCTAGAGTGTGATTAACTGGCCGCGATGCCACAGAGTGCATCATTACTCATCAGGGGGTGGAACAGTGAGGTTAGTTTGATTGATTGTAACCTAACCACACTGTGCAGCAAATACATTGTAGCATATGTCTGCAGACGTTTTACTGTATCAGCTTATATTCAATAAGTATATGCTTGAGCCTACCTATAACACACAGTCAGAGTCACTGAGACACCTTGAGCACCCGCGCTGAAATGACAGTGATTTCACACCAAATTAACAGAGAATAAAGAAGACCAGTACTATAATGTCAGATGTTGGCACCTTGATGGTTTGGCCAAACATAAAAGGACACCTTCTTGAGCTTGTTTCAGGAGCGGGAAGTTCTTGGGGTGCGTCCGGCTGGGTGAACCTGTCCCTGAAGTGTCTGCTGTAGAGCTACCAGTTGTGCTGGCTCCTGTTTAGTATGGTAATGTATTGAGATGCGGGAAAGGACTCTTTTCCCCTCGTCCCCCTTGCTCCATCTTTAAGCCCAACACATTAATTGGCATGGCAGGGGCGGAAGTGACTTGGTTGTAATCATTGTCCCTCAGAGAACCCCACAGAGAGGGGTTGAAGGAGAGTGAGATGGGGGAGAGCGAATGAGAGCGTTGGGTCTCAAAAGGCTTGTCCTCCGAGTGATGTTATCCAAAGAGGTGCAAGGAAACAAAAAGACTGGGAGGAGGGAGAGGAATTTATGAAACAAGCAGGGAAAAGAAAAGGGAGAATCTGGAACGGAAATTGTGATGTGAGCTCCCCTGCCCCCGGATAAATGGACGACTATAGATGGAATGAGAGGAGAATTGGATGGATGATTCATGTAGGGGATTATGGATGGAGATTGATAGCTGCATGGTGGGGAAACGGTAGGGGGATGGAGGTTAGGAAGTTTGATCGACATGAAGAAGATGAGAAGGGAAGAGAAGGAAGAGGTGGGTCAGTGGAAGATGACTGAGGTTGATTGACATTAAAGCTCCACTTGTTGTTGTACTGTTATTTTATCCTGTGTAAACTTTCTAAACTGAGAGAAAACCAAACAAGCCTCACACATCTAATTCAAGGAAATTGATTTATTAAGCATTACCCATTTATTTGGCTCATTTCCACTACAAGCCTTGCTTTTAGCGCCTCACAAGTTGAAGTTGTTTCATCCATTTTAAGCACACAATTGCTTTCACTGATGATTTCTGCCGCAGCAACACGCCACGGTTGTTAAGTACCTTGAAATGGAGGAACTGAATCTGAACGCCAAGGAGAGTCAGCCTGGAGATGGAAGAACTGGATAGAAGAAAAATATATAGAAAAACTGAAGGTTTCTTACTTTGAAGGTCAAATGTAAATGTTGTGCTCCATCTTGGCGAAGGCTGCTAATTACTTTAACCAAAGGATGAGTGTGTGGGTAAGTGTGTGTGGGCATGCAGGCATATTTATATACATGGATGTGTTTCCCATAGGCGACGGATGAGGGATAGTAAATGAATGATGAAGCACAGAGCGGGCGAGTCACCTTTTAAGAAGTGAACGGAGCCTGAGCGCGTCAGAGAGTGCGGCCTTGAAGCCAGATCAAAGCCACGAGCCGAGCTGTAATAGATGATGGAATTTAAATCATGTCTGCTGCCTCTCTCCCTCTGTTTTATGGCTTTCAAAATGCAACTGCCATTTTCCGTCCTTTTTAATTCGCCACTCCATCAAATGTCCATCACTGCACTGCAACATTGACTTTCTAGATGGAAGTCACTGACATGGGCTATTGAAGTACAATGACACAAAAATATCATCAGTGTAATTTCTTTATTAGCGTCGACTGATGTCAGAAAGGCCCGTCCTGTTTCATGTCACATCAGTGCCTTGAGTTAGCGTCCGCTGGTTGCCTTCTGGCCACGAGGAGGCCTTTGCTGCTGAGCTCAGTCGTTTTCTCAGAGTCTGGGAATAAGTGCTGTGTCTCACGCAGCAAAGCATCCCCTTCTAATTAAAAATGTCTTAATGATAGTACTTCAAGAGCATTCTTGTGGCAATTAATCATAGAGATATCCTATACATCTTGAAACAAATATGCAGCAAAAAAAATAACTTTTCACTGCATGGTTGGGAGAAATAATAGTCTGCTTCATTATCATCAAAAGTACTTAATGCAGCGGCTCATTAATCAATGATACGTTTGTAGGGATTATTGAACTCTGACTCAGCCATACGGCAGCAGCAGTATGGTCTACAACAAAAGCACTTTGGTTGGGTTAAGTCCAGTCAGACTCTTTATAGGGGAGGCCATGACACTCTTTGCTCCGAGCATGAATTGGTAGTCTCACAGCAGAAATGTGGCATTGATAAATAACTGGTATCTGCAGGTAGATATCTATCATGGATAAAGCATGCCAAGTGCCGTGGTTGTAAGCTTTGAACATGTCTGCTTATGACTGGCTCACACATCATTTTAGCCACTCCAGAGTTTCCTAATGGATTCTCTGCCCCTGTCGTCCATCTCTCTCCGTCTCTTTTGTCCTTTTTTCATTTAACCACACTAAAAGCAAATCACTCCTTATCTCTGCCTTTCTTTCATTTTGTTTTTGTACCCAGTTGTTGTCTCTCTGCTCTTTTCATTTCCATCTCTGTCACCCATTATGACATTCTTCCTTTCCAGCAGTGTCTGTGTCAGACATTTTTTACTCTCTCTGCTTCCCAGCTTCACTTCCCCGTCTCCCCAGCTTGATTCAGCAGTAATGAGCGCAGCTTAAGGTGGAGCTGGCCTGAGGTGAGCTGGAGAGAGGCAGGGAGGTTAATGAGGATAGCAACCTCGCTTTTTGCCTGAGGTGTAAAAAGAGAGTAAATGGAGGAGGGAGGGAGAAAGAGAGCAAGGGCCAAAGAGACAGACAGACAAACTGACACACAGAACTAACGTTTGCAATAATACATTTAGCTGATCCACAGAAGCACTCGTGTCTCACAGTGTGAATGTCAGCTGAGGTCAAAGTGGCTACTTTGTGCCGGAACACAAGGACCATAGGTTTAAAATCAATGGTTGTTTTACAGAAATGTATGTGATCAAGTTTCACAATTATCAATAAAGCAGCAGTTATTATAATCAAGATAATACATTTTTAATAAATGTATGTATAATTTCCCTATGATTAACTATTTAGCCATGTGGGATCATCAGAATGATTCCTTTAATTGCCTCGCCACGGTTCCTACGGGTAAGAAAATTAAAAATCAAACAAGGACACTGTCAAATACAAGAAGCAGCCCACACAGTTCAGCCGTGGTGCCAGGAGGAGGCGAGTGAACAATGCTGCTGTTTCTTCTGTAGACCTCTTCATGTATTCATATAACCACTGCAGACAGATTATTTTACTATGAGTTGTAAGTAAAAACAGATGAGTGGAAAAATTAATTCAGGAATTAAGAAATCATGGCTAGGCTTCAGATATTTAAAACACATATTAGTGATGAAAAAAAAGATAAAATCAGATTCAAAGGAAAACTGAAAGATGGAAAATGATGACGCTTCTTTTTTTTTTACACGCCCACTGATTTTGTTGCACTTTTACAATTTTTTGACGGCCTTTTTCACTCCATCCCTTCCTTCATTCATGCCCTGGTCATTATTTTCTTTGTTTCACTCCCAAATCAATCTTTCTCATTTCGCCCAGAATTGATTTGACCACCTCTTATCGTTGACGCAATCCGCTCTCACAGGCTCATCCAGTCCTATCCTGCACCATCTTTTTCTCCTCCTCAATCTCCTTTCCCTCTAACGCGCTCTGCATTCAACTTCAGCTCATTACAAATGGGGCTCCTTTGCTCTGTACTCTTACTTGGTAACCTCTGCAGAGTTGTGGAACAATGTCTTGATTGGATGTGTCTGGCATTACAAAGCATCCTGTGCTGCAGAATTGGTGCCATGAATAAAATATTATGTTGGCAGACAGCAGTGTATTATCACCACGGCACCGATATACAGTTCTGGGAAGATAGATTACAAATCAATCAGGCTGCTTGTGTCAAGGTTTACTGATGCACTGTATTTTTCTTTTATCTCTAAACCTTTGCTTGTCTGCACATTATTCACATCTATCATAGAAGTAAACACTTGAATAGCTTGTATCAGCCGCAGTGCTGTAATAATATCTATAAAACCACGTTTGTAGAAGCTAGCAACAATATGTATTAACTCTTGCTGCCTGATTTATGTGTACAGAAGGCCAATATATAGTACATATTGTGATGTTAGTCATACAAACATGCACACAGTGACAGAGCTGCTCAGACAGCAGAATAATCACATTTGTCCACTGGGCAGAGCCAAAAATCTGTGCCCCCGGGGACGGAGAGAGCTGTTGTGATTTTGGCACAGCGGTCAAAATCACACGGTGCACGTGCAAGTCGCGTGATTCTCAAAATATTTCTTCTCTCATAAAAAATGTTAATTAAAAAAGAAACAGCTGTGAAACTATGATGTCTATATCCGGGACTACACTACAAAACATCAAGGCACTGTAATATCCGGAGATTTATATTTGTTTGTAATAAATTAATTTAGGAATATGACATTATTGATTATTTTTCAATGTTCAAGACTGACTTCCTCTGCATAACATCCACATCGGGAATTCGGATATAATTGATCATTTATTTGTAGCAATAATAGCAGACCAATGAGTAAGCTAGCATTTAACATTCAATTTCCACAGCTAATGTAAAAGGTTGACAGAAACCACTGTGTCTTGTGTCATCGCACAGTGCATGCGCTGTTCCTGCAATTATAGATATGTGAGGAAAATATGTATTTGTATTGAGATTGAAAAAGAATAGTAAATTATAACGGGCCAACAAAAAGGAATATCAAGATAATCAGTATGTATCACAAAAAGAAAGTTCATGTTCATGTTCAATTCTACACCTCGCAGTTTACGTCCAATGCCAATGTTCTGTTCTATAGCAGGAAGTGGCGTGCTAGATGTATTAAGGCAGAAAGTAAAGGTGAGAAGGTCAGGGTGTTCACATTTGACTTCCATGAAGAAGAAAAGCATCAAGCTAACTTTTCAGATAACATGTAGTAAACAGGCTGAAGGCTGGAGAAACATTGGACAAATCCTTGAACATCAGAATAAAAGATAGTTGCTTGGAGAGAAAAGAAGAATCTCCATTCTGACAAGAGCTCAGCAGCAACAGGTGGAGCACTTTTTAAAGTACAAGGACAACTTGCACTACGTGTAAATATATTCATTTCTGGACGTGGTTTGCTGATTGTTCTATGTCTTTCAGGATTACAAACACTGGTGTGAAATCTTTTGACGGATGCTTTATGTTACTACCTCTCGGGGCCCTTACAAAAACATGAACGTCAAAATTAACAGAATATCTCTGGGCTCATTAATCCAACAAAATACACTGAACAAAAATATAAACGCAACACTTTTGTTTTTGCTCCCATTTTTCATGAGATGAACTCAAAGATCTAAAACATTTTCTATATACACAAAATAACCATTTCTCTCAAATATTGTTCACAAATCTGAAACAATCTGTGATAGTGAGCACTTAATAATAATCATTATAATCCATTCCACCTCACAGGTGTGGCATATCAAGATGCTGATTAGACAGCATGATTATTGCACAGGTGTGCCACAATAAAAGGCCACTCTGAAACGTGCATTTTTGCTTTATTGGGGGGGGTCCGAAAACCAGTCAGTATCTGGTGTGACCACCATTTGCCTCACGCAGTGCAACACATCTCCATCGCATAGAGTTGATCAGGTTGTTGATTGTGGCCTGTGGAATGTTGGTCCACTCCTCTTCAATGGCTGTGCGAAGTGCGAACTGGTTTTCGGACCCCCCCAGACCCCCCCAGACCCCCCCAATAAAGCAAAAATGCACGTTTCAGAGTGGCCTTTTATTGTGGCCAGCCTATTGTAGCCTGTGGCATATCAAGATGCTGATTAGACAGCATGATTATTGCACAGGTATGCCTTGGTTATTAGAGAAATGGTTATTTTGTGTATATAGAAAATGTTTTAGATCTTTGAGTTCATCTCATGAAAAATGGGAGCAAAAACAAAAGTGTTGCGTTTATATTTTTGTTCAGTGTAGATGATTTTTTGCCTCTGTCATGTTATGTTAACATCCGAACCAAGGAACGCAAACAAACAACCATACGGTGATAAGTAGGAAAAATGGCAGATATTAATTCCTTTAACTTTACATTCAAACTATGTTAGAGGAGAAGCTTAATGGCCTTGCAAATGAATGAGTTGTGATTTCATTTTGTGTCGTTGATAGTTTTCTCTCAGTAAGCTGTTGCAGCAGTTGCTTGGTGATATATTACCCCTGAAGAAGTATTTCAGTGTAGGATGTCAGATTGATGACAAATATAAAAGAGAATTCATAAGCAGCTTTTGGGTAGACAGCTCAATATGTATACAAACTGTAGTCATTACAAACTTTCAGTTCTTGCGTCTGAGAAAATATTTCATTATATAATTTAGATTTTCCCAAAAGTACCACGGAGAAAAAAAGGTACAGTCAGCTGTTTGTGCAGTGCAATCAGACAAGTATATACTGGTATATTTATCCATTTCCCCTCAACCCTCAGCAACTTCCGTACAATGTGGCGGTCTCCAATGTATTAGTAGAGCCCTATAATCAATCTGTGCCATACTGTATTGTCTCAGAAGGTTTCTGCTGTGTTTTGTAATGCTTGAAGATAAATGAAGAGGGAAAAAATAAGAAATGGAATTGAGAGTTGAAGGAAAATATAAAGAGGGGGTTTCAGAAATGCAATCATTTGTGTGCACAGCTGAAGTATTAAGGGCTTCAACATGATGGTATCTACCACGCATTGAATTTATCCAGAAACAGATTCTGCACTCCTGAGACTAAACTCAATGGCTTTTAAAATTGATTATTTTCAGCCAACCGAGTTGCTAAGTGGAATGGAATGTACAATTAAATGTTTGATTGTTTATGTTGCTGCCGCTCATTTTTCGCTGGCTGTCTCTTAACCCATTTACCATGGTCCATCAATACACGTTTAAACAGTCGTACACCGGATACGCTATGCTGTGAATGTCACAGTTCTGGAGCATTTGCGTTGCGCTAGGAACGATTCTCGGTAAAATCATTAATCAAAGTAGGACGTCATCAACATCTCTGTGTGTGAGTATCACCCGTTACTATAATTAATGTATTGATTGTAGACACTGCCGAGCTTCTCTACAGTTTGTGTTACAATTTCGCCCATCCCCTCTGCCCTGGCCCTATTTAATCCTTTAACATACACCCTTTGTTTTGCACATTAATTAAACACATCCTTCCCTTCCCAAGCACGAGGGAACACTTGTCAATACACTTTGAATCGAACTCCTTAGTGCTGATCTGGAATCTGTCCTTGCTCTATGAGAGTGCCAATCAATGATGCATCGCCCGGCTTCTCAACGTTTCTGTCCCTGTTGCTCTGCATCTAAATCACTCAGCAGATATCATCTCTCTCACCGTCCCTGCAGCCATTTCTTCCATCTCTTCTAACCTCCGTCAATATCTCTCTGCTCAATACACATTGCTTATGTTTAATCAGAGTCTAGCCAAGTTTAAGGTTGCACTTTTTAAACTGTACTATCATAACTCAAATGATATGACACCGTTTGGAGCTGAAGCGGATGCTGAGATTGGACGCTTTGTCTTGTTTGATAGAGTCGTCGTGACAGGTCAGCAGCTGCTGTTCTAACACAGTTCACTGACATATCTGAAGCAAACAGATTTGCTACTCAGTGTGAATCTCATTATCATACATTTGCAAAGTTTCATCACCTTTAGGATAAACTATTGTAACATCAGGACCATGTCAGTGTGCCACCTGTTAGAAAAAAATGACATTTTCTTTAGAAACCATGGATTTCATGCACAAGATCATCGAGTATAAGGATAAAGATGTCGTTTCATTTCTTGTTATTGCAAAAAGATCCTGTGAACGACCAAAACCATTTGCTTCTATGAATCTCTCATGTTCTTTATATAACAGCGTTAAGGATTCATTAGACTCTAAATACATAGGCAATACTAATAGGTTAGCTATGATTATTATTATGTATTTTGTAGACAAATGAATATGATGAGAGGAATATTTCCAGACTCATGCTTGGATACTGTACTGAATCATTTTATAACATATGTGGATACCAGGAAAAATCTAACTTTCCTGTCAGTCATTCACAACCCTATTTGCACAATTTCCATATTCATGGGCTTATGTGTGTGTCATGTATATATATTCAGCTGACGGTGGTGCACATGAAAGTCTAATATCCAGTATCCTGGGAAAACAAATGAAGGTGCACTGAGGGAAAAAAAGGACCACTGGGCTCCCCGATAAAACAAAGGATAAAGTAATTATTCACTTTACCCCAACTAAACTAGTTAACATTGATACATTAATTAGACAAATAGCTCCACAACGTTGAAACACGGACTGACTGAATACATGTCAAGTTGAATCTATCAACCTCCTTTATATATTTATTTTGTCAATGCTTTTAAGTGGCCGCTGGGATTCACAGCCTGATTCTTTGTGAAATGTGTAGTGCTTTGATCTACATCAAATGCAAACCAAAGTTGGGGAGGAAAAATTAAACGGTGTCTAACGGCACAGAGAGATATATCGCGAGAAATAAACTGCTGCAGCTTTTGTTGCCCATATAAAAGAGGGCTTTAGATTCGTCTTGATGTTGGATTCAGTCTGTAGTTGATTTATGGTAGGGATTCTGGGCGAAACTCCTGGTGCATAAACAACTTTGGAGAGTGCTGATCAATGTAAATTGGTATGTGAATGGACACTGTGACCTTTGGAAAAGTCCTCTCTGGGAAAGTCTGTTCACTGATCTTGGTCGGTGTCCTTTCTTTTCCCTCTCAGTGCTCTCAGAAAAGTCCTGCCACAGCAGAAACTCTCCGCGGCACTGTCTTCCGAGTGACTGCATAAAAGTGCAGGATCTGACTTCTCCAGGACTTCCCTGGGCCTTTGTCTTTGAAGCAACACGACACGGGGCTTTGACACTCTACAAACACTGCTTAGAATTTGACTCTGCATCTAAAGGAGGATGGGGAAGGGTGGCACTGGCAGAAGACGTCAGACAATGATGGCCCTCATGTTCAGTCCCAAGCACTTAACGCTGGCTGTGAAAAGCTCCTGACAGTGAAGGCAGGCGAGGAAAAGGCTGCCAAAGATTTCCAGTTGGACGTTGTCTTTTGAAGGTGTTTATCACAGTTCTCCACTGTTGCATTGTAACAGAAATCTCAATAATTGATTGCCTATATGTACAAAGCACTGTGTAGTTTGAGGATTTAAGTACTGTATATTGCTCATCACACGATAAGAGTAGTATACAATGTTCAGTGCTGTAGAAAAAAACATGCTTTACTCTCAACGCAGTTCAGAAATATCTTCTAAAATATCTCAGCTCCCAAGGACATATCAAAGCTTACTTAATGTTAAATGCCATTTCTAACAACCACTTATCTTGTGACGTGTATCCCCCACCACCTACAATCCATCAGATAACTCTTGACATCCATTTGCTTCCTTCCTGTCTCTCCTATAGGCCTTTGCTTCTGGAAGATGTTCTGAGCTGTTAATGCTAACTAATGCCCTGAAGGGACAACAAGCACCTGTAACCCAAGACTGCAGCAGGTGTCGGATGCTGAGCCTGCTTAAGGAGGCCAAATGTACCCACTCCCCACAGCTAAGATTGACTCTGAGAGTGGAGCAGTATAATTCTAGCTTCAGGCAGCTCTTCTGGGTGGCTGCTTCCAAAAGCTTAGCTTCAAGATGCACTGCTGGTCTCCGGTCCAACAAGGATGCATTTCCCTGCTATGCCTATCTCCCTGGTAATTCAGAAATCTTTTGAGAGAAGGCTACAGCCAGGGTATAAATGTTATGTCCTAAACAACTTTAAAATACACTAGGCTACATGTAATGGTTGTAGTTTGGAAACAAGCAGACAAAGAGATACAAATCAGAGTGACTATTTGTAAATGTTACAGGCCCTCAGGATAGTACCACAGCATAAATATAGACATCTGTAAAAATTCCAGCAGCAATTAAGAAACAGAGCAATCAATCAAAGCATCGTATTAAAATCCGCAATAAAATACACATTACACAGCTCTCACTCATAGGCTACAGAAAAACTAAATCTTCTCATCAAAAAACCACAAGACTATATCTATCACCTCACAGTAATGTATACACATTTAAACTACATTAAACACAACATTAAGATTGTAATATAACAAGTAATAATATACCAGCGTGTTTAAGCTAAAATAAAAACACTATGTAAGCCTGTAAGTCTATACTCAGGTAATATAAACACAATCACCCATCGTGAGGCGGGCAACCTGCCTGCAAGACAGTACTCAGGTGACATTAACAGAAACACCTGCAATGGTCGGCATAGGCTTAACTGCCGATAACGTCGCAATACCAAAGTTTATAAAGTTCCACAGAAATGTTCAAAACGATGTCAAAAGACGTGTATATAACACTCGCCATTACAGCACGGCGTAGAGAAGTTGACATTGATCAATTTAAACGACCACTCACCTGTAAAATGTAAATCAGTTCGTCATCGAGATTGCGTCTGAGGAGTGGGCGGAAGTTTCCTCCTGAGACCACCCGGGCCGCAACTGATCCCATGTCAAAAGTTCCCCCCGGGTGCTGCTTACATTTATCAGATGTTATGCTGATTAAATTAGCCATATACACTTCACAATGCATATACAATGTAAAAATGTGTGTGATTGTCACCTGCATTATTGGGGATTATAATATAGATTTTGGAAATCAAGGAAATTACTGTTCAGCTAATTTAATTACATAAATGAAAAAGGGGTTTCACAATGTTGGGGTGAACACATACATATCACTGTTTTGGATATAGACTGCAATCAGTGTCCCAAACTCTCTAGAAATATCCAACATTGATTTTATTTCAAATATAAATCAAGTTGACCCTTCCATGTGTCCTTAAAGTCCATGTTCGGATGATGCTGGCTGCAATTTAAGTGGTATTATAAGACTTTTTAGTGAGCATCAACACAGATACAAATACAACAATGTAGGGGGGCACTATCAAGCTACATTTAAAGTCATTTAAATTATATAACAATATTACATTTTGGGGCACAGAGAAAATACAAACACACAATTTATTGTTGGTATATTGTTCAATAATCTCTTAAAGCAGAAAATCTAAATCCCAAGAGATAATTTCAAAGCACAACAGGAGAACTCTGGGGAAGGTGAGAAACAAATAAATAAGTGGTCAGTTCATTGCTATTGGCAGACGGTTTATCTTAAGCTCAGGAGATTTAACAAAGTCAACACTGACACCTGTGCAGAAAATGGAGTCCTGATCCTATCTGATGATGAATAAAAGTTAAGGTGAAAA
>CALSBZ010000825.1:63492-193230 GCA_943591055.1 Gobionotothen gibberifrons | reverse complement strand
AACATCCATTGAGACTCAGTGTGCTGCTCTGTGATGCTAGTTCAAGCCAGATACTTGGCATCTCATCTTGGGTGCAAGTTCATCAATGTTTAGGGTCAGGCTCTGAGCTGAGGAGATCCTCAGGATTGAGTGAAGGTGTGCGTGCAATATACCGGTGGGCCAGATCTAATAGTAATTCAAAATGATCCTGCGGGCCGAAATGAAATCCACCACGGGCCTGATTTGGCCCCCGGGCCTTGAGTTTGACACATGTGCTCTAGCCCTCTGCAGACCATTTAGCTATCTGTAGAGGGGCAAGTCGTACCTCAATCTCCTGTAGAAAAGCATATTATTATTATCTTCTCAAGAAACTATTATCACTGAAAATGTAAGGCTCAAGGTCTTAAGGCGTTTAACACTTTTTTGCATTCAGCAATAGAGGCATGTTAAAGTGTGGATGGTATCTTTGGTTGTTTAAGAGATATCAAGTTAATAACATTTAAAAACTGCAGAGCCATACATTTCATCAGGACCTGAGCTCTTTCTACTATCAGAGGGCCAGCTTTATACCAGTGTCAACACCAATGGTAATTGCTTGTCTAGACTTAGTCTTATTCTTTAACTTATCTGTTTGTTCTTTGAAATTATGTTTTTTAAACCTCTGATAGAACAGATAGATTGTCTGCCAGTTTAATATTAAAGTTCAAGCCATCACAAAGACTCCCTCTATACTCTCATCATGGCATCCTTTCATTCGTTTTAATGCAATTCAAGACGGCTCTTAGGTTGTTACTTATAATCTCGGCCTCTTATTCTTGTATTACATTTTTGTTTTTTTTATTAAGGCTTTAAATCTTCCATAATTTCTCCTTCATTTATTTCATCCCCTCTAAAATAAGCTTTCCTTTGAAATAAGCCCCATCAATTGTTGAGAGATCAAAGTTTGTCAGGTTTGTTATTTGGAAAAAAACTTTTAGCACTTTGTTGGAAATCACTGAGCCTCCACAAAAATCAATATAGCCGTACACGACATCAATGAGCATGAAAACAAACCTCTGGTCAGGGATGGTCAAGGACACATCACAGAGCACAGCTGGAGAAAAACCCTCTGGTGGTGGCAATATTCATCATTAAAATGAAAAACAATTCAATAGATATCCAGGTACTGTGCATGCATGCTTCACTGTCACCGGGGCAACTGAATAGAGGGTATACTCCGACATCACTTTCCCAACAAAACACATACCCCCTGCAGTCAGGCAGAGTAGAAAAAGGGCAACAAAACGACATGCAACATGGCTGCTGTTACTAGGGGAAACTGCAAAAAACGAGAATGAAACAAACATTTATTTTCTTGAAGGCATTACACACAATAATGAATAACTTTGAAACTTGATCTGTCCAATGTTGATTTTAGTTGTGCACATGTATGTCAATTAGAACATATTTAATAACATATGGCCTAGTTTTCTTGTTTAAACGTGTCATTATTTGTAGTGCCTAAGCTATAAAAAGGAAGTTTTGAACCATTTTGACTGAAATAGAGCCCCCTCATTTCTCAGTCGGAGGAGAATTAATCCTATTGAAGCGCTGTCTTCACACCTCTGTCACATTCAGTCTGGTTGTACGTGCAGTGTGTTGTTATGTAATGCTCCTGTCCTAACTGTCCCACACACCCACAATGTGTTGCACCTGACACCAGACGGCCTTTGTGATTGGTCAACTACCTGCACAGCTGTTTCTCTTTGCTCCTTAACTCCGCAGTATATAGGGAAGGTGAGTTTTCACCTTATTCACGCTGTGTGTTTGTTGAGCAGTTCATGTCTGCATGTTTGTTTGAGTCTGATCAAAGCAAGTGTCATTGAACCCTTTCACTTTTATCAGTACCAAAAATGATTTCCTCACCACTTCTTCTTCCTCCTACACATACAATTCCACGCACAAATTACCACACTCGATGTTACTTTAATTTGAATGAAATCTAATAAACAAACTTGCCTGAAGTGGAACTGCTAAGCTATCAAGGATGAGACAACAGAGATCATTGTGCTTGCTATGCCTGTGGCATTCATTCTTGTTGTATCATTAAATATTCTTATTGAAGTTTGCCTTTGCCCTCAATGATGTTGATTTTCTTTTGATGACTCTTTGTTTCTCCTCTCTAGCATTCGACTATATTAGGGCTGGGTCCTGTTTATTTGGCCAAATGAGTGTAATGGATCAACCCAGGGCCCCAGCTCCAAGAAGAGCCGTACAATTTGAAACTATCTATCATTGGTAACCATTTGAGATAGAATAATTTGAGTTTCGAGTCAAAATAATGCTTGATGAGGCCACAATCCTGGATTAAGACTTCAGTATGCGCCACATTTTAGTAACTGTATATTAAATAAAATCAGTTTTTTTATGCATACTTCTTGTTAAACATTAAGATGTCTTTGGCTCTTTTTCTGCTGGAACTAATGTAAATGCCCCCTCTGCGGGACGAATAAAGGTATTCTGATTCTGATCAAAATAAATCATTGTACCCTTTAAGAACACTTTTTGAAAAGAAATGTGGGCTGTAAAATACATTTTTGGGCAAATAAATTGCAATGATTATCTTTAATTAACTGGTTAAAGACAATGGTTTAAAATGGTAGTGTAAGAAAAAAACATGAAGAGCACCCACACCAGAAAACACAGTGGTAGCGTCCTGCCAATCAAAAGGTAGCCCCACTATAAAGCATACCCTGCTTTTTGCCTATTTTTCTCTAAACCAGGCCATTATTTTCTAAATGAGCAACACGTTGTATTGAAAAAGACTTGAAACCAGTCATGAGACCATTAATGAAGTAAGAAGGAGTAGTACTTTTTTCATAGACTTCTATACAATGAGAAGTGTTGCATTAATGACTAATGAGTGACAGCCACACTTACAAGTGGCTCCTGTTAGATGATGATAAGTGTTGAAGGATGTCAGTTGCAATCTTAGTGGGCATGGCAGTTGTGACGATGACAATACACAGAAGACATGGCAATTTATAAAATCGTCACCCATCATTAGGCCTTGATTATTATAAAAAGGATTAAATGTATAAATGCGCTGAGTGTAGTGAGTGTGTGTGTGTGTGTGTGTGTGTGTGTGTGTGTGTGTGTGTGTGTGTGTGTGTGTGTGTGTGAGAAAGTCCTGTTAAACCACCTTTACCCATATAGTTGTGTGTGCGGACCCAATAGGGGACATTTCGGACATCCTATGTTGCATTTAATCATGCTTAAACTCCCTGGTGAATTCACTTTAATTGTAGCCAAGAGGGGACCTGAGCTCTACCTCTTCAGGGTAGAGAAGGGATTTTGGCTCACTAACACAAGTTTTCCACACTTCTCCCCGGGCAAGCATTAAAACTCGGGGAAGCTTTTAAACACGTTACATACTGAAGGAACCCAAATTCTTTTTTAGAAGAAATTACCTAACTTTAGTGGATGTCAAGTGGAAGCTCAACTCTGTCCACTCCCTGACTGACTAGTAAGAAGGCAGGGGAATAAAAAGTACTTTTTATTTAAAAATGAAAAGAAGAATTCATTTAGGATGAAATTTACAAATAAACGTTTCCGGCAGTCAGATCCTTTCTTTGAATCAATCAAAAATAAATCTAACTTCAAGGCAAAAACCAGGTCTGAAAAGTAAAATCAATGCTGTATCGCCTGAAAGTTGCGTTGCCTGCAAAATGAGGTCCAGTTATAGAGAAATCTATGAAAAATGAACTCACATCTCACTTGATTTTACACCTTGGTAAACAAGACACTTTTTTGACTTGAAGATATTTCCATCACAATTGCCAGTTTCACATCTTCTTCAATGTAGCATGATGTTCATTTTGAAAATGATTGTCATATTTAGGGTAAAATGGATGAAAAGGCAGTGAATGCTTGGTGACGTGTCTAACATTTGATTGACAGGTTGCTTCACAGTGTTTTGGATGCTCTCCGTGTTTTTCATATTAGAAATGCTATTCTTTTGCAGTGGGTTTCCAGTTAATGAAAGTCTATTGTAATATTTTGGTACTTTAAACTAAAGGACGTTATAGTTGACTAGGTCCACTTCTAGTTTAGAGTCTATGCTAACATCAGCCTTTTACCAGACCATTTTCAGTCCAAAAACAGCTCTCAAAAGCCTCAATCTACTTGTAATGTAATGCAATTTCTTTGTTGATACACATTACATAAAAAAAGGTCTTCAATTTAACAGGCTGACAGCAGTCCCTTGTTTGCAAAGCGAATAATGACACAAGTTCCCTCTTAGATAGCCCAAAGCAATATTCTCTCAATTATGAATAAATAAAAAAGGCTGTAAACAGTGAGCGGGAGGGATGCCATGGTAAGTAGTCTGTTTATGTGATATTACACTAAACAGAGTTAGGACACAGACACATTTCTAAAAATGTATGCGCTTGCCAACAAAGTGCATCAGTGTCCAAAACTTCATCAATTTTTTATATAATCCACAGAGGCATTAACAATTCATAGAAATCAAAGCAGAAAAAAAATAGATTGCACCATGAGTGTTACTCTTCTTTGCTCCAGCCTGTTTGGGTGTGTATGCTGGGCCAATAGAACGTGTTCTAAAAAGCTGGTTAAGTATTTTCACTGCGTTATTGTGTTTGTTCTCAATGTGTTCTAATGCAGTCTTGATTAAGAGTAGCCTGGGAACCATAGGGTTGCTGGTTCAGATCTCTACGAATTACGCAAAGTGGACTGGAAGCTGAAGAGGTGCCAGTTCACCTCCTGAGGAATGACATTGCCCTTAAGCATGGCCAACCCAGTCTCACATCTAAACGTGTAATAACTACGTTGGTCCACAACTTGGGACGTAGTATTTCTACAAAAACGCCTCTGAAATTGTAGGACCCCTACGTTTTCTTTCACCATTAATTTCCAATGGCTGGCGTCTGTCACATGATCTTCAAATTTCTCTCCACATAAAAAAAAAAACATGGCCGACCTTCGTTTTATTCTCAGTGGAAAATGCCTATTTTAAGGTTAGTTTGGCCATTAAAATGCGTTTTGATGTAATTTGATGCGAGAAATATGAATTGTTATTTCAGATTATGTGTGCAGTGGATGCACATGATCTTCGTTATTACGAAGAGTACTTCAGGAAATTGTGTACATACAACGTGTTCATTGTTACCAAGGCGGTTGCTAGGGAGTGACGCTATGTTGTGTAACTGTTTGATGGTGTTATCTTTATTTCTACCCCCTTCCCCGTCAATTTATAGTGTTGGTCCACAGCGCAAACGTATTAGTTTAACAAAATCCGCATCTAAAATGGTATTATTTTCCCCTGTGCAATTCTCCAACCCAGTCTCACATCTCACATCACATCGTCATAAGCAATACCGGAAACAGACGTAGGCAAGATCTTCAGCTCGGTGATTGGATGGTTTAGCCGCAATGCGCGTTGGGAGATGGTGTTTATGCGATGTGAAATCCAAAACATTTAAAAAAAATTAAATAATACTTTATTCCGAGTGTGCTTGCTTTTCTCTTTGAAAGTCATCACATAACGGCATTGTAATACACGGTTCGGCTGCATTACATATTACATATCTGCCGTAGTTCTCTATTTATAGAGCCCTGATGAGAAGACTTCTAGACAAACAGGAAGAGCTGCCTCCAAAACTGAAAACGTGACGTGGATCATAAATATATCAGCAATTAGATTGGCATTGAGATATATATATTTTTTTTAATCCCCTGGAGCAGAGAGAGGAGCTATTGTTATTGATTAGTGCATCAGTGTTTCTTAGGGTCAAAACATTAAACTCACAACTTAAAATGAAAGCGTTTAGTTTATTTAATAAAAGAGCACATGTTCAATGTGTAAAGTGAGAGCAGATATAAATTAGTTGCAATTTGGTTCCAAAAAAAAAAATTATAATCTTTTTTTTTTTTTTTTTTAAACCCTTGAATTTCAGGGGGGGCGCGGGGCTCCGTTGGCGGGGCGCAGCGCCCCTCCAAGACAATGGTAGGGGAAACACTGTATCATATTATACACAACTATGGTGTAGTTATGCAATGAATGAAAAACTTGGGTCGCAGGTTCCTCAACAGTGCATTACAAGACATCTATCAATATGTGTGTATACCTCCACCATTAAACGTACTTGTTTAGCTAGCATAAACTCACAAAGCTAGCGTTAGCTGGCTAACTGACGTTATTTTGCCGCTAAACTGCACGATATAAAACGGTGGTCTTCATAGCGGATTTAATCCTCAATCACAATAATAATATTCAAAGTAATACTGGGCAAGTAATGGGCAACACTTACCGTTTATTGACGCGCCATGTCAGCGGACTGGTAGCGACATGGACCGTTAGCCCCGCAGTCATCCGGTTCGACCTGACTATGGCTGTGACTGTGTGACTGACCCGAGCCTCGTCGTTGTGATAGCTCCGCCCCTTCGCTCCAACCCCCCTCCCCCCACATCTACAGGTGAAAATTACTTTTGCTACACATTCATCCCAAGAAGTGTAGCAAAAGTCAAGGCCGCAGATTCGTCGATTTATACTGCCACAGAGCAGATTCGTGAAGCTGTAATGACTGATTTGAGAGGTTGTAATAACCAAGTTGCAGTTGTAATGGAAAATATATTTAAAAATATTTTTTTTTCTGCAAGTGAACATTTCATCACTAAGTTCATTGTTTTTCTACAAGCTACAAAACTTTTTATTTTCTTCTGTGACTTCAAATTTGGTTCACAGATACGTGGATATTTTATACAAGTGTAAATGTATGCACACAAGCTCAGATATTTTTTCTGCAAGTGCTCACATCAGGTTTTACACGCTCTCGCATTTTGCACCATATCTACCTTCATAGATAGCAGCGTCCCTAGCAACCACCTTGGTAACAATGAACGTATGTACACCATTTCCTGAAGTACTCTTCGTAATAACTCAGCCCGATATCACCAGAATGCGTACAAATGACACGACTTTGAAAAGTCGTGCAATAGATACGCAGAAGTCCGTTTTTGCGTGCATATGATACGCCCACGTTACGTTTGTTATGAACGTATGTCAAATATGTTTTTTTTCTACAATTTTCTCCCACGTTACGTTTGTTGTGAACGTATCTTAAATGCGTTTATTTTCTACATATATTTGCCATTTATTTAATCCTAACCCTAACCATAACCCAATAAACTGTTAAATGCGTTTATTTTCTACATATCTTTGCCAATTATTTAACCCTAACCATAACCATAACCCAATAAGCTGCTGTGTCGTTTATTGCACCGCAAACATTAAACCTGTCATTGGAACGGCGATCAAGCCTGAAGCCACAGAGCTCTTTGTTTTAATGTTTGAGGAGCAATATCAGCGTATCATATGCACGCAAAAACGGGTATCTATTGCACGACGTGTAAAGTCGTGTCATTTGTACGCATTCTGGTGAGATCGGGTTGAATAACTAGCAAACTAAAGATCATGTGCATCCACTGCACACATAATCTGAAATAAAAACTCATATTTCTCGCATCAAATGACATCAAAACGATTTTAATGGCCAAACTAACCTTAAAATAGGCATTTTCCACCGAGAATAAAACGAAGGTCGGCCATGTTTTTTTTTTATCCAGAGAGAAATTTGAAGATCACATGCCATTGGAAATGAATTGTGAAAAAAACCGTAGGGATCCTACAATTTCAGAGGCGTTTTTGTAGAAATACTACGTCCCAAGTTGTGGACCAACGTAGTTATTACACGTTTAGATGTGGGACTGGGTTGGCATGGCACATGACCCCAAACTTCCTAATAAGAATAAGACCCCCCCCCCCCTCACTCTGACATCTCTCCATTATGCATACATGGTTTGATTAGGCCTGTGTCTAATGCGTACAAATAACAACAGACTAAAAACAATTTCATTTCCCCTCGGGGATCAATAAAGTGTGTCTTCATATTATCTTTTATTTATAAGCAAACACAACTTTAAAAACACTTGACCTCCACACTTTGCTGCCATCCTGCCTTTCCTGCCTTTACTCCGAGCTTTCTCTATCTAATAAAACAGACATTCTAACAGTAAACACACTAGATGTTTAATTCCTTTCAAGTGTCAGTCACTCTGCCTCTGTATTTCAGTTCTCTCATCTTTGACTGATTTTTCTTGTGGGAAAGGTTTCTGTTTCTGTATGTGCACTGCTTTGATTGTCATGTTTCACACACACACACACACACACACACACACACACACACACACACACACGCACGCACGCATGCACACACACACATACACACACACACACACACACACACACACACACACACCAACCTTCACTATCTTATTTACAAGATGGGACATTATGACAACCAAGAATAGCTGTTTAAGATCCCTAACTGCATGACATCTTAAAATAGTTTTTGCCTTCAGCAGTTAGCTAATTAAATGCAACAGCAGAAATGTAACACCCATACTATGACACACAAAGCCCGTAGTAATCGGCAAGAGAAGAACAAATACTTCTTAAGAAATGATCAAATATTGAATAAAAAGGTTACATTGCAGTCATTTATGTGAGCAACTGGATGGTGAATTTAATCTCTGCTGCCTGTTATTGTTTGTGGTGAAAACACGATGGGAATTCTTACGACACAATCACATTTATTTTCTCAGGCTTTTACTGATTGATGTATCTGATCTGCTGTGGTTCAGTAGAAGATATCACACTCAGAGGTAGAAGCTGCAATAACTAGCTGAGCAAGCAGAGGGCACACTGTCGATACCGGTGCTTTGTTGGATTTTCCAAAAACATAACACTGAATGAGAGTTTCTGCTGTCACAGATCAGACAGGATATATGCAGTACACTTGTAGCTAGATTTCTAATGACTTGCCATTTCAAAAAACAATCGTGTTGATGATGAAGATTACATTACATGTTAGATGCTTTTATCCAAAGCAACTTACATACTCAATACTGTGGGCAATCCCCACAGGAGCAATTTGGGGCAAAGTGTCTTGCCCAGGGACACAACGACATGCTGACTGCAGTGGGGTTTGAACCAGTGCCCCCCTGATCCAAACACCAACGCACTACTCCACTACGCCATTACGCCACACGCCTCCCTAAGATCTGAGTTACGGCACCAGCTTAGTACACTTCTTCTATTTACCGCACCCAAAATAAACTATAGGAAGCACAAAATGTATCACTTCCTGAGCTCAACTAAAGAAAGTATTTTGAGTTGAAAACACTTGCAACACAATGCTTAGAGTCATGAAGGCCTGAAATATTAAAACTAGAGAAATTAGGATCATTTATGTTTGTATCTGAGCAGGAAAATTGAAATGAAGAATGTGTTTCAGAGACTCCTGTCCAGAGGGAAAACCATAGACGAGGTACAGTAACTGACAAACATGTTGATGCTTCAAAAGTTGCAATTAAGTTAGGTGTAATGTGAGTGATAGACATAAAGACCGGCTTAGAGTATATGAAAGTCATCTATTTTTTATGTTTGTATAAATATTGTTTGGATGCTGCATTCACAACATCACAAATGGCTTCAATAAGGCCTACTGCTGATGTATATATTTCCCACTAATGACACAAAAACATTTTTGAAGTTGCTTCAAATGTTCATTATTTATTCAACACCAAATATTAACTTGTTAGACTTAGAGCAGGCAAAGAGACAGTCACAGTCTGGATTCTTTAAGAAACAAATTTACATTACAAAAAGACTTAAGTATTAAAACATCCAAAATAAATACATAGAATCATTTTTTCCAGTGTTTTTACACGAATCATACCTCTTTAAAAAATGATACAAAAGAGTGTAGCACAGGCAAAGCATTGGAGAAAGAGGTCAAGAAAAGGTTATTTCTTAGGATAAAAAAAAAAAGAAGCTTCATATATTAATATTTTGTGGTCGTTGCGGGAATCTTCAGAACCTGCAGCAGAAGCCGCAGCCCTTGTTGCCCTTGCAGCAGTTGCAGCACCAGCGGCACAGGGAGAGGTGGCTCTGCCGCTTCTGCCTGATGTGATTTGGCATCTGAGTGAAAAAAAAAACAAGAGAGATGAGCAAGAGCTTTCATTTCCAACATTTCAGCCTCTCCGTATAGGGAAAGAGAGGACCAGGGCACTCCATAGGGAAAACACATCCACTTACATTTTAATTTGCTCAAGGTAATTGGCTTAATTAATTCAGTCAATTGAACATACCATCCTCGATTCCATTGACATTTCTTGATATACCGCAACTGGAGTGTCATTGGCCCCTGCCTCCTCCAGCTCCTGCACCTGTTAATGAATTACGCATATTTAGGAGACACATTTTAGCATCCTGACAAAACATGTATAGCTCATAAGCAAATGAAGTGAGTTTTAGTCAAATTCTTACCCCGGTAAACGGGCTGGCAGAGCTCTCCAGAATGCAAATAAAGGCGAGCACGAGTGTCACTGCAACTGCAATGCTATATGCCTTCATTTTTAGGTTGAGGTTAAATGGCTTAGTTATTAAATCCTTTGAAGATTAGACTTGATAAGTCTTCTTTCTCATGGGTGTCGGGCTGTGGAGAAGCACCACAATATCTCAAATGTCTTCTTCTTCTCCAGTGATGGTTGGTTTGATTGTCTGAGCAAGTGGATTTCTTCAGATCTTCTGTGACCCTGGTCAGCTGTTTAGAGTCCTTCCGCTGTCTGATGGTTGAGCATGACGATTGTGTGGTATTTATACAGTCTGGGGCTCAGTGTTGCCTCATCATTCTGGGAGGTCCGGCCCATTTCTGTCAGCGGTTACCTAACTGCGCTGGGGAAGTTTTGACCTCCTCCTCTCCAAAGTGCTGCAACACTGGGGGGGGGGGGGGGGAGATCCTGTGAAATATCCTCCAATGTGGGCCCCACTGTCTGTTCAGAGATATCAAATCAACTATGAACTTTTAAATTAAATTACTTTCCGCTCACAGAACACGTAATCCCACACATGAACAAGCTGCTGCTATTGCTGGAAACCATTATTTTTTACAATATATGAGAGCAATGTGTATTCTGTATTGATGCAACGCTTCATACATACCAGAAATGTAACTTTTTCCTGGAAATCAATGAGTTGGAGATTCCCAAAGCAAAGGCCAAGATTGCACGGGTCAATCTACTGCATGGCTGGCCGATCTGCACTTGTTTCGACCCAGGAAATCCTTCATTTAGGAGAGGGAGCCGCTTTGGAATATCCATTGCTCAGTCTAAAGCAGGGGTGTCAAACTCAATTTCATCTCGGGCCACATTAGCATTATGGTTGCACTCAAAGGGCCGGTTGTAACTTTAAGACTATATAAATATACATTTATATATATTTAACCCTTTCACGCATAGAGGCTACTACAGTGGACAGCTTTTCAAAAGGTGTTTTCTTGTATATGCATGGGTTTTGATGGCATTGTTGCACCATCAGCCACTACATAGGACCCTATTGCATCATCCCATACACTGCCACTCAGTGGAAAGTCAGTGCAAGATACATTTCTCTAAACCAAGATGAACGACAGAAAGCCAGATGGACCAAGAGTCACCTGCCGATATCCTGTCAATCCTTTCATGGAAAGCGCTCCCTGCAGGTATAAAACATTTGGCGACCTCAAGTAACAACTAAGGCATCATATAATTCATAAATTGTCAAAGTATTGATTTTATGTTTGCAGGAAATTATGATTGTTCCAACCTGGTCTCACCAGAATGCGTGACTCCACCACGACTCCTTAACACTGCAGTACGTGGTGGAGTCACGAACTCTGCTACATTTACATGTCTGCACCACGCAAAGAACCCCGATGTAAAGTGAATGAGGCTCCTTTGTCGTGGTGCACACACACATTTCTGCAACGTCCTGCAGTGAGCTTTTTATTCTATAAAACGTTTTTAAAATCTACTTTATAGCTTGTAGTAACTCATGGGAGGCTTCTTTTATTTTATTTGTATTCATAATCATTTTTATTTTTCGTCAGAATGTATTATGGTGCATTATTTACCAATGTATGTTCTCAATAAACAGTGCATTGTGTGTAATACAACTGTGATTTTTATTAAATTAGTTATTTTTTAAGGAAGGCCAGAGCTTCAGCTGTGTCAAATAGATTGTTCCCTTTAGTTTACGTTATTTAAAAGACAATTATATTCCTATTTGATCAATAAAGGGGTATTGTAGGCCAATATTAGTAATTTATAAAATATATAATGATGATAATGATGGTGAAAACCACTCCCCCCACATCGGAATGACGATGGCTACTGACTGTATTTGAAATGCTTTTTGTTTTGTGAACAAAAAGCATTTCAAATACAGTCAAATTTACAAGTTTTCAGTTTAGACTTTAACGCATACTGTCCACCTGAGTGGACATATAAAACTTTTTTTTTTCTAAATTTGAAAAAACTAGATAAAAATAAACTAAAGTTAAAATCTTGTTTTTCATGCCCCAAGAGCAATAAAAACATTTGGTAAAGCCTGAGTGAGGCTTTCATAATTCATGCATGAAAGGGTTTTAATATGTATTATATTAAATGATTGCCTCTGCATTGGATTATTATCGGATAGGTTAATAACTTCATCATTAACTACGTCTGAGAGCAGAAGTCTAGGGAAAATAATTGCAAGTCTCTTCAGTGAGAATGTCACAAAATGATTTGAAAATAAAAGCCAAATTCTGGGGAAAAAGTCACAACAAAAAAGAAGTGAAAGAAAGAAGTGAAATTTTTAAAAAAAGTCACATTCTGAGAAAAAGTCACATTCTAAGGAGAAGGCATATTTTGAAGAAAAAAAAGTCAAATTCTGAGAAATAAGTCGACTTTGAGATGCATTAGGCGCTTTCACACCGGAGTGCTTTTCCCAGGAATAGTTCCGATAATTCCTGGGATTTTGCTTTCACACCAAAAAGATCTGGAACTAGAACCTAGTTCATGCAAACCTTTTCACCCCTTTTTAGTCCCTGCTAGAGAGCAGGAACTTTCCTGGGGAGAAAAAGGTTCCCATTTCTGATTGGCTGGGCGAATTGCAAACCACGCCCCGTAAAACTCCGAAATGTTTTGTGAAGCCGCCATTTTATTTGCTCGCATTAGCATTATTAGAATTAGCATTAGCCCAGCGCACCAACGGAGAGAGACTAACTTATGGCAACACAAAATAAAACATGGGAGTGGTGGAGTGATGAGGGGATGAGACTCCGGGACTTCGGGTGGCAGTATACGCCGTGAAGTTGTTTGCGGCCTGCCAGTAAACCCATAGCAGAAGAAGAGACGTCAGCGGCTTCATTTGCGTAATCCTCCCTCAGGGACTTATTCCGGTGTGAACGCGATTTACTAGGACAGTTCCGGGACTAAAGAGTTTGGCGGGACTAAGTACTGGGAACTAAGTACGGCAAAGTACTTGGTGTGAAAGCGGCTATTGTGGGACATGTAGTTTATGGGCAACGTGCTTCTGTAGATCGGCATGTAACCGTATAATAAACATATTATATTCTTTGCAAGCTCTTGTGGGGCCGCATAAAATGAAGTCACGGGCCGGCTTTGGCCCCTGGGCCTTGAGTTTGACACCCCTGGTCTAAAGGATGTAATTACTACCTCTCAAATTGAATAATTAGCCCCTCAATTTTAACACATTCAGTTTTTGCATAATACACAGGAACCTGCAGTTGAACCAAATTAAATCCCTTTGAGAGTGGTTGAAAAGAAGCAAGGATTAAAATCCTCAGTTTGAGAGTCAAGGTGTTTCAATTTGCATTAGTTAAAGATGAATATAATGTGATCTGATGAGGTTTATTATGTCTGGACAGCGACGACTTGCATTGCTTCAGGTGTATTACCCAACTGACAAAACAAATCTATTGTATATCATTACTTTATGTGCATGACAAAATGCTTTTTTGCATTTCCATATTCCTTTAATAAATAACATACCACATGACAAATGACAGCTGCTTTTTTTTCATTAAAATACCATTCAGGGTTCTTACACCTTTTCCAAAGTCAAATTCAAGCACTTTTCAAGCATTTTCAAGCATCTTACAGCTTTTGTAAATTACATATTTATATACACATACTTATACTCAAAGGATTATTTCCATACCTCACATGAAATCAGATGTTCTTTATGTTATAAACAACCAAGGACTGTTGACCTCTGGCTGAGTGCTGCTTCCTACCTTCACTGGACTAACAATGGCTAATCCCAAACTCTACTGCTTTTTCCTTGCGTTATTCGCCGCCTCCCTACCCCCTCCTGCGCATAACAAATGCGAACCGCCACTACTATCATGTGTGATTATGAGGTCTCTACACAAGATGATTAGGCTACATTCCACTGTCAATGTGCGCACAAAACAAACTAGGCATTGTGACTCACTGCTAGCTCTTGGCCGTGCTCCGATTGTATTACTACTGATGATATCGGGCAATGTGCATGTTCATCCTGGACCTTCTATTGTGTGTAGCCCTAGTTCTGACCTGTGCCCTGATGTCAATCTTTGTCTCAATGATCTGAGTTTCCCTGACTTCTGCTCTCGTAAAGCTTTAGGTTTTCTACATGTAAATGCTAGAAGCATAACAACAGCCGGTGTTTCTTGCGAGTGTTTCCCCGGTACACAAACACAATAAACACACACACACACACACACACACACACACACACACACACACACACAAGTCACATTTGGTTTAGGCACGAAACATACTACCAGTAGAAATACATTGCTTTTAAAATCGCTCTGTGTCGAATCAATAGATTATATTTCGTGACTATAACACGAAATGCCGTGAGACTGGGTTGAATTACAACAGTGAGTGCTTCATCCTCTGAACACCACAGGATGGTGACTGTAACACACATAACATAGGTACGCTCCTCTGAAATTATTGTCCCCTGCAATTATTATTATCCCTCATCGAGTTCGCTATTCAGCTTGCTAACGTTAGCTTAAACACACGTAACATGCAACGTTAGCCTAATCTAAAATGCTCTACTGCGGCGTACCTTTCATGTGGCTCGTCAGCGCAGACTCTCCCATCGTTATTTTACTCATGGGATTGACCCTCATCTTAGCCATGGCTTGTATTAGTCTTCTGCTAGCTCGTTGAAACTGCAACCTCCTGGCATACTGTCATCTATCACTCTCTCAGAATGCCCTGGGGCCTCATTTATAAAGGGATATACGCTCAAAAAATAGCGTACGCCAGTTTCTACGCAATGTTTGCGATTTATAAAATACAAACTTGACGGGAAAACGTGCGGTCCTCCACGCAAACTCTAACCCATGCGTACGCACTAAGCACAAAAACGGGAGAGACGAGAAACTGCGACACCGTTGGCAGAAGGAAGAATGGAGAGAAATATGTGGAAATAATACCATAAATAGAATGTTACCTCTCATTTATCATATATGAAGAATTCATTTTCGCAAATGGATTAAAGCCAATCTTAAAATGATGAAACAAATGCCTGTTTGAGACTCCTCAGTGCACACAAACACATAAATAAATACGGATATGTTATTTAAAACCACCTCGAATATGTTCTGTTAATGTTATGAAATGTTTTCTCATAAATGATGGGTAAACAGGACAGAATTACGTCTAAACTGACGCCGTGTTGCATTTCTATAGGTTATAGATACGAGCATGGTTTTATATACTATCATGTTTAATCATGTTTTATGCCGTTTGCTAAGACTTGATAAGTCACTCATAAAACACAGGAGGTATGGAAACTAAGAACACCATATGTGGTAGATTTGGCAGCTGATATAACTCAACACATTAGTTTTATTTCCTTTAAGTGGTGGATTTAGAGTTGCTGCAGTGGAGACGCTGCACACAGCTGATAACTGGAACAGAAACCACCAAATAAAAAAATAAACATGAATTGACTCCACTCTGCAGGGATCCCCGATACCTTCTTACAGTTGCTCATCATGGGGGGGGGGTCTCCTGTCCCCGGCACAAACACACTGCCTGAGGAAGGTTATGTGTATTTTGTCATTAACCTTTTTCGGACCACTTATTTATTTATTTTGGTGACGATCCGACCTCCATGCTGCTACTCTGGTTCAAACTGCATCCACCAAACAATATGATTTATCTCGACCTCCCCAAAATAACCAAAATCTGACACGGTGTGAGATGTCTTTTTTAGCTGTTCTGTCGTCATTTCCTGCGATCTTCTCCATGCAGTCAGTCAAAATGAATGAATGAATGGGCGTTTCTTTGACTATTTATAGGCAAATATGGGCGTTACGTGAAGCCCGCAAAAGCTGCACCGCATTTGGAGTTGATTGTGATTTATAAAAGGGAAACCGGCGTAGGATGTGCCATACGCACTTCCCTCGCCGGTACGCAATGTTTGGTGAATCGGAACATTTCTGTATATAGAAATAAGAAGTATATTTCGTTATAAATGAGGCCCCAGGTCACACGTAACAAAAACACTTGCAGGTCACGCGCATAGCGCGGGAAGGCCGGAGCGGAGCTGTGTTATGTAAAAGCGAAGCAATTAAGCTCGCTCCGACTTCTTTATATTCTTTTCATCTAAAAAGTGAAGTAAAGCATTTACAATTTCAAGCACTTTATCCCAAATTCAAGCACCATTCCCAAAATTCAAGCACTTTTCAAACCTTGAAAACACCTCATAACATTTCAAGCATTTTCAAGGATTTCCAGCACCCGTAGGAACCCTGACCATTAGTAATTTCCTGGCACACCAATTGTTGAAACCTTAACAAATATTCCAGTGTGAAATTATAACAGTGTAGATTTAATAATAAACCAGATTGTTATCAATTGCACATAAATAAATAACTTACACAAATTGTAAGGACCATTTTTCCTCTTATCACTGAAGCAGCGATAAACACCTTTAGATTAATTATCCTGTCAGGGTAAGAAAACTATTCCACAATAACATAAGGCTGTGAATAAAATACAAACATCAATAATGTTGGAAAATAAATAACAAAAAAAGGCAGAATAAAGGTACAAACTGATACAATGTGGCCTGTGCATGCTGAACAATTCAGAGGCCATTTGAATTCTCATTATACCTTTAGTATCTTTTTCAAATTGCCTGTGCGGACTCAATTAGTATACAACATGTTGCGGGACCCCTGCGTCAGTGGGTCTCGTTCACTGATAACCCCGCTGCTTGCTTTGGGTGACCACAACATCAGTGTCAACAAATACAACCATGAATGGCTCCACATCGGTTGGAATCGACCCACAATCCTTTAATATGGAGTAAGAGACATAGCTCTAGTCCACTATTAGAATCGGCACATAATGTCCACTCACATGTCGATGAACACATGTCATTTTGTTTTCCATGCTTTAGGCATGACTCAGCTAATGAGCAATCTGAATATGACACAGGTTGACTGGACCAGGACAAAAATATCAGATTCAATTTCAGTGTGAGTTCATTAGAGAAGAAAAAAAATAGAAAACTTTAAATAAAAAGGTGCTAAACAGTGAACAAAAACAACAACTTTCAGATCTGGGATTTCCAAGCATGCGTGTTGTTGTTCCTAAGCATGTGTCGGTCACTGCAGCTATCAGTAGGAATCTTCTGGCCAAACAAAGACAGGCACCAGCACGGCAGACAGATTCACCTCAGCAGGCGCCACTCTCCCTTTTTCTCCTGTTCGAGGGCATTGCCCCCTCTGTCCCTATTTCATCATCCCCCTTTCCCCCCCTCCTCCCGTCCCTACATATGGAGCTGCAAGACACTCCACACATTCTACTTATATCAGCTTGTCTGCTACCTAACCCAACACAACCCCACTCACCGCCAAAACAGTGTTTACTCAAAACTAGGACATGGAAGAACCAGTGTTGGAAGAATTTGTAAACAAACATGAGAACTTAATAATAGTCATGGCCTCTGATCAGGTACTGCTCCTCAGTTCAACCAATGCAGTGTCGTTTTTCAGACCAAGGGGGCGGTATGGAGCAAGGTTGATGGGTTCTCGGAAGCTGACACTGGAGACTTTGGGGAATAATTCCCCACTTTGAAGCATGTTGCAATACATTACTGGAAATTCCAACATTCCATTCAAGAAAAGGCAAAATATCTCCTTAAAAAATATAAAGAAGAAGTTTACACCAGATTTATATGGTACCTTTTCATAAAAACAATTACGCTAAGCACTTTACAAAAAGGTGTCTAGACTAACAAAAAACTGAAAAACGTCAGTAAATGTTTTCATATAAACATGTTAAGGCACTTAACTCTAATGTTTCTGTTTCAAGTCGGGGAGGCGCCACTTCATTACCCGTCTCTGTCGAAATGGCACCAAAATGCCCCAAAACATACTCAAGAGCGAAAAACAAATCAGGAAAACATCGCATGGCAAAATACTTGCTCAATATTCCTTTAAAAAGGAAAATAGGTGATTGGAAATGTGTCCATGCAGAGATTTGTATCATAAGATCTTTGAAACAAATCATAGTTAGAAACAAACTGATAGCTTTGTAAATATGAGCTGTAGTCCAGTGTTTTTCATTTGATTTTGACTGCTGTTTTGCTGAGTTAAAATGTTAAACCATGATGATAACACTTTTGTCATTGTTCGGCGGTCCTTAATAAAACTCTATTGTCAGCAGAATCTGTGATTTGTTTTAGTTTTACCCTGCGAATACTTTCAAAACTACACTCCCCATTGTTTCTTCTTATTTATGAACTGTGTGCTACCACACTCCAATTCAAACATGTCATTCAACTTGTGTAATTTTTTAAGAATCTAACACCATGTCTGCTCAAAAAAAGCAACACAAAATAAAAATGTCTTGACAGCAACAGAAAACATACCTTGGTGCTGATACTACTATGAGCGAGACAGGTGCTGTGTAGTTATTAATGTAGGCCCAAGAAAGATGAGAGGTACAATGTACGAGAAGCATTGTATGTCAGATGGAATAAGACTCTTTCTGTCAGCCCTTTCTCGACAAATAACAACCTCCGAGAGAGCGAATGAGAAACAGGACAATGTTTGCTCCTCACAGAGAGCTGTTGTAGCCTCAAAAGCACAAAGGTAAGAAAAGCCTGCAGGACATGAATCTGTGGCTTTCCAGGAGAATGGGTTGCCCAGTTTGATGAAAATCAGTCAACCATGTGTGCATAGGTAGACTGGCCTGAACATAGATTTAAAAAGGCTTTTTTCCCATTCATTTACAGCAGGTGGCTTTGTCCCACCCTCCAGGCAAACATGGACATTTGCTCAGTACTGACCAGAAATGAGCCACTGTTCCAAATCTATTAATGTCAGCACTAACAATGTACTGCTCAAAGCGGAGACACACCTCTTCCACACATTAATTAGTTGTAATTCTATTATCTGCAGTGAGAGGTAAAAGTGACAGTCCCTGTCACTCGCGTCATTTTACATTGGTTAGAGTAGGAACAAATATGTTGTTTTAGAAAATTTTTTCCAAACAGCACTCTTCAGAGGGCTTTTACAGGCACAGGGTGAAAGAGGCACACTGACTGACAGACTGAGAGTAGTATTTCCCAATCTGAGAGGTACGTGGGATCAGAGATCAGCCACTTCAAACACAGACAGGGACACACAGACGCCCGCCTGGCTGTGTGTGTGTGTTTGAATGGCAGCTGACAAGCCTGGAGACACTGGAGGGGGTCGGGAAGACAAAAGCGAGTCAAATTAAACAGACTAATGACGACTGATAGATAATGAGTCTGTGAGTTATAAATACTCTTAATTTGTGCGCATGTACAACACCACAGTCTGCATTTAAAAGATTATCCAAAGCATGACTTCTCTCTTTAAGAACAGCCAAATGATGCTTAAGTGCCTTGACCTGCAAAGTCAAACTCAATCTCACTGAAGGCTTAGATGCGCCTTTTATCCACCATTGATCTTCCTCACCCAAGGTGCCCTCTGTGTGTTCCGACTGCTCACAGGTTTCAATCTTACCAGAGTGTTGATCAATCGATCGGATGAGCTAAAGAGTACGCAGGGAGTGCCTACTTTCTCCAAGGAAGCTTAATCCTCCAAATGTGTTTTGTTAAAAAGGCCGTCTTAAAAATGTCTTTATCTGGAACTGTGAAACAGGCTTTCAGGCTGAGCATTTTTAAAGAATACCCATCTACCATATCAAAGAATATTAAGGATTTAAACAATGTTGAATTGGGCCTATTTTCAAGGGTAGATTTAAATTAGTTTGATTAAAAGTATGGCGGTAAATCTCAATGAGACACCATTAGGGAAACGTTAGATGTTTTAAGTAATTTATGGGCTCTTTTTGAAAAACCTATTTTCACACAATGAGTCCTCCCTGAACCAACATTGCTTCGTATAATTATTAAATGTTTGGTTATTTTTGAAAGATTTATTTTTAGTGTTTTCATCTGGGTTCTTTTCCATTGGGAATTAACGCACCAATCAGGATTAAGCATGATTTTAATCAACATCTGATGAAAGCTGGAGGGTTGTTTGCTTGTGGAGCCGGTGCTGTTAATCAAATCTGTTCAAACCACACCTTCACAGTCTCAAAACCTAATGAACGACAACTTGGAATGTTTTTTCAACACAAACAAATTTAAAATGTAAAGGTGATAGAGAAATGCCTTAGATTTAAACGAACATTTCAGGGGATTTACTATTTCACGTTTAAAAAAAATAAAGAAAACAAGACGTCTGATGTCATATGTTTATGTGTAGGGGTGAAGACTACTGAACAATTTGTCTAAAACTAAGAGAGCATTTCAATGCCACAGTTCAGGATTCCAGTAAAGCCCATGACTCATTTCTCAATCATCTCTATTGTTACAAAACATCCTGCTGACTAACAGTTGCACAAACATACCATGAACCGAAAACCAACTTGACAGAAGTAATAAAGTATTGACGTTTGCATAGTTCCAAGAACTTCAGAAGGACAATGAGACACAACCAGAGTCGATAAATGTTATTAGATAGTGAAAGTTTTATTCTCCACCATTTTTACTTAAAAAATGTCTTAAGATCTAACCTGAGAACAGTGAGGCTGCTACAGAGAAAAACACTTTCTTTCTTTTGCCATTTCAAAAATAAATGAAAGAGAAAAAAAAAGAATTAGCCACAAGTGACCTTTCATTTGTGAACATCCATCTTCCAAAGCATTATTCATGTCTTCACATTCACATTCTCTGCTCTCACTGAGGTGTAAAAAATTATACCACAAAACATCCATCATTCAACCATGGCTAGGAGCCTCGTTTGATAGATCAGACACTTGCACTATTCATATCAGGTTTGAATCTAACAGCAGAAGCAGAACAGCACTTCCAAAGCACAAGCTGTTAACTTGCAGAGTCTGAGATATTAAAACGTGATAGTCGGCCTGATTTCTCCAGCGGTCTGAGTGTTAGCTTTTCTCTGTTGGATCCGGAAATGTTGACACAAGGAGAAGCAATCGTGCTCTAATAAGTGGCTCTGAAGCTTGATATCTTTTTTTCCCCCCACTTTCACTCACATGGCCCAAAGCGGAACAGAGACATCATGTATATTCATTCTCAAAATCATCAACAATGTTAATATTGGCTCTTGCTGTTTCTACAACCAATTACTTATTGTTCGCCTGAGAGGGTGGAGAAATGTGAGATCGAGTTTCCCTCTTTCAAACTATTCCTTCATTTCGTGGAGAACAAGTTGTGCTCAGCTAAGAAGTGCAACACAGAATGTGTGTGTACTCCTTTTTCCATAGAGAGCCATAGAGAGTCTTTGAGTGCTGCTCTCCAGGGTGTCTCCCCCCTTGTGCGTGGAGCTGCATTTGAAGTCTTGCAACACGAAAATAGACCAAACAGCTTGAAATGAAACATGTGGGGATTATTCTTACACCTAGTGAGACACCGGTAAATCACACTTTAACAAAAGATGGAAAAAAAAAACTAGTTTCTATATATAGTTTGGCAAAAGTTGAAATTTGCACCGCATCCCACTCCAGTCAACAATCCAGCGTGCTGTGTTTGTTAATCGCCTACATTTCTATTTGTATTTCAATAGCATTTAAACAGTTGGAAATTGAAAAAGGGATTTTGTTGACTTTTGAGTAATTTCTCTTGTTAAGCAAATGCCCAACAATTCAAGTACACCACTTTTTTTTTTGTTCAAATCAAGCTCCAAGATAGCACACACTTCATGGTAATTATTATGACAAAGGACCCGCGGGAATTTAATGAGTTATTGATTGTTTTCTCCCAGAGATAATCTGCTCTAACATTCTTTAACATCTGTATTAAAACATGACAAGTCCTATTTACATAAGTCAGCCCAGAAGCAGAGGCCAGCACAGCTCCGTGTTTGTCTTTGGGTCTAGGTAAACTGTGTGTATTACATTACTTCTGCCTGTAGAATCACAATGTTTTTGCATTCTTTGATGTTTTCTCACTTAAAAAAAAATGCAATCTGCTTTTCTCGTGCTTCACTGTAACTGGTCTCCGACGAGGCTTCTGTCAGCAAGCGGACTAATAAATTAAAGCAGCTAAAACAAAATATTAAGACAGAACTAAAAAATAAAAAAAACGAATAAAAGCATGAACTAAGTCAAAATCAATAGTTTGGGGTAAAATACACTGACAGGGAGCTAAATTAAAATGTACATGACTAACAGCATAGTCCACGAGTGACGCTACATAAATACAAATGAAGGGAGGAGTTCAGCAGAGGTTGCCTCTCATAGCGTGTGCTAGCAAAGCACTCTGGTGGAGGTGAGTGGAGCACATTTCTACAGAGTTGGAACGGGTGGTTATCTCAATAGGAATGAAACAGTCTAGTACAGCCACCACAGGCCGGTGAAGGGTTCGCAGCCTGGGAAAGATGCATTCACTAGAAAAAGTGATTCTTCACAAGTCCTTTTTTGTTTTTTCCCCTCCATCATCTCGCCTTCTTTTTCATCATGTCGACTGTTTGTCTGAGTGGTGGTGCCCCCTCCTTGTTCTTTTTTGTCTCTGCTTCACTGCGGTGGCGTCTCTCCAACCATCTCGATGCCGTGCTGCTGGAGTTGCGCTCGGAGCAAAGCGTTCTCATTCTTCAGCTCTTCAATCTTAAGAACAAAGAGCAGAACAAAAAGTCTCATTATCAGCATTTTCATCTCTGTGACAGCTTAATATAGCTGACAAGTTTACAGACTCAACTTTTTTTTCCGTTTGAAGACATTTGACTGCGCTGCCTGTGTGTAATGTACAGACAGGGCTATTCAATCCCCAGGATTAAAGAGTGGTATGTGCGGCTCCCCCTTTTCAAAAGACACCTCTGTCCACCACCAACTGGATTATCAAATCTCGAGGTATGTCATCTTCGCTACATTTCCCTTGGGTGCATCCCAATTCTCTGCCTCCCTACTGAGCGACTGAGGAAAGAATATTGAGCTTTGAGCATCAGAATACGAATATATTGCCAAGAGCCTCGCAGGCCTGGGATTCAACGGGGAGATGTGGCAGCCTCAGAGCTGCAAGACTTCACAATACTTTGGAGCGCATTAGCATGCAGTTAGCTCTCACGCAACCGCTGTGAATACTATTCCCACAGACTTTCAAAGCGCTGATTTCAGGTAACACATCTCATTATATAGGCGCAAACTCTTTTGATCCCTTTTAGTCGGGCTGTGATGATCAGCTCCAAGGGCTGAAGTCCCAGGGGGCTTTTTTTTGGAGGAATGAGGATGCATATATAAAGCAAGGTGGATTTCAAGTTCCTGAGACTTAAGTGAATGGATGTTGCAATGCACGTCCAAAGCTAACTAATCAATTCAACGCAGTGGCAATCTTCACATATGCAGCCCACAATGGCGGCCTTATTATTATTTATCCGACCACCTCAAAGGAATATTTTGACATTCATAGACCTTCTTTTCCCATTATTGAAGTCCTGGAAACTGGGCTTGATGCAAATATTTGTAGGCAAGAGCAGATGGATATGAATACCTGCTGCCTGCACAAGTCATTGTCCACTTGTATCCTGTCCACTTCCTTCACACTCTCCTGCAGTCGCTGGTTGCTTTGCCTCAGGTCTCGGATGTAGTCACAGGCTTTGGACAGGATGCCCCCTTTGCTCTGCGAGGACAGAGATGACTTAATGCCAAGTAGAAAAAAAAGATATTAAAATCACAAATAATTATTTAAAAAGGTTGGCACGTGCGAAGAGTGAAGTAACAGTGCTTACCGCTCCAGTCTTGGCGCTGTCCATGTTGCAGTCCGGGATGATCTTGGAAAGCGTGACAATCCAGTTGTTGATCTTGTCTCTTCGCCGCCTTTCAACTGTGAAGTAAAAAGGTGACAAATATTAAATATAATATGAATGTAAGCAGCATTTCCTGATTTATAGTTATTTAAGTTTGAGAGATCAGAGGCGATTTTGTTTGAACGAACCAGGCTTTTAATTTCCTAGATCTTGTCATTTCAGTAGCGGCACTATCGGGGGCCAAATACGGCCTTGGCTTTGACAGCTCAACAGCACCCTCTAGTGGCCGGTCCGTAAACACATGTTGTCATCTATTCTTAATGGAATATTTTGACAGGGCTTGGTAATTTTCTTTCAACAAAAGAAGGGTCCATTTAAGCACCACACTGCATTGTGCTGCACTGTGTGGTGAAATGAAAAGCCACAATCAAAAGCTAATTACCCACCTTCATTATGTTGCGCTCTTCTCCTTTCATCTCTGGGTGTTCGCGGTCCATCCATTTTCCTGCAGACAGAAAGGAAATAAAACACTTTTCACACACACACACTCACTACAATATCTTCCATCTCTGGCTACCCTACAATCAGGAACAAATCCAATGCAATCCCCAAAATTCACTTAATCCCGTGCCTATTGAAAACTATTATTCACTGTTATCTTTCAATTCCAGCCTTTTGTAACCACAGCCCTTGTCACTAAAAGTGTGCTATTGAAAAGAAGCTGGAGATTCTGAAGTTGAGTATTGCCTTTGGTAGAAATACTAAAAAGATGCGCAGCCATATGAAGAAGAAAATGTCACCCTTATGCTGCTGATGGCCTGAAGCTGGGCTGCTTTGGCTGCCAAACTGACACCCAGACAGCCTTCTTATTGTTGTTGGCTGTCCTTTTCCTAGGTGTGGCCCCGAGGGAGCTTTCCGTTTTATTATGCTGGGAAATTACAACATTGTAAAAAAAAAAATAGATGCTGTCTATTGGAGTCTGGGCTCACGGCTAATGACACAAATGTCTCTTGTCTGTGTCCTTCCCTGAGGCATTCAGTTAATCAAGTCCCTGAGACGTGACAGGGACCACCACCACAGCACAGACAGACCCACACAGTAACATAATCACAGGTCAATTAATAGTTCAATTACATTCAAAATCAAAAAACATGTAAGAGCGAGAGAGAGAGAAGAGAGAAAATCTTGAATTTGATCCAAGTATAAATGTATGTCCCTATATGACATGTCTTTATTCTACAGCAGGGAATTTGTGACCAACCAATGTGACCAGACCAGATGCCTAGACCAATGTGATCAACACATCTCCTCGGCTGATATCTCTGTTTGAGATAGTCAGCCAAACGGCGGTCTCTCTTGTATCTCAACGCATCTTAATGGGATTTCAGCTGTATAATGGAGTCAGTCCAACAGTACTCTTAAGCACAGTGTGAAAAAAGTGTGAAGGACTCTGTGAATAACTAAAATATACAGGCTCAGAGAAACGTACACCTCGTCTGAGTGCTCCTGAGAAGGATTGTTGCGGGAGGAATCAGGAAAATGAGCAGTACACAAGCCGCGGGTGAGGTGCTCGATCCATATCATTAGACCGGGAGTTCATTTGTGTAGTTTTTATATTGATCCTCGATAAAGAAATGCAATTGGCACTCCTTCTGCCCTCCCCTTATATTACATCGAGCCAGGGCCCAGTTAAGATTACGTCGAGATGCAAGTGACTACGGCTTGTGCTTTATATTCTCTAAATGGATGATATTGACAAAGATGAGCCTTTGTGATCATAAACTGCTTCTTTACAAAGAGTTATGTAGAAGAGACAAGGAGAGATTGACATCACGTGGCTTCTATTGTTTTCCTGTCACATCAACACGTAATACAGCTTTTAGGCGCACATAGGAAAAAAAATAACTCTAATTCTGTGTTTGACTTATTCAAAACTAGGCTACAGAAAAACTACACTTTGAAAATGATACTAAAATAAAAGTGCCGTTTGTTTCCAGATAAAGAACAACGACCTAATTCTTTAAGTCCTAATGGAGACACACATTTGCCACTAGCACAACTAACAACAATGGATCAGGGTGAGCAAAGAAGATGTGTTAAATCTGTGTCTCGCACTTCAAGAGCAGGAAGAGTCACCGGGGACTTAAGGGAAGGGAGAGGGGACGTGTGTGTGCTTCTTCTCTCTTCTTGTGATCTAAATTTGATTGGATCATTTGCTGTAGAAAAAAAAAACAAGAGAGAGAAATGTGGAAACTGTCCTCACCAGTTTAAACCTTCCTGCTGCAGCAGCTCGTTTTCATCTCTGCGGCAGATAGGGTTGGAAATGTTCACTCATTTTTTACTCACATGTCAAACCATAATGTCACTGTTCATTAGTTTACACCTAAATATAAACTCTTCAGGCTTGTGTCAAAAAAAGAGAAGTCATCAATTATTCATGTGAGAGGAAATAAATAGAAACAAACATATTGCAGATAGACATTGTGAGAGATGAAATAAATAGTTCACTTTGGATTTCAACACATGGCAATGCAGACGTGCGTGTGCCGCAACAAAGCTTGTTCTTTACTCTTGACTGGAAAGCAAGTCTGTTGTACGCTGTGAATATCAAACAACATCAAACGCCAGAGAGCTGCTGCCAAATTGAAGGCGGATTTACAACTCTATTTAACGCAGCCCACAACAAAGGAGCCTAAATCTTTGAGGAATCTTAATGCGCATGGAAATCACAGAAGCAGTCATCACCCATGATGTCGAACCATATTGTTTCACTCAAAATACCAAACGACAGATAATAGGCAGAGAAAGTAATAGTGTGGTGTCTGTCTCCTAAACCAACTGGTAGCCACTCCCTATAGGTGCCATAGCTTAATAACTATAATGCCGTTAACGGTTAATATAAGCCCGGTGAGAAATGGAGGATCATCGACTAAGATCAGTGCTAACTCAATTCAACAATGGGTTCATTTCGGGTGACCAAAGTAGCAAATTGCTGTGCTTTGGCAAAGAGAAAATTGCAATCCTCATAACTGTACCACATGTGACAATGATCTGAAAATTAAGCTTCAGTAAAATATCTGTATAAGGCAAGAACAAGGCGGCGGGTGTCACGCAATTAAAGTGAGAACTCGGTTTGTTTTTGCCCACGTGAGCCTGCTGATTATCTTAATAACAGCAATCAGCAGCGTGCGGCTAACAGTTGGAGATAGTCTGAGATGGATCCCTTCTGACGCATGATTATAATAATGCATGTGGAGATTTTTAGGAATAGACATCATAAAGAGATTGGTGAAAAATAGATAAGCCAAAATCAACGTTCACATCAAACTCAGGAGAGAGATGATAGACTCACTAATACAACAACTACAGTAGCATTTACTGTTGCATACAGTTAGCCTTGATCAAATAGGTGTGCACGTTGTTTTGTGGTCACATGTCTTTATAACATCCAATCATTAATGGACCTGATCGATTTTAAACCAATAGGCAGTCCATATAAACCAGTGTTGGTGCTCTTTCTCTCTCCCAGCTGTTTAACTCCCTCTACTTCCTTAACATTTACATTTATGTGAATTCAACATGCTTTTTCTTTAAAGTCTGTGTCAAGTTTATGTGAATTTGTTCAAGCCGTTCACAAAGTCAAACGCTTGGTATTCTTCCAATAAATGCTTTGAAACCATGACAACATGTCATAACTGAAATTAAATGTCATTATTAGCTGTGAAAAGCCCCGTGGAAGAAACATTAAAAAGCAATTTGTCCCATTGTTAAACTGCAACCACCTTTCAAGCACGTCACAAATGGCCCCTTTTGAATGGAACATGTGAATTCTCTTTTTACAACAGCTGACCAGCAGTGAGGTTTTTTTTTTTAAAGAAACAGCAGGATATCTAACTGCGATATCAATGCTGTCTCATGTTCCCAGACAGCCACTAATAGAGCTGATACTCACGCAGGGTAGGACTGTGTGCGGGGGGCGATGGTTCGTTGCGCCCCTGTCTGAATGACATCAGGGGGGGTCATCATCACATAAAACTGACCTGTGGAGACATGGCAGGCGTCGGTTAGCAGTGAGAAGAAAAGACAAAGGGGCATAAAAGAATCAATCTTGTGGCTATAATGAAATATCTCACAACAAATAACAGAAATCAAATCATCACAGCCCAAATCCTTGTGGACAAATATAAAACAACACTTACAAGAAATAAACAACTCTGCTTGAAACCCTCTCATGTGCAATTATCACGTAGAAATCAAGTCCCCAAAGACATTCACAAAAATGAATGTCCCATCAAACAAAACCATCCCCAGTAAACCAAATAACAGGGCTTGCATTTCTTAGGCACATTTTGAATACTAATGAACAGTTCAAGATATAATCCCAACAGCATTTAGGGTTCAGCCCAGTGTTTCCCCTATATACAAATAGCGGCGCCAGCCAGGTACCCAAACTTTCTTTTTTCAATTAAAATAATTGGGGATTTTTTTTCAATTAAAACATGTTCATACAATACTGAATACATTTGAAGCCATTTTGATATTACCAACATGTCAATACGTTTCTGTTTTTGCAATGTATTTGTCTTTTGTAGAGATTTTTCATTTATTCTTTATATATAAAATCTCGCCTAGGGCAGCAAATTGGCAAGAACCGGCCCTGGTACTAGGCCTCAAGAGCCTTTCTTGTGCTGGCAGACACATAGAAACAAATTGGCGGGGCGCACTTCGCACGTGCACACACTAAAACATTCCATGCGCTCCGCGCTTACATTATGCTGGGCCCACGTGCCTTAGCACCGCTGCTATGACTCCATCCTAGGGGAAACACTGTTCGGCCTGTAGTTTATTCCTTTTCCCAAAAAAACGAAATGATGATGAAGGATATCTGTGTCGAGTTAGCAGCTCGTTTGCATTTTTTCTTTCAGCTTTGGTCTTCAATTTCAGATGTTTGGATTCATAATGACATGGAATCAGTGAGTTTTAACAGAATGTATCCTTTTAACAAATATTTTTAGGGTGAAAAATGATGGTGGTTGCGAAAGGACAACACTACGATGCTCTGTAGAAATGTCGAGCACTCCACCCCTGAATCAAGTCCTGCCAGATTGTGGTTTACTTCCAGAACTTCATGCGCTATCCTCCACTATCCCTCGGCTCATAGGAGATGGAGGCTTGTAACCCACTCTCCACCTTCAGCCTACAGTATGTTATGCCTCGGGCTCACAGAAAAGTCAAACAGCTGCCCACTTCCTCCTGCAAGGCCCTGGCTTCAGCCGTGACCCGCAGCAAATCAACCTCATGGTCTTCTTCCCTTTCTGTGGCATCACAAGGCAACCACTCAAAACACCGAAAAAACTAAACAAAGCAGCGACCTTCCTTTGGTTTTGTGCCTCTGCATTTTGAGTGTGTCATAAAAGCCCTAATTGAGTTGTGCCAATTCCCACAGCTAAATGGCTTTAAGGGCGTCAGAGATCTCTGAAAGCGCTTCATGTGATGCAATTGCAACACAGTGAAATGCGCACTTGGCTAGAAACAGACATGGAGTGTGGAAGTGCTGCATTTGCCCTAAAAGTGCCTTAGTGTCAGTGAAGGGTGAAATGCATAAGATACTTGGTAAAGAGGAGCTCATCAAGAAATCAAAGGTTCAAAGAAGGCTCTTTCTCAGAAGAAAAACAATGACACGTGACTCTGAAATGTGTAAATATGTGACCTTTCTCAGGTCACAGTGAGCTTTTCCTTTGACCCTCAAAATCGAATCATTTCATTCTTTAGTCCAAAGTGGAAGTTTGTGCCACATTTGAAGAAATTTCCTCAAAACAATACTGAGGTATCTCATTCTCTAGAATAGGATGGGTGGACGTATGAATGCACATACAGGCACCCCCGATATCACAATGACATGGGTTTTGTGATATGTGACAGTAAATTGAACATCTATGGCTTTTGTTGTTGGGACAAAACAAGCATGTTTTTTTTACAAGCAAACATTTTTCTTATAAAAAGGAATAGCTGAAAAACAACATAAGATACGACTGGGTTAGAATTGGGTCTGAAGATGCAGGAACAGGCCTCGTTTATGAGTCTGTTTCATGCCTATGCAGACCTCTAGTCTGGGCCAACAGTGCGGCGGCATAGAGCAGAGACACCAGCGGAAACACAAGGTGATTAATTTCACATTCCTTCCATAAACACTGTCTGGGCAACAGTTTGCCAGAACAAGCAGATGTTGGTTGTGTACGACAGAGCCAGGGGGGCTGCATCCTGCTCTACAGTTCCACCATCTACTGACCACCCTCACTCACAGTCCACCAGCCGCGTCAGGACCACCATGAAAACGCAAGGACACTTAGTAGAGCCAGATGAAGAGGACACGCAGCATTAAAGAGGAAGAGCAGCGGTGTGTGTGGACATGTGACATGAAGCACACAGTAAATATGATCAGTGTAACTAACCTCCTTTCAGCCTCCGATAATATTTGTCATTTGCAAACTATTATATAGGAAGCATAATTTTTCCATGGAAATAACGTTTCTGCTTTGTAACTGGGCAAGGAATTTATATTTTTAAACTGAGCAAAAAATGTAGCTGGGTGTGTGTGATGGAACGTTAATACACTTCAATAATCATAAAATAAAAAAGCCGAAAGTATTATCTACCTGTACCACACATCATATCTTAAAGGAGACCTATCATGCTATATTTGAATAATATATTGTAGGGCCATACCTATATAAAAGGTATATTTATATGTTTTTTTCTTCAAAATACCAAACAGATTATGCTTTTTAGCCATGCCTCATTTTGCTCTATTTTCCTCTCCTCCACCCTGTCTTTGCATGCGCTGCAGCTGACCACGCCCCCCTGCAAAGGAGGGGGCCGAGTTACTAGCGTCATGTTACCATGCTGTTACCATGCCACGGCAACCTCTCATTCCCCTGATGGGTGGAGAGTTGCCCATATAGACGGAGCTCCTCGTCACTGACGTCACACTATTTTCAAATCTGGATCAGTCTGTATCAGATCCGTTTTTAGAGATTTGGGTATGGAGGAAAAGAGAGAGGGTTGTGTTTTCTGACACTTGGTGAGCTCCGACACACCGGGGGACACATATTCATGTATAATAGACGTACAAAAGTGCATTTTGCATGATAGGTCCCCTTTAAGTATTCAACAAAAATAAAAAATATTTAAATCTTTTAAGGTGTTTTTTTTCTCTCACTAACCAGAGCTGTGGCGGTTGTTGGTTCATTCACGACTACAAGAAAAAAAATGGCTCTTGTTCTCTCCTTTTCCGTGACACTGTTCTAAGCTTCGACCTGAATTATGTGTGAGAGCTGACTCACCCCCCGCCTGTGTGAGTGTGGGGTCTGCGGCGGCCTGCACAGACACGGTCCCGTCGCTCACCGCAGTTGCGGGGAAGTAAGCGAAGCGCGTCTCCCCTCCCACCGCCTCTCCTGCCGGGCTTCCTCCATTACTGAAAGGGTTTTGGATCACAGCCTGTGACAGATAGGAGACAAACAGAGGAGAGGCTTGAACAAGTAGCAAAGGAGCAGTCACAGCAGGTGAACACACATCTCAGTCTCTGTCAGGCTCAATAACAGTGTCACCTCTAGACCCCCCCATGCAAGACACAAAGCAGTTAGACAGCTGGAATGAGGGGAGAAAAAGGAGGAACCGTGATCGTGTTAGCAGAGATAACAGCAAGGTGGGCAGAGCCATCAGTGTACGGCAAATAAAAACAAAGAACAAATCTGTTCTCGCAAGGAAAATGTTCTGTTTCTGATCAAAAACATGTTCCAAACGTAGCTTTGAACATTGCCTTCTTCTGAAACAATTCTTAGGTGTCTTTTCTTATCTCTGTGCAAAGCTCTGTGTTGGGGAAATGTCTTGCTCAGCCATGCTTCACTCTTTATACTGCTTTTCTAGCTTTCTGTGCACAGAGGAATTACCTACACCAGTGGCTTAAATCAAAACCAAGGATTATGTCAACCAGTACTGTGGGTTTGTCTCTTTCACCCGTTGTCAATAGTTTGTACAAATTAGGTTTCACATAATGTACAACATCAGGATACTAGTACAGAGACAATACTTGTTAGCAGGATGAATTCATTGTTGGTTTTCATTTCCTTAGGCAGACTGTTGGAATACTAAAAGCTGAATTATTACCAGCCTTATCTCTAAGGACTGTGGAATTACTTAAAAGGACGCAGTTAATCTTTAAAAATAGTCCATATTACCAGCGGGTTTTCTTAGAAAGAAAAGAGTACAAAGATTTTTTGTACCTGAGCCACAGCCTGGGGAGACCCAGCAAAGGCGGCTGTGGAGACGACACTCACTGCTCCCCCCCCATCATCTCTCCCATCGAGGTGCTGGTCAGACACCTGAACAACGCGGTACGTCACCTGCAAGAGTAGAGAGAGAAACACGTGTTAAACTTGAACATTAGACAAACTAGACAAAAAGTCAATTTCCCACCCTCCCTTTGACAGGCGTACTGTGCCTGAATCAATACCTCACCTGATTTGTAGATTTGTTTAGCATATCTAATGCTACAGTTCCCCGGAGCCTAGTATTAGACACAGTGGTCCAAATCGCAGTTGTGCATTGATCTTACTTCAGGCACATTCTGAAACATAAGCATATTGTTTTCCCTCTCAATTTGCTTATGCATCAGAATGTGCCTGATTCAATTTTGAAAACAAGTCAGAAAATGAGCTTGTTTGTCCCAGGAATCCGTATTTGAATCCTTCTATCATGTGACTCTCCTCCTGACTGACATGTGACAGCGGCCCCATGCCAATCCCTGACCAGACTGGAATCACATGATCTCTCACGCTAGCCTTGTTTACGCAAAATGAGCCACATGGGTCGCTGACTTTATTCCCTCCAGTGTTAATCATCACAATAAACCAACTTGGAAATCACACATTTGGTTTTTCCGAACGTATTTATACGCTCTTTTAACTATGCCACAGTCAATCCGAGACCACTGCTGCGATACGTGCCACATTAGTGGACGAAAAGGAGACACTCTTGACAAAGGTCACCGGTCAATCATGGGACTAGGGAAGAAAACCACACAAGCCATTTAGAGCCTGTTATCCTGACTTGTATTTCAAAAAGGGACACACGATCACATAACAAGAACATGCAACCTTACAAAGGAAAGACTACTCGTGAGAGAAACCCAGGTTTTTCTCACAGTGAGGTGGCTACGCTAACAACACAACACTTATTGTGACAAATCTAAATATCAAAAAGTGGGGGGAAATTAATGTTGAGGTACTTCCTTATATGGGCTCAGAACTGTCTCATAATACACACAGAAGGATTCACACTTGTATTTCCTGATCCGCAAAAGGATTCACACTTGTATTTCCTGATCCGCAAAAGGATTCACACTTGTATTTCTGGATCCACACTTGGGTTTTTCAATGCACACACAAATGTGTTCCGTTTCATATGCATGTAAATAAAATCCAAATACAGAAAAAAGTTTTACATATGTATTATTGATCCACACATATTTGTTTTCCGTTTAAATCCCCTGAACCTGCAAACACAAACCGCTTTCTGTGCACGGATCGCTGTGCATTCGTGTGTGGGTTTTTTGAGACTCCCCTGACGGTCAGCCGATTCGTACTTGTTTCTATCTATAGTCAGTCAGATGTCTCCTTCATTCTAAGCCAATCACATGAGCGCGCCCCCACGAGGGTATGATTTCTTGCGTTCATGACACTTCATATACGCATTTTGCGCTGTCCGGTCAGCTCGCTAAACAGTGGGCGGGGCTTCAGGTGATCATTCAGAGCTGCGTGTCTCCGTCAGACTCAGCAGCTGAACTGATCTCTCTCTCGCGTACGGTTATACTTCACTCGCGTTTATGTCCATATCCAACAGATCCAGCTCTCCTGATCGGCCTTTATAGAGAGCACCGATCAAACTATTAAGAGTGAATATCGGCCGATAATGACCGGCGGGGCTCCCCCCGTTGACAGTTCACTGTCTAGCACTGGCTTCGTAGTGCACTGATCGATTAGGCTAAGCTAACCTGTAGCTGCTCCCTCCACACTCACAACAACTTCATACAGACATAAATAAAGCAGCTGTATTCGCCATACAGGAAACACACATTTAAAACGGTTTTGCCTGCCATTTTTGTGTACACAAGCATTCATCAATGGTTCGGAAAGTGTATATTAATAATATAAAAGATTGTATTTGCGTGCATGTCCTGTTCGGAAAGTGGCAATGTACTGAGAGTGGAGGTGTCCTGAGATTAGTGCTTGCAGGCAGGCTCCATGGACCTGTCAGCTCCGGACAGCGCAAAATGCGTACATGAAGCGTCATGAACGCAATAAATCTACCCTCGTGGGGGCGCGCTTCTGTGATTGGCTTAGAATGAAGGAGGCATCTGATTGGCTATAGATAGAAAAAAATACAAGTACGAATCGGCTGACCGTCAGGGGAGTCTCAAAAAACCCACACACGAATGCACAGCGATCCGTGCACAGAAAGCGGTTTCTGTTTGTAGGTGCAGAGGTTTTAAACGGAAAACAAATATGTGAGGATCAAAAATACATAATATGTAAACCTTTTTTCTGTATTTGGATTTTATTTACATGTATATGAAACGGAACACATTTGTGTGTGCATTGAAAAACACAAGTGTGGATCCGGAAATACAAGTGTGAATCCTTTTGCGGATCATGAAATACAAGTGTGAATCCTTCTGTGTGCATGTGTGTATTATGAGACTGTTCTGAGCCCACACTTACTTACATGTATACTTTCAATTTACGTGTAATTCTACTAAACATTACTTACTAGTTACTTGACATATTTAGATTATTAACCCAAAATATAAATCAACATATACATTTCCATATGTTTTTTATAGGTAAAGCTACCCTGCAGTTTATAAAGTAGTTAGTATTAGGTTAATATCACCAGTTGCAACATCAGTGATTGTTATTACATTACATGTTACGACGCTTTTATCCAAAGCGACTTACATACTCAATCAATACTGTGGGCAATCCCCACAGGAGCAATTTGGGGTGAAGTGTCTTGCCCAGGGACACAACAACATGCTGACTGCAGTGAGGTTTGAACCTGTGACCCCCTGATCCCAACACCAAGGCTCTATCCACTGCGCCTCCCGTGTGTTATTCATAGGGGTGGGCAATATATCAATATTGTATGAATCTTGTAATGAGAGTTAATATCATCTTAGCTTTTGGACATCAAAATACATAATAGGGCTTGAGTGTTGATTAAAACTCTGCATTCCAGTTAAGTCTGTGTACTGTTCTATCATTTGCCTTTACCCACTTGGTCATTATGTCCAGTCCACATTACTGATGATTATCTTTCCAAAAATGCCGTTAACATTTAGTAGATGCACAAAAAGTGTACTATTCAATATGGTCGCAATGTTGATTGAGGTATTTGGTCAAAACATATTTTTATATTGCTTTTCTCCATATCGCCCAACCCTCTTAACATATTATTGCATCACTAATAATACTCCAGTCATATAACATTCATAATTCCCAAATGGGCTATTCTGCCAAGTAATATTTTTACTTTTGGTACTTATTTTTGATTGCCTAGACTTTTGAACCTTAGCTTTCAGGACTTTCACTTGTAACAGAATATGTTTACATTGCAGTATTGCAATTTGCAACTCCTACTTAGGTTCCACTACTGCATTCATTTCATTTGTATTTGTTCCGTTCATGGTATGCACAACTTAATGTATAATAATTGTTTACAAAACATGCCTATTAACACACCATTGACCGAAAAGGAGCAGGGAGAAGAAACTAATCTTATGTTACCTGCCCCTTAATGTTACCTGCCCCTTAATGTTACCTAACCTATAAATGGAAATAGATGGTCTGTCCTTCATATTTTCTTATTCACACAGTATCATAGGATAATAAGAGAAACACGAAAAACTTACAACAAAAAATACTTAGTTCCCACTTGCCAGTTAACAGAAAGAAACAAAACAAAAAACAACAACACCGAAACATCACATGTACAAATAAAAAGTGCAACACCCTCATCTGGGTCCTACTGGAGAATAAGGACTATCTTGGTCTTTCTGACATTGGGAGGAGGAAAACACAATCACAATCACTGACATAATAGCCTAGATTATTTGCTTACCTGTCCACCCTCTGTGCGGAACTGATATTGTATGTTGTGGTCACCAAATGCTGCAGCCTGCTGAACGCTGGCTATAGTAACAGCCGTGTGCTCTTCTCCTGTTCCGTCTCAAGGGTGAAAGAGGACAGAAAAAGATAGTTAGAACAGAAGAGGAGGAAAACGAATAAAGACAGCTAACAAACCCTGAGATAAACTGAACAAAACAATACATATACCAAAGCATGCTGCAACTTACATGCATGCTACACACCTTTATTTTAATCGGATAAACCAAGTTAAAAACAATCCGTTATAAAGTCTCACAGCCCAGCAGGTGCCAGATGTTGTGAATGACAGCTTAGTAAATAGGTTCTTACCTTCAGAAGTCTGGACAACCTCTTCTTCTTGTTTTTCTTGGCTGCAAACCACATAAACAAAAACACTGAGTTTTAACGTGACAAGCTAACGATGTGTTTATCCTGCAAAAATATATAAATATAATAACTGACCCTCAACTGTACCTTAGCTGATGGCAAACTTGTGCAAGACGCCAAACAACCAACAGCAAAATCGCAATGTAAAACACAACATTTCTACTGTCTTCAGTTGACCTACAGTTGCTCATTTGTTTATGTTTAAATACTTAGCTTAAGCTAACATAGCTATTGCACCGTTGTATGCTAAGTTAACCATGATCATGTTGTTTTACATTGGTCTTTATGATACAACTTGTCAGCTATGCAGATGGCAACGTGTTTCACTTCTCTTTCTAACTTAACCGCCATCCTCAGATTTAATTTAATTTGACAACAGTTTTCTTTTTAGTTCAGGCCTTGGTAAGCGTCGTAAACTAGCTATCCGAAATAGCATGTTGTAGCTAGCTTGTCCCAGTTAGCCATTTTGGCCGACTCTCGGTTACCTTGCGCTGTCCAGACTCTGTTCAAGCATATCCATCAGGGTTAGAATAAAAAGTGATATTCGGTGTCACAGATGGAGATGGAAGTGCTGATCACGGGAACAAACACTCGGGTCATGTGAGAGAGAAGCCCAGGACACGTGAGGTACGGCTCGGTGTCGGAGGTAAAATGGAGGCCACTGCTGCTGCCGCTGGGTGACCCGAGCTGACTCTAGCGCAGCAGCAAACCGTTTCTGCACACTGTTAGTGGTGGAAAGTAACTAAATAGCCTACATATACTCGAGTACTGTACTGTATTTAAGTATTAATTAATGTATTCCATTCATGGCGATTATTACAAAACAAAACATGTACATTTTACGCAGATATTTTTTCAACCTGTCCTTTATTTAAAAAAAAAAATGCAAATAGATGCAGTCACAGCTGCTTACAAATAGGACTTACAGTAACATGAAACCAAAATCACAATCAAAAGTCAACACAACCATAGGCGTAATTTGCGCTGGACACAGATTTATTTTTAATATGCAACCCAAAATATTAGTTGGGGACTCTCAAACCCACGTCTGTGATCAGGATATGGACTGCCTGCCTTAAACTCTGAGAAATGTATGGGCAGACTGGATTGATTTGAAATGACTGTATTACATTAGGCTGGCAAGGACACAAAATCTGTCAAAACATGAAAACTCACAAAGATGATAAAGGAAATGAATACATACAAAGTCCTATTTGTGTGTGTTTCTTTCTTAAAGAAGCAATTAGAAATCTTTGTCCCCATTTACAAAAAATTGTATTTTCATTTTTGATGCAGGTGCTCGAGGTTCAACACCCAGTAGAGGGACATATTTTGTCTTCTGCTATAGGCCTATGCTGATGTTAAATCTGGAGAAATTGTCCGCACCACTTTTTCTAACAAAGTTACGCCCATGAACACAACAATCAGAAAAACAGGTTACCTGACATCTTCATACAGTCTAATTAGTCTTTCTTTTCACATTTTCTAAAACCTAAAGATGTTCATACAGCCCTTTAAATCATATGGTAATGAATTCCACGGTTTAACGACTCTACAGAAATACACATTCTGCTTTAATGTACAATTAACACCATTTTGAGGGACATTTGAGGGACTTGTACTGACTTCTACTCCACTCCAAAGGAAATGTTGGACTTTATACATGTATTATTGCTCCAACAATGACATATACTGTAGGCTACTTAGGCCATAAGAATACAAAATAACTAGTGTAATAAAAGAGTGCTACAAACAATAATAAATATTGTAATAATAATAATAATGTGTTATGAATCATATATTCAATATTTTTAGGCCTATATTATGGGTCTCAGATACATACAAATATATAAAAACATGTCTATGATGTGTTTTGCTAAAAATTCCAAACAGATCATGCATTTTAGACATCCCTCATATCCCTCTATTTCAGCCCTGTTAGAGAACTGCAGGTTCGGGGTCCTTAGCTTGAAAAAAAAAGAGAAGAGGAGTAGGAGCTAATGCCTGCTCAGAATTCTACCGGCAGATACTGCTAAATTCTGCAGTGTGAAAATGCCATATCATGTTCCAAACCACATCAAGGATTATTTCTGAAACAGTATGGAGCTCAAATGCTTTTTCTCTTGCAGGTTTACCACAAGGTGAGTTCCTTTTATTATTTCCTGCTTTTTTACACTGGGTGTTTCTCAATGCTGAGTATGCTTGCTTGGTAGCACATGTCTTCCGAGTTACTTGCTTTAGAAGTGAGGCAAGAATACTTCCTGGCATTCGGAAAACGAAGAGTGGAACAGGCGAGCAAGTGTGCAGGTGTGCGTCATATGAGAGGCCCCGTCTGACATTTTCCGCCACAGATTTGGGGAAATTGGTCCGTGCGCAAAGCATTGTGGGGATTTTAAGACCGTGGAGTCTACACATGTGCAGCCTCAACATTTCTCGATACGAAGTACGCCGGGCTCGGTAGAATTCCATGCTGGACATTGGAACAGTCCTACGGCGGCACTCGATGACGTAGTATGCTTGAAATAGTGGCTCTGGAGCAGCTATACTCGACATTGAGAAACACCCACTCTCTCCAGTAGGCTACAGGTTAGCTCTGAGTGTTAGCGATGCTTGCTAATGTAAACAAAGACCATATTACATCCAGAACAGTCGGGCATTGTTTCTGATGGCAACGTTTCTGATAGTGCCTTGGGTCCACATTTTTTGTCTCCCGAGCGTCTTGCTTCAGAAGCAAGGCAAGAATACTTCCTGGCATTCGGAAAACGAAGAGTGGAACAGGCTAGCAGGTGTGCGTCATATGAGAGGCCCCGCCTTGCATTTTCCACCACAGATTTGGGGAAATTGGTCCGTGCGCAAAGCATTGTGGGCAAGGCCGGATTAGTACCACCAGGGGCCCCTGGGCACTGAGCACTCATGCCCCCCCCCCCCAACCCACGTACCAACAAGTAACACCACGCCTACCAACATGACCAATATTTCGAATTTTCAGTCAGTCAATCTGGCATGTCAAGTCGCACACCTATTTGTCAAAAGCAGGGACGCAGCCACATAGTTCAACCAAAGTAGGTCTAGCCTTTTGCCCTTTCAGTCAAAAATCACAAGACAAAGATACAATGGATAAGATCTCAAGACATGTATGGCTCAAGAAGACCTCAGAACAGCACCCCACTTAATGCCAAAATATGACTGGCTGGCTGTACAAGTACACGAGGAGTTCTATTTGTCAAACATCGAGAGTTACAAAAGTAAAATATGTAGGCTGTGATTCGGCTATACACTGCCACCGCGTAGTAATAAAGTTGAGCGCATACATAAGCCGCGTTCACACCGAGTACTTTGCTGTACTTAGTTCCCGGCACTTAGTGCCGCGGCACTTAATACCCCAGGGCACTAAATACAGATAGCGTTCACACCGGAAATAAGTCCCTGGGGGACGTCACTTCTTCTTCTTCTGTTTTGGGTTTACTGGCAGGCCGCAAACAACTTCACGGCGTATACTGCCGCCGAAAATCCCCGGCCGGAAGTCCCCGGAGTTGGGGACTGGCTTCAGTAGAATCTGCTGGGACTCCCAGCAGCTTCTCCTGAAGCCTTCCGAGTAAACGGCCAGAACGCCTACACCTCCTCATCTCCACCGCTCCCATGTTTTATTTTGTGTTGTCATAAGTTAGTCTCTCTGCGTTTCTGCGCGGGGCTAATGCTAATGCTAATAATGCTAATGCAAGGATAATACAATGGCGGCTCTACAAAACATTTCAGAGTTTTACGGGGCGTGGTTTGCAATCGCCCAGCCAATCAGAACTGGGGTACTTTTTTTCCACAGGAAAGTGCCTGCTCTCAGCAGGCGCTAAAAATGGGGTGAAAAGTTCCCGGCATTTAGTTATTTTTTTGGTGTGAACGCAACATCAGGGGTACTAACGGAACTAAACGCGAAAAGTACGGGTGAAAAGTACTCGGTGTGAACGCGGCTATAGTGAGACCTACAGCACAGAGACCTACAGTCATTTGACCCTATGGAAAAGCTGTGTTATTTATGGCGAAGAGTGAGTGTCATTTAAAACAACTTATTTTTTTTTTATCTTGTCACCAAGGGCCCTCTTTGCTCAAGGGCCCCTGGGCACTTGCCCAGGTTGCCCATATGGTTAATCCGGCCTTGATTGTGGGGATTTTAAGACCGCGGAGTCTACAAATGCATGCAGCCTCGAAATTTCTCCAAACGAAGTACGCCGGGCCCGGTAGAATTCCAAGTATGCTGGACATTTGAACAGTACTTCAGCGGCACTCGATGACGTAGTATGCTTGAAATAGTGGCTCTGGAGCAGCTTTACTCGCAATTGAGAAACACCCTATAGGCCTACGTCATATCGGACGCAAATCTGGATCAGCTCCGTTGTACCCCAGTTTTTAGAGATTTGGGTACGGAGGAAAAGAGAGAGGGTTTTGTTTTCTGACACTTAGTGGGTTCCCTGACACACCGGGGACACATAGTTATGTATAAAATACATCAATAAGCTCATTGTGCATGATAGCTTTTATAGTAATAAAAAGGTGGCTAATTGTCTGGCTCAACATCGAGCATTCAATTAAAATAAAGATTAAACATACAAAATATTAATGGAACAAGGGCTTTTCGAGGTTTGTATTTAAAACAGGCACAATACATATATTTCTTTAATTTTTGGAATTTAAAAAAACTTATATCAAGATTAGCTATTGATTAGGCTTTGAATATTAATGTTTTCCCTATCAGAATAACTGTATTTGATCGTTTTTTTGTCTGTGTCTCAAATTTCATTCAGAGCCCCCAACACAATCGATGAATAAATAGATGAAACATCGCTTAACCCTCATTACATCACTCTACCTCGGTGAACTTTGCCACACATTATGCGGAACGTTTCTTCTTTGGCTCCTATTTACGACAAATATATGAGGAGCACCACACCATGCACCTGTGATTTGTCGTATTTCCCACAGTTTCAGTAATGGAAACAATAACGATAGTATATCATGGGAATTAATGTGGATTTAAGACGTTCTCCAAAAATCATAAATTCAATTTATTTGACAAAAAACACCAATGTACTTGGTGACTTATTGTTTAATTTAACAACGGCTTTACGCGACTTTTTAGCGAATCCGCGTAGAGATCGGTTACTCTTGTCCGTTTCCTGTTGGCTGGAACGAGAGGCGTTCCACTCTGGTGTCACGCTAAAATATGTCCGACCTCTACTCCTTAGGTGAAGGTTCACTGCGGTGACACTGTTTCTTTAGCTGTCTACTTCTGCATAGATAAACGTTTCAGCAATAATGTCTGGACGTGTCCTCGTTGGAGTTAAGCGAGTCATTGACTACGCCGTTAAGGTAATATCGTTTTGATGTCTCAACGGGCGTATTAACGTTTGAAAGACTATTTTTCTGTACTCTGTCAGTTGACTTTCTGTGTAGCTAACGTTAGCCTCCTGATACCAGCTGGCTGTGGCACATTATCATAGCTTAAGTAACATAACTATTGACGTTCTTGACAGATAACCTGCATAATAACAACATAATAATACCTTTTTTTATATAGCACAGTTAAAAGGAGATTTAGCAAAGCAAATGCCGGATACAAGTCTATTTCACAACACAAAGCCAAACTAAGTGAGACAAATAAAGGTTAAATAACACATGGAGACAGACGACGAAAAAGCATTGTGAAGAGAAGAAACATCATGATAAAAGATAAAATAGTACAATGGGTACAGTTAAATAAAACCTGCACATTAAATAAGGGTAGTGTTATGTTACACTTTTCTCAACTAAAAACCAAAGAAAGTAAGAAGTTTGCAGCAGTTGGAGTGACTTTTGGTTGATGCCAGAGAAGAGTTATTTGCAGCTAGATTATTGTCACCATTGTTGCAATGCATGAGGTTCTGTAGGTTAACTGAGCAGCTGTAAAGCAAATCATTTACAAATGATGTTACCTAATTTTAGTCTTAACAATTGGCATGTCCTTCTTAGATCAGCTTCCCCCCGTCTTAAGTCTGCAAGACAATGTTGAAGTCACATAATCATTGTAAGGTCAATATCATTTCACATTTTTAGCAAAGATACTGGCACTCAGATTGAGCACAACATCATAAAATGTGTTTGCAGCTGTTTCATGCAACAGCACAAATCCTGCTTCAGCTCCCCTGAGCAGGATATATGCAGTGTCAGTGTTCAATACTCACTTCTCTCCCCTCTGCTATCTGGTTATCAGTCAGATGATTAAAATACATTGAGTTGGGAAAGTTGCTTCTTTTAAAAGTTTTTTGGGGGGGGGAAATATGTTGAATGAAAGTCATCTAGAATCAGCATATGAATTGCGATGTCTCATCATTTATTGTTGTGAATTATTCATTTTTATGCTCCCACCCTTATGTTTCAATAAGACTAGGTCAATTTAGCTCAAATACATGTATTTTTAACTGTTATTCTGCATATTTGTATAACATAAAGTTAAATGATACAGGTTTGTTATATGGCCATACAAATATTTCTGTGTTCTTCTATGGTCAGTGGCTGTTTTTCAGTGATTTTGGCCAGGTCCCTTGAATCGGTTTCTGGGACATCTTAAACCTGAAGCCCAATGCCAATAGACACAGAACATACAAACAGAATGCACTGTCTGGTGGTCCACACATTTTTTTTCTTCCAGTTAGAGGTGGAAGAAGTTATATGGCCCGGCACAAAGGCCTGACCTTAACCAGATCAAATGCCTTCGGTATCAGGTGAAACGTGAGCTGTTAGCTAAGCCTTATCGCCAGACCTCTCTATTGCTATTATCACAGAATAGGATTAAGACCCTTCAGTCAGATTCCTGTTCTAGCTGCAAATGAACATTCACATACTTTGTTTGGATGTCCATATACTTCTGTCCTACTAATGAAACAGCAAACCTTTATCCAGATTCCATGTTTAATACCCTCTGGCAAATGTCCTCTTTTTAAATGTACCATGTCTGAATGTCTTGTCTGTTTTAAACTTTAGACATTGTGCTTTCTTCCTGTGTGAGTCTCTGTCTTTGTGTCTGACAGTTTGCCCCTGAATCTAGGTTATCTGGATTGTTTGTCTTCTAGCACCCCTGTAGTGACTCTGCCCTGCGGTCTTGTTCCTCACTCAGATTCGTGTGAAGCCCGACAACAGTTGCGTGGTGACGGATGGAGTTAAGCACTCAATGAACCCCTTCTGTGAGATCGCTGTTGAGGAGGCGGTCAAGATGAAGGAGAAGAAGCTTATTAAGGAGGTTGTGGTGGTCAGCTGCGGACCACAGCAAGCAATGGTGGGTGAGATGGAACTACTTTAGAGGAGTTCTTTATAGAATCCACTGTTTAACCGTTTTTTTTTGTTGGACTTCAGCTCTATCTTTCATAATGGTTTAGCCGAATCATGCTGTAGAATGGATATCATTTCACAAGTACTAATACATTATAAACAATTAGAGGGTACTACTTTAAAATCATCATACATTTAGCATAATTAGGTGTGGTTTGATTTATTTAAAAGCTTATTTAAATGTTTAATTTCCTTATGTTTCAGTTATCTTTAGAAAAATAGGCTCATCACAATTATGTCATTTGTAAATATCACCAAACCAAAATGCAGTCCTATATTTGCTTATATTATACTTTTTGTAATACAGTAAAATGATTTCATGTACAGTATATAAACTGAGAATAGTTTAAATCACCATACAGGATTTATGGTCCACAATGCTAAGTTAGTCGTACTGTAATTAACTACTGATATTTTTAAAAGAGAATGTTGCATTTATTAGATACATGTTATAGACATGTGAGGACCTACAGTACCATATTGTGTTTAAGTTATTGTGGGTCTGGTAACTTTTTTAATTGGGGAGCAGCACAACCTAAATATTTCAACTCTATTCAAACCAGTTCTTTCTTTTCTTTCCTCCCTCTCTTAGGAGACCATCCGTACTGCCCTTGCCATGGGAGCAGACCGTGGCATTCACGTGGAAGTGACTGGCAAAGACTATGAGAATTTAGGACCCCTGCAGGTCTCTAAGATCATGGCTGCTCTGGCCAAGAAGGAGGACGCTCTACTCGTCATCCTCGGCAAACAGGTTATTACAAAAAAAACACTTCCTGCTCATCGGTGATGAAACGATCTACACCAATGTTGTTGTAATTAAATGACTTGTGTTGCTCCTGTAGGCCATCGATGATGACTGCAATCAGACCGGTCAGATGACAGCAGCCTTACTGGACTGGCCTCAGGTGAGTTGTAACTTAAGCACAGCCTGTTACTTGGGATTGCTCTAAATTAGATCAACACAGTTAATAATTATTGTAAAGCAGCAGTGGTGACATCAGGCTATGCCCCTGTACAGACTGCCTTATCGAAGTAAACGGAGACTAGTTTGAGTCGGTAAGAGCTACAGTGATCCTGCACAGATCAGCAGGTCAAAGGCTGTTTGGAAAGTGGAGGGCAATTTCCACTGGCTGACCAATAGATGGAGCTCTTTGTTGACACATTATCTCTCAATGTAAGCTTTTTGTGTGAGGCCTCACTAGCTAGATAGTCGTAATCTAATTTTAACAAGCTAATCTCCAAAGTTAACTCTATTTAGATTTTTATGTCGCATATTATTCCAATTGTTACTAATCACCTGACATTTTATAGTCAATTGGTTAATTATTAAGACACATATCCCCAGGATTAGTTACAATCCAAATGTGGCTCTCTTACACTATTTGTTTTGCTCTTTCCAAAGCATGGTCAGAAATGTTCCTGTTCCTGTTTTGGCAATAATGATTTTTGTTTGTATTTCATGTTATGTATTTGTGCGTTACCTTATACTTACAGGGTACTTTTGCATCAGAATTGTCAATGGAAGGAGACAAGATTAAAGTAGTGAGAGAAATTGATGGTGGCCTGGAAACTGTTAAGATCAACACACCAGCAGTGATTACTGCAGACCTTCGACTCAACACTCCCAGATATGCCACCCTGCCCAATATCATGGTAGGTAGCCGGAAAATATGTTCAGAAATGCAGGAGGCAGAAACAAAGCCAGACATATTCTTGTTTTTAGGAATTACCTTATTCAGAAACTATAAAACGCCTGGAGCTCAGTTTAGGGCTCCACTCTATTCAGCATTCAATATTCATCATAGTTTGATTGACAGGTACTTTTAAAAAAAACAAATAGTACAGAATCTGTTCTTTATCCCACTCCTGTGTTTCCCTACTTTCAGAAAGCCAAGAAGAAGAAGATAGCCAACGTGAAGCCTGCAGACTTAGGGGTGGACATCACGTCACGGTTGGAGGTGTTGAGGGTGGACGAGCCTGCCAAAAGAGAGGCGGGGGTGAAGGTGGAGACGGTGGACGACCTGGTGGCCAGACTGAAGGAGGCAGGGAGGATATAGAGGCCTTGGGAGCATAAGCAGGGAGAACAACTTGGCAGAAGGGTGAGTTTCCCTGAATCTACCAGTGTAGAGCCTGATATAAGAACTAGATCTTTATAACTTACTAAACCCATCAACACACATCTTCAGCAAGGATCTCAAGATTCAGTAACAAACTATTCACTATTCACAATAGCTTAGAAAATGCCTCCCATGATTAATAGATCATTAAAAAAGTGTATGGGGTGCATTTGATGCCTTTACCTGATGCTGCCAATAAAGAGATGACAGGAAATTAGATGTTTCAATCTCCAAGCCAATGTAGAAGCTTGGATTATCGAAAAATGTGCAGATTCATTTCCCCTTAATCAACTAAACAATGAATCAACTATTTGTCACAGCTCTTATGTCAGCAAGGGATATCAGATGGCTCTAACCATGCTCTTAGTTTTTTAGCTATGGCAAAAAACAAAGATTCGATCATTTTGGACAGAATCCTTCCTATATATCATAACATTAAGAGTTTGTAATATTTATATCAATTGAGTGGGCACACATCATTATTCTTAATAAACCTATATCTTCCTCTTTATTATGACTTACTTGATACATATTCAGCTTGTGTGTGCATATGCTGTAAAGTTACCTCTGGTTTGGAAAGACACAATTATCTGCTTGGAATATTCTTGTGACATCCTTTTATATCACCATCTCTTCAGCGTGAAAACCTAATTAATTTCTCTGGCAAAGACTATATTGTGTACTGTGGAAGCGGAAGCTAAGCTAATAATAAAAGATTTTAATTGCAACTCTTGTCTTGAATTACAACTATCTATCTGCATTGTCTTCTCTCCTTGCAGGACTCTGAATGAATAACTGGACTGAATTGCACAGGCACGACCGGAGGACCAGTTTATGCATCACTATAATCCCTCTGTTTGAGATTGTGGCTCCTGATATATGCAGGGAGGTACTGACGGGAGAGGAGTACTGAGAAACACTGTCTGCAGCCGACCCAGACCACCACACAAGAATCATCTTGTCTTTTATGTGCATTTTAACGTCTAAACTCATCTGTATCATAGGCTCAGAGTCTGACTCAAGACAAGCTGTCTGTATGCAATAATTGAACCACAGAAATGTCTATCGGTATAATCCATGCTGCTGTTTTATTACACTACCAGTGCAATGCATTTCATCAACAGTTGCTTGACTCTGCTGTTTAATCTTGTGAATCTGTAGTCACGCATGTTATGAGGTGCAGTTTCTGTAAATTATATTTGTAAATATGGACCCACACATGTCGAGATGATTATTCCTTTCAAGATTAGCGTCATGCCTGCTGGTGATTTGTAAAGCTTGTGTGATTTGTAGCAGGGTTTCAGGATTAAGACTGTGTGTCTCAGTATAAGCAAAGGAAGATGGTCATGAATCTGAATTCAACCATAAGCGCCTCAATAATCTGTTGATTGTACAGAACATTACCATGACAATAAAGCAGCAGTCTTTTTCATATCTAAATACACCTGTGACTGTTCTTTTGTTGCACTTTTGTTGGTGTGTATTTGACGTGTATACAGGTATAAGAGATTCAATTGAGGTAACATTGTGAAGAAAGAACGATTTATGTTGGAGTGGTGAGAAAGGAGGATTAAGTGTATGCATTTTTAGACCGTGTTCTTGTTCTATAACATGGTAAATAAATATCATTTGTCCGGAAAACGATTTCTGCAGCATGTTATGTTCAGTCATGCAGCAATACTTAGTTATCCTTTTGGTACACATATTGTTTCAGTCTTAAACAAAATCCTGCAGCAAATCCTACTTTCATAAAGGTATGATAATGTTGCTGTTGAATCATACTGTGCTATATTGAGGGCTTTTTATAGCCTGCTAATAGTTAAAAACACCAGCAGCGCAAACAGCAGACTGAACATAAAGTTAAATCACCTTCAGAAAACTGCTCAAACAATTTAATGAAGCAATTATTTCAGGTCATTTTTATTTAAATTATTTGATTCTTGTGTTAAACAATTGATAGTCTAATTTCTCATTCAGACCAAAGCAACAACCTGTGTCATTCTTTTTTACATTTGTATATTTAATGGCTTTTGGTAAAAGTGACATGAAATAAAAAGAGTCTGGGACTATTGTTTAATAAAATGTATTTATTTATTTCAAATGTGAAAGGAAGCAGGACTAAGTAGACCATTTAATTTTAATTGTCAAGGTTGTATTGCAGCTAGCCATCTTGCATTTAGGAACACTCTTATATAATATTAAACACAACACAAAACATGGGCTGTTGATTAAAAACGGAGGAGAAATAAGGTGCGTATTTAGTGTAACATCGAACATATGTTGGACACTAAACAGGCTTAACGTGTTTACTTTCTCACACTGCTTTCAATTTGACTGCTGTCGTAAAGGTACCAGCATGAAGACCTTACCTGTTTACATAGTATACTCAAACTGACAAAAATAAATCATCAGTCTCTTCATGTGTCACGTTATATTAGAGTAATAATGGCTTATTATAGCTAAACAGAATTAAAGTCGGAACTATGATGAGGGGCGTGGCCTCACGTGCACAATCAAGGCTTTGATTCAGCACAGGTGAGCCACTCACGCGCCCTGCTATAGCAGTCCACACACTGTTCAGTCTCGTTGTCCAAGACACCAAGGACATTTCTTTGCTTTTCATGTGCCGAAATATAACCTTTAAATCAGATAAACTAATTCGGCTGTCGTCCTGTTTCACTAAAATGGCGTGGCTTGGTGGATTTGGGAGATTATGCGCAGTTTTTCTGGCCATTTTTAGATTTTCTTTTCAAGGTAAGCCTAAAACAAAATTCCTGGATTTTAAATGGCATGTTTGCTCTGTTTGTTCCTACCTAGACTATAAGGTTGTCATTAGGAGCCACAAAGTAAATTAGCTTTAAATTGTTCTCATGTTGCTAATGTTGTTAAGGTTTCACATGATATGTATGTGTGCTTACTTTAGTAGGAACTCAACAGACACATACCATATTCACTTTCCAGTAGGCTATAGCATGTAGCCTACTGTAACATGGATTTGGAGAACGAAGAGATACATATTTATAATATTTGCTCCTTCTAACGGATTATACAGGTGCTTCCAGTCAGCTGGTGGTCTCTCCTGTCGGTCCTACTCTGGTGAATGCTTTAGCTGGCAGCGATGTGACTCTGGCTGTGTCCTTCACCGGGGCCAATGACCCAACTATTACCTGGCTCATGGGAGACTTACCTGTCGTCACATGGACTATTGGCTCTGATGTCCCCCCAGACATAGTCGAAGACAGAAAGAAGGTGCTGAACATTGAGCCAAAGGGGTCCCTTACCTTTGTCAATGTGACACTTGGATATACCAGTAACTACACGTTTGAAATGACAAAATCTGGACTGGCCAAATCCATGACTTCTTTCACTTTGGAAGTATTTGGTGAGCAACATGATTGTGTGCTGTTAGGATTTGCATTTAATGTCTGCTTAAACCTGTATTAACCTGAATGTTCTACAGTCTGACACTTTCACACTTTTTCTTTATAGACCATCTTTTGATGGGATCAAACCAGCTAAAGTGGCCGCTAATGTAGGCTAGGGCTCTAAATTAGAAGAGTCCTCGCTCGGACCACACCCGTTTTCTAACTAAACCTTTATTTTGAACTTAACTACTATATTTATGGATAGCAGGATGGTGGCAATCCAGGTTCAATCGGCTACTTCTGGATAATGCTAGAGCAATTGCTCTGAATTCCTCCCAGCTCCAGGGCTGCTGATGGGTGGTTGTGTTCAAGGAAAACAAAAATGCACTTTGGGAATCTTTCAGGCATTCAGAAAGTTTCACTATTGATTATCTTTACAATTCAGTCTAGTTTTTCTATCTAAATGAAATGTGCTTTGTACGTTTGGTGCATTTTAAAGTAAAACGGATACAACCACAGTGACCACCTGCTCTAATTACTTCACCCAACTGTTCTTCTCAATCCTTTTTTTTTACAGAAAGAATCCAGAATGTGATTCTGACACTGAGGGACTCTGAATTTGTCATAGAGGGATCTAAACAGTTCACCCTTCAGTACAGCATGCTGCAGGGAGTGGTCCAGCAACAGATGTGGTTCTTCAATGATATAGAAATAAATTCCAACTCGCAGTACACAGTGGAGGAGAGGAGCCTTGTGATCCGCGGGCCAAGCCGAAGAGACACAGGACGGTATACGGTGTTCCTGAAGAACCCCTTCAGCAATGTCACAACTCACATAAACGTCAACGTTATGTGTAAGATTAATAAAATGTCTTTTATAGATCTGTCCCTTGATAGTATCCCCTCCTTCTCATGGGACTCCTCTTTGTATATGTGATCTGTTTATAGATGGACCAGAAAAGCCAATACTGGAGGCTCTTCCAGCTCAGCCTTTCTATTTATCAGGAGATACGCTGAGCGTTTCCTGCAAAGCTGAAGGGTTCCCACTGCCGACTGCCAAGTGGGACTTCGGTAGTCAGATTCCTGATCAACTCAACGGAGTCTTAAATCTAACAAATGTGCAGACCAATCAATCAGGCACTTATACATGCACGCTGGTCAATGAGCAGTCTAAAGAAAATCTTCAAATGAACATCATTTTAAAAGTTTATGGTAAGTCTAAAGCATGATTTTACCTTTTTTTGGTGAGCATTTGAAAGGACTGAGCATGTGTGTTTTTCAACTTGTATCAACATTTCTGAAAATAACAGAACTTTCTGATTTGAATGTACATATCGCTACATTACAATCATATACACTTCAAGGGTAGTGTTTTAATACCTTTAGCTATGAGATTGCAGTCTACTTTGCACCTACTGTAAAAGAAGATGGCTGAAATTACAATAATTAGGACAACTTTAAGTTCCTGCTAATACATGGCGACTCCGCATGCTTGTCTGAATAACATCTGTTTTATATGTACCCACATTTGACTGAATGCCTGGTTCCTTTTAATAATGTCTGATACATTATTTTCCTTTGGACAGAGAGACCGTCAGGCAACCCGATGTGCTCGGTGCAGTCGGTAAATAACGTCAATCTGCAGTACTACTGTATGTGGCCGGGGGGAACCCCACAGGCCGTGCTTTCTTTCCCAACACTGAGCAACACCAGCAGCGGAGCGGACACCTTCAGCCTGACTTTCAACGCCTCAGATAACCTCAACGGAAAAACTGTCACGTGCATGGCAGACCACCCAGTGGAACAGAATCAGTGCAGCGTGACTGCAAGTGAGTCTTGCGTTTTCAGATAAAGAAGCCAGTATTTGGTTCTTACAAAAATGACACTTTGTGTGTTCATTGGAGAAGGTAGTAGCCAGCCCAGAACAACATTATTTTCTTCCCCAGGTAGTCCAATGAAGTTCCTGCCTTCTGTGAGGACCAGAGTTTCCTCTGATGGCAAAATAGTGGTCACCATCGAGTGTGTGAGTGAGGCCTCGCCTGAAGCTGCGGTGTCCTGGTCCCAAGGTAGCGAGACCGTCGCCGCGGGAACAACATACCAGATCAGCAGCAATGCCACACAGCTCCAGATTCGGGATTACAATGTCAGCAACTTCATCCTCCAGAACTACACCTGCACCTGCAGCAACCCACTGGGCAGCCAGAGGAGGGAAGTTCACTTACAAGGTGCAGTGCGGCTGCTGCCAAATGAAGCTGTGGTAAAACTTCAGATACTTACTGAAGCACTGTAGGACATGCTCTCAGGTTCTTATATTTTTACTTCAGTATATTCATTTAATTTGACTATTTTACAAGTAAAACATTAAAAACAATTTTAGGTGGCATTTTTAGAAGGTTAAACATGAATATATAAATATTAAATATATGTCAATATATAAATACAAAAATGTAGCCCTAAATTGAACAACTAAAACATTCAAATGCTGCTAATAAGTTAATAAGGAATTTGACACTCTGAAGGGGAATTCATAGATAGATGGATAAATACAGAAAAGGAATGAAATTGTTAATCAATCATCTTCCTGATCAATGTCAAATGAATCGGTAACAATTCAGATTATAAGAACATTTTGAAATCTAAAGTAACTTTTTAAGTAACTCCTGTGATAGAAATCTATATATGATTGACTGCCAAACATACATAGATTTAAATAGGTCACCCTGGGCCTGAGGACTCTTAAGATGCATTTTGGGCACCTCTTGTTGGCATGTTGCAGACCAAACTTTTGAATTGTTAAAACAGGGAAACAATCAGCAGACTAATTGTTAATATAAAAACAAATAGGAAATGTTTGCTTTTGATATGAAGGTGTTCTATTTATTTTTGTATGTCTAATACTAAACATTGGTAAGTTTGACAATGTTATATTGATAGTCCGGTCTTCTGCCACACACTAATTTGTGTTTTTTTTTTTTTTAAATACTGTAAGGATTCTGTTGCCTTCAGCTTCTGATATGAAACACTTGCATTACAAAAGTAAAAGGAAACAACGGGCCCTCAGAGCTAAGGAATACCTGAGATTGCTCTTTCCCTGTCGAACAAAGCCCTCTAGTCTTGTTATCCCCTCCCTCTCTTGATCGCCCCCTTGCTCTTTCCAGGACCATCCATCTCAGATTTCAGTTTGTTCCTTAATCTCAACGGCACCATCGTCACGTTGACCTGGGAGGTCCCGCCTACCTCTGTCGTTACAGGTAAAGCAGTGATTCTCCAGGTTCATTTTTTTCTCACAAGAAAATCTTTGAACAGCACACACACAAACCCAACCTTCCTGTTTTGAATGTGTACATCTCAGCAGAACTCCACACAGTTGAAAACAGTCAACATAGAGCATAGGGGTGTAAATATTGTTTAATGTGTGAAGCCGCTGTGTTTTGGGAAAAAATAATAAAGGAACAAAGTGCTGCGAATAGCAAATGTCAGTATTTGTTTAGTCTCCATCTCTGCTAGTTTATTTTAATGCTATTTCTGAAATATTTTGGACTGTTTTATTTATTGCCTTAATTTCTCTTATGTACATTGCCTTGTGTTTTTTATGCTGCTGCAACGCAAACATTTCCCAAATTGGGATCAACAAAGTACCTATCCATCTATCTATATATCTATATATCTTTATATGCACATCCAATAACACCTTAGTTTTCCTCATTAAAAAGGCCTGTAATGTGTCCCCACTTTTGTGATGAGTCAACTTTATACTGGTATCAAACAAAACATAATTGCATGTGCTTTGTACGTAGGGTTTGACATCCAAATGAAAGGACCATACCTTCCGAACAAAAGTCGTAACGGCACCCAGAAGAGAGGCAGTGCAGACGTTTTTCACACCGTCCAGCAGAAACCTGGCTCTGTCAGGAGTGTGGACATCTTTTTCCTCGATCCCAGCTTGACGTACAGATTTCGAGTCATCCCCAAAGCTCTTATGACGGAAGGAGAGCCGTCTGAGGTCCAGAGAATTGGTCCAGGTATGGCTCATTATCAGTTAGATTGTGTGTTTTGAATGAAATCATCTTTTCTTTCTACAGTAGTACCCTTTATTGCCTACTTGTTGTGATGGTGATACTAGGGGAAGGGCTGAGTGGAGCTGCCATCGCGGGCATCGCAGCTGGAATCCCCTGCAGTCTGCTCTTCATCGTCCTGCTGTGCATTGCCATTTACTTCTGTTTCCGCTCAAACAAGAACAAAAGTAGGTGATGGCTTTGCAAAAAAATACAGATCCATTTTTAAACTGAGTGAAATATCACATTTGGACCTTCTTCCCTCTGTTTTGTAGGTCGGAAGACAAGATATCCAGTGTCCAGAGCAGTTGAGAAGGTTAGAATCATTTGACTAAAACATAATAAAACACTAATGAGGATTTTGTAGGGCACATTAAGTTATGTATATAAATGCCATACTCTCCTTATCATGCATAATATATAGCAGTGCTTCTCAAACCTTTTTCAGTAATGTACCCCCTTTGAAACATCTTCTCAGCCAAGTACCCCCTGACCGACCCCCAACATTTTTGATAGAAAAAGCCTATATAAATAATTACAATATAGTGATGTTCCATCAGTGTGTAATTTATTAACTCCTTGATGCATGAATTACAACAAAATAAGGATATTTTCCCCTTTCTGCAGGAAAAAAAAAGACCACATTTTTTTTAAAACAGTGAATCGAAATGATATATTATGAAAAACTATAAAATACAATACACATTTGAAATGTCTATATGAGAACCCCCTTGGTGGTTCTAGGAATATTTTATATACAATTGTGTTTTCTATATAACTTGTTGTACTAAGATTATTTTTGTAATCATGCATGCTATTTTTTTTATTAACTTTTTTCTTTTAATCTCACGTACCCCCTGCAGTACCCCAACGTACCCCTAGGGGTCCACGTACCCCCATTTGAGAATCACTGATATATAGTATGTCATGTATTTAAGTTGAAGTCTTGTTACAGGGTGTGGTTCTTCTTTGTCTGAACAACTTGGGGTTTATTCTCGCTATCATGTTTTTGTTTGTTTTGATCCTATTAGTTTTATCCCACGTCATTTATTGTAATTCTCGAATGGCTCTGTGTCGTTTGTGAGCTCCTCACCCAAGACCCTTATAACGCTATCATTATGTGATAGAACAATCTGTTTCATCTTGAATCATGAAGGGCTAATGATGCAATGAATACTGCTCCTGTCTCTCGGCCGGTTGTTTCAGTGTCTTTCTTGTCACTCGCAGGCAATAACAACCCAAACAGAAACGACTCCTCATATCCTGCTGACAGGAGGGCTGAAGTCTCCCCCTGACTACAACAGATTAAACCTGGTAAACCTTCTAATAAAAGATGCAGACAAATGCTTCTTCTGGTCCATATGTGTTGCTTAATAGTAGATAACCTGTGTGTTTGTTGTTTCAGACTCCCTCTGAGAGATCAATGGCTATCCCCACATTTGTCCCTCCAGCTCCTTTCAGAGTTGCTACAACTGTCTGATGTCTATATTATTTTTGTAACTATATTTTATATCTCTAATGTTTTATTGTATGATATTTGTTTCTATATTTTAATTACTCGAATCGATCTTATATTTATTTCAGTGAATATTCTATGTGTTTTTGTTCTACCTTCCTGTATAATCTGCCATTTTAAACTCACATTCATTTGTAATTTATATATTCATAATAAATCTAAGTAGAAAACCTGAAATGTTTCTTTCCTTTTTGCTGTCACTTTACAACCATGCTGTTCGTCTTGGTCACACAGAACCTTATGGAACAACATGCACAATGCTTTATCATCTCACTGATGAAGGCAATGCTTTTGATTTAGGTTTATTTTAGGGCTGCAATTGATTTTTGCCTTTCTTTGAAAATATATTGCAGTATCAATATGTAAGGCATATTAACAGTTAATGTAACTTAACGTCTAACACTTACATTTATGGAATAATAAACAAGGTATTATTTGGAAGTGTGCTGCAACAGCAGACGTGTATCCCAGTGAATCATTATGTGTGTATTCAAGACCTGAATTAAAGTGGTATTTTTGCAGTCTGCAATTTGACTTGCTTCATCATGCAAGTATACTTTCTATATTTGTTATATTTTGCATGTGTTTAGGTTTTTCATACATCCTGTCACAAATTGTGTTGGGTTAAATCTCGACATGTAGGCTAGTAATACTTGTCTCTACATTCCCTTTTTCAGCATGTTGCAATAATAAACTATAATTCTATCATCTTAATAACACTGTCTTAGAGACTGCTCCCTACGTACTTTCATCAAATGTTTCCATATGGTTTATAGACCGATGCAGAATTTTCATTCAATCAACAATACACATGATTTGATAATGTGTTTCCATATCTTGAGTTACTATTAAAGTAATCTTGTGATTATTCTTTCATTTGATCCAGGACAACTACGTTTCTGCAGCACAAGATATGGCTGGGGGAAACAACTGCCAAGGTAACCCTGTTTTACAATATATTCAATTACAAATACAATTAAATGTTAGAAATATGTAAAACATGTTTACACTTGAAATGCATACATGAGAAGCTTATTAGAGTATTAACTATAGGCTGCATTATGTTAATGCTTACCCTCATGTCTGTGTTCTGCTGCTGTATGTTGCTTCACCCCTTGCCATGGGTTGATGGATAAACATACAAAGCCTTTGTAAAGATGTCCGATCTGTTTTATTTCCCTCCATAATTCTCTGTTGTGCTGATCATCATGCTATACCCTACTGTGTGTCTTACCATTACATCCTATTATTCTCTTTCACTCACTTGCTCTTTGATCAGCCTCCTCTCAGTTTCCAGTGATGTGATGCTCGGTGAATTGAAGAGTTTCTCTTCAGAGTCGGGTAGCTAACTTCACAGTGTGTCCTTGGATCACCCCTTGTTCTGTGTTATCAGTATTCCAAGATCCTTCTCAGTACTATCACTGCACTTTGTTTTGAATCCACAGCAGCACACAACCACACAACAAAGGAGGCATTTACAGATAGAGCTCAACATTGCCCCCTGTAGTGACACTCGATGATTACTAACGAGACAGTCCAGCAAAGAAAAGTGTACAAGGTCCAAGGGCATACAAGTGAATTCTCTCTTTTGAAATAGGTATTGTTAGGGAATAATTCTCCGAGACTCCTAGATATCTACCTTTTTGCCCTTTGACGTGTATGACCAACCCTGACGTCTGTTATCTCCTTTAAGGAAATGGGCTGCTTCAGCCATAATGTTGTTGTTCCCATTCTATGACCGGGCAACTCTCGGTCACAGATGGTTTATTGTTGTGGGTACACTGGGACACTTCCTTCTCGGTGTTTGTGGACTCCAAGGTGTGAAATCTTCGAGGCCATAAGTGTCAGACGCAAGTAACTCAGTGTTCCCAGCTGTTTAGGCTATCTTCTCAAATATGTTGATTACTCTCTGTGAAACCAGTTAAATTGGCTAACGAGAGAGAGGCGCTCCAGAATTGATGTGGCAACTCTCCCGTGCAGTCAGAACCTCTGACTCTGTGACTTGTGATGTGAATCCTCCGGCCGAAACTCCTAAATAAACCATCAGTGTTTGACATCAAAGCTCCTGCTCATCCCGTGTCTCCGTCATGAGTCGGTGACTCCCAATGCATTGCTACACAGAATTTTCCCCCACAGGTATTCGAAATCCTGATTTGTTGGGACATATTTTATTAATTTTAACCTAAGTTCAAGTGGAGGAGACACTACATGTGAAAATGAAATTCATATTGAAACAGAAATATGTTGTTGACATTGGAAAGCACTTCCACCAAAGCAGTCACACATACAAAACAAATGTACATTTTCAAAGCAACGTGGAATTAAATCCAAAAATAGCCTTAATATTAAATATAGAAAAATAATGTAAACTCAGGGGGGCCCAAATTAGTCCCATTTCTTCCCACACACACACACTTGATGATCCCTTACTTTTGAATGTTTTATCGTGCAGTAGTATTTGAAACAGGAACAGCAACTAAACCTTTGATTCCTCGGGAGCCCACAGAGGGAAGTGTTTTCAGGTTGACCCATGAGGTCAGACGCCCCCGGCCCTCACCTCTTCCATGCCTCTCATGCGGGAGACAGAGTGGAGGATCATGGAAAGGCTTCAATGACAGCAGCAGGCCAACCAGTAAACAGTGCCCGCACTCACAGAAATGAATCATGGTAGAGTTTATTTTTAAGCATTTAAATCTATTTGATTTTATTTAAATACTCATATTTTTTAAATGTATGTATTGAAATTAATTATAATCTGTATAATTCCTGTCAATTCTAAAATATATTGAATGTAATTACTTAGAGGTTAAACAATAGCAGCAGTATGACCTGACTGAGAGGGACAGTACATGGTTTACCCTGATCCATCTTCTGTTGAGAGGAAAAACATATTCAAAAAGATGTTTCCTTCATGGTGATCGGATGCCTTATAAGTGCAGCAGATGGTGCTATTGTGCAGTGCTAAACACATCCCATCACATAAAGATTCTGAATAGCTGTTGGTAACATCAATGATGTAAAATACTTGACAATTGAATTGACAATGCTGCACGGCAAAATATATGAAGATATGTTATTAGCCAAATAATTTAAAAGGCTCAATCCACAGGGATGCAATACTAACAAATATAAAACACAGGAATGGTAAAAGCCAAAATAACTCCAAACAGATTGGTATAAGTTTATAACCGCTACTGACCGCCACTGAATGTTCAAAAAAGTTATCAATGTTTCCTAATGCTGCTAGTGTTTATCCTACACTTTCAAAAAGGAAATAGCGCGCAGTGGGATGGTTAAATGAGGAAGTGCATGATAGTTGAGGAAAGTGTGACATTGAAGATAAATTGGTCTACCTCGAAATGGGTTGCAAGATCATTTACCACATACTTGTGATATGTACAGCTGCTTCCTGTGGAGGTCAGTAAAGGTTATACCTGATTCTTGACACACCAGTGTCCATCTCTTTCTCATGTCTCAGATAACCAGCCATCATACCATACACATACAATTATTATTTAATACAATAGGTGATTTTCATGTGGAGTATTTGACTTGGTGCTTTGTTTCATTCCATCTCTATTTAAATGTTTCTACACCACCAACGGACAAATGCAGATTATATATTTTACCTGAACAGTCGATATAAAAACAACCCACTCACCATATTTGAGATGTTTTTTTGTTTGTTTTTTAAGATCACTTTGGTAAAGGGCATGCTTATTACACACATGAGGAAGCTGAAGTGTTCATAGGAGAATGAGTCAGTAAGGTACACATACTAACCACAAAAGTAAGAACGATACTTTACTGCTAGAGTTCTAATGTACCCCAAACCCAAAATAGATATGTGCAGTTGAAAGATAATGCTGTTTTAGTTTTCCTAGTATGAGACTTTTTTCATGCGTCCACCTTAGAAATAAGCCTGGTACCTTGTGTTTTTATCTTTTGTATTATTCGTTATCAAGCAAGGTATGCTTATTGTATTGTCTTATAAATCTAATTACCTACAAAAATCCCTTATGTGGAATAATTAGGCAGTTAATTACAAAAGATGGAATCACTGCTCAGGTGTCCCAGAGGGCATTTTCCTGAATATTAACACAGACCATCTGACATGTAATTACCTGTGTGTAATTACTTGAATAACCTCGAATAACCCATCCATCATAGCAGCTGTTGATGCTTTAATGAAGTTGTGTGAATAACATTGCTACGTGTGTATTATATTTGTGCATGCCAAATATAGCTTGCAATATATTTTTCTTATTCAGTATTTGGCAGCCTTTTACTGTCAGTGTTTCTGCAATGGTGTTACATATTCAGAGTGAACATGTTAAGCACTCTGTTTTTTAAGCAGCTCTTTGGTCATGGGTCAGCGTGTCCCCGTAACACCCCAGCCACAGTGAAAGAAAGTGTGCGCTTCAGCATGTTCCATTGACCGCTGCAGTACTGCAAGCCTTTGCATATCCACAGTTCCAGAATGCCATATAGAACAACAGACGGGGACTGTTGTGCAGCGCCCTCGTATACCACACCCTCCCCCATCACCATCCATCGCCCTCCCCTCTCCCCTGACCCCCCAAAATACTCCCATGTAGTTCAGTGTGAAAGAGTCACGTGGCTTTTGACCCACCAGCTCAAGTGCATTTGTTCTGTGCTGATTGTTTTAGAGGATTGTGCCTCCATCAACAGAAAAGTGGAGGGGATAACTTTTTGGAGTTCAGCCTAGGGGTTCCTCTTTGACGTTTCACTCTCTCCCAGCTTGCACCCTCTCTCACTCTTTCCCTGAGGAAAGGCTGGTACTTAAGACGGTTCATTTATCCTGAGAAATCCAGGTAAGATGATGTCGGGTTGTTTGTTAATTGCTGCTGCCACTTAGATTTGGGATAAAAATAATAAAGTAGATTGCATATCAGAACATGTTAACCAGAAAGTGTATGTCTTACAGGTGGGCCTAGAGGGCCTCCACCATGTGAGAGTGACAGGCTTTCATTACATAGCTCGCATTATCCACATGCAATGTGCCTTTTTTGCATAAATGTGTGATGCATAAATTGTTTTTGTTTATTATATGATACATTTCTCATGGTTCTTTGCCATTTTTCTGGTTCCTTTCATGTGTACAGAGAAATCTAAGCTGTTCACACCCCTCCACAAGAGTATTGATGATGCATGTTATCTCTGAAAGCTCAGAGCTAAAGGGATGCGGTTGGCACAGATGTTTGACATGTTCTGCTGTGAAAAGCTAATTTCTCTTGCCATTTCATATCAATCTTTTGTTGTCATACTTAAAACATCAGTTGCGGTCTGTGCAGCTTCACAGGAGAAATGATTTAACCTAAGGGATATCTTTTAGGAGTTGGACACATTTCTCAAAAGTGACCTCTTTCTTTTAAGCTATAGTTTTTGTTTGAAACCCTTGTTCAATATTTAATTTGTGGCTTTATTTGTATCCTCTATTATCTTTCATGTGGTTGGTAATTGACATCAGTTCAGTGTGAAAAGCATGTTCAAACAGAGAGAGTCCATATGAGCTAAATGTATTGTTGGTATTATTACTCTGTCCAGTCCAGCAGCTCTCAGGGATAGGCAAACACAGCTAGACTATAGCTCTAACATCCTCGTGTATATTTGGGCAGCTTCCTCCTTGAATGAGGTATTAACATATTGCTGAAACACATCTCTATGACACAAAGGTCACAAAGAGTATACCAAAATGAGTCAGTATTTGAGGAATTGCTGTGGTAAACACTGCTGCCAGGAAGTTGTGTAAATGGTTGGAGTTAATGGTATGTGGCAGTGAAAATGTTGTTTTAAGCTCCTAGGCCTGCAGGGTAATTCTAAATAGGAAATGTAAATCAACGTCTTCCCTTCATTAGATACTAAAATGGTGGTGTTTTAACTGTAGCTCAACGATAAGCCCCCATTTTCACCTGTGGCAGTGTTGGCCCATATCACAGCAGACTGACTACTCTTTTTTCCTGCCTCTGCATCCTCTCCTCAGGCCATTCCTGTCTCTTTAATACATCTCCTACTGAAAAAGCATTAAGACTGAAGCTACAATGTTAAAAAGACTAACAATATTGCAACTTGCAACACTGACTTCCATCTTGTTTTTCTCCTGCACAGTGCATAAAGCCTAGACCACTTTCCTAGAGTCACTCATGATGCACAGCTTCATGGGAGGGGGCCTCTTTTGTGCCATTGTGGGAAACATCCTGTTGGTGGTGTCTGCAGCCACAGACTACTGGATGCAGTACCGTCTGTCCGGCAGCTTTGCCCACCAGGGCCTGTGGAGGTACTGCATGTCTGGCAAGTGTTACATGCAGACTGACAGCATTGGTAAGTGGGAAATACATTCTTCTTCCCCGAATAATTCCCTTCTGTCTCCCTGAGTCAATAACTCACCTTTTTGAGGTGACTTTCATGACTTCCAGGCCGAGTAGAACGACAGCAACAATGGTGGAACACATATTTACATCTTTTACCTAACAATAAGAGTCTAAAGTCATGCTGGCAGCTCTATAAAGCTGTATTTAGTTTAATGCTAATGTCAGCATGCTAGCATGTTCACAAGGACAATGCTAATGTGCTGATGATAAGCATGTGTAATGTAACAAGTTAACCAGCTTTTTAGCATGCTACAATTAGCTTATAATGACTTAATACAAAGAAAAGCTGAGGCTGATAGGAAAGTTATTAGTTTTGTAGGTATTTGGTCGAAAGGTATTAAAGTTACATTTTGGCCTAATGATCAAATGTTCAAAATGTTTTAGTGGTGGACTGATATAGCTATTCCTTGAACATTCATATCTGGCTACACATTTAAATACTGCAATAATATAGTATACAAAAAAGGAATTGCATCTTACTGAAGTAAAATCAATAAAACCATTAAAAAAGTTTAAAATGATCATTCTGTTTACTTTTCAGTAAGTGACAGGCTTTTTTAACACTTCATAACAACGTTTCGTAGTTTGGATGTGTCTGGAGTTAAATTGGTCGGTTTCATTTCTAGCGAGTTTTCAAATGACCCAGAGTACATTTTAGTATGAAACTGTTCATATCAAATGAAAGGTTTATCATGGTTAACATAATATTCTATATCATATCTTCGTTCTCTCTCCTACAGCCTACTGGAATGCCACTCGTGCTTTCATGATCCTTTCTGCCATGTCATGCTTTGCTGGCATCATAGCAGGAATCCTCTCATTTGCCCACTTTTCGGCCTTTGAGAGGTTCAACCGCTCATTTGCTGCTGGGATCATGTTCTTTGTTTCAAGTGAGTCAAGGATACAATTAACCAAATACGTCTTTCTTTTTTTTTCATCACATCTGCCATTATTATTTAATTTGTATATCAATAAAGTTTACTACGCCTGCTATTGAAACTCTTCCAACTTCCAACCAGATGAACTTAACTTTTACGGATATTATTTTAATATGTGTCACTCTCTGCCCAATATGTCAGCTCTCTTTGTTCTGCTTGCAATGGCCATTTACACTGGAGTGACTGTGAACTTCCTGGGCAAGCGCTTTGGGGACTGGCGCTTCTCTTGGTCCTACATACTAGGCTGGGTGGCACTGCTCATGAACTTCTTTGCAGGTTTGTTCAAATTAAGTAGTGCAGTACAGTTGGTGTAACTACTCTCTATATCAGTTTGACTAAATATGACATTGTTATTTGCAAACAGAGAAAACGTTATAAACCTTAATTAACAGCTCAGCTCAGCACACACACACTTACATGTTCTTGCATTTTATTTACAGAAATAGCTTGGTTACTACAGACTTTTTAGCTTTTATTTTGCTCTTAAATGCTAACAATACAGTTTTCAGTCTCACACATCAGTAACTTTAACACAAGAGAATATGTCTTGCTGTCAAACATTGTGTATTACAGGACAACAGATTGTTATAGTGCCATAAACTTGTGGTAACATGACCTATGTTTTGTTTTGCAGGTATATTCTACATGTGTGCCTACAGAATGCATGAGTGCAGAAGAGTTGCAGGCCCGCGTTAAAGTAAACAGGAAATAATGTGTCAAGGGTGCAAAGAATAACAGTTCCCTTTCGAAAATTGAGAATTAACTGTAAAATAATAAAATTTGGAATTTGCTTATGCACCAAAGATAACTTGTGGTTTTGTCATAAAATGTTTTGTTATGGAAAGCAGGTCATACCCTTTGAGCAGGATATTATAATCTCAACATCATATTGTGTTACTTATTAACAGCAAACCATGTGAGACGTGGTTTCATTAAGGAACTGAACTATTAAAGCAATCTGTAAAGCATAACAAATTCCAAAATAATAATCATTATATATACAATACAACAAGAATATTTCAGCTGGATGTGTTGTATTATAGACTTAGCTAGAGTTTGTGGGCTGATTTCCTGAAACAGTGAATACACACTTGTTGAAAATCAACTTTTTACCAATGCCCTGGAAAGTGGAGGAGGAAAAGTAGAAGATGATGGGATCAATACAGGTGTTTAAGGTGCTAAGCAGCAAGGTGTAGTGCCTCCATTTGGGGCTCTCATCCTGTAAGAAACCCACTAAATGAGAGATGTTGTACGGCAGCACACAGATGAGAAACACAGCTAGAGTCCCCAAGGCCATGCCGATGGCCTTCTGCTTCTGCTTCGGGGATATCCTGGGGCGACTGTACAGGATAACGATGCAGCTCAAGTAGCAGTAAACACTAACTAAAAGAGGTGTTAGGCAGAGCACGATGAAAAACTCCAAACGTACAGGGAGGATGATCGCCAGCTGCTGCGCCGTAAAGTTCTCATAGCAAACATCGGAGTCTTCGCTGGACAGGGATGGTAGGTGCTCGATAATGACAGTGATGCTGCAGTGTGCTGTTGTAATCAGCCAAATAACAGCACTGATAATCATCGCATACACAGGTTTCTGCAGCTTATGATAGGTGATGGGGAAAGCTAGTGCAATGTAGCGAACCACACTGACTGCCATTAGCAGCAAGGAGCTGCTGTAGATTGTTGAGAAGAAGATAAAGGAGGTGATGGAGCACAGGACGCTGGATAAATGCCATTGCATGCCTGACACTGCCTCGTGCATCTTGAGAGGAAGGATGATCAGAAAGAGCAGGTCAGAGATGGTCAGATTGAGAAGCAGGATGTCTGTTAAAACGGGCTTGGAGTTGATCTTGACACTGAAGGCGTAGAGAGCCACGAGGTTTGTTGGGAGGCCAAGGAGAAAGGAAATGATGTAAACTGAGAGAATGACCTCACTCATCACCCCTGGTTCCATTTGTATTCTATTCCAAAGAAAAAAGAAAAAAACGGAACTCAAAACATAAAAGGTTACAGAAACAGTTGATCAAGTTAGTTCTGTTTTTATATCACTGACAAGTTATTAAGCAATTCATTTTGACGAAAAAGAAACACTCCTGCTGATACATAATGAATTATGAAGGAATATTTGTTTAAACAACCACATAATTGGGACAGAAGATAGGACGTTTTGAATTTGGGTTGTATGAGGTGCATCTGTAATAGTCCTATAGTCAGTGTAATACCTAAAGTAGAATACATGGTGTTGAGTGGAAGAAGGTTGGACTATAGACACTGGACCTAAGTAATGCACTGCAGAGTTTTTGGGCAGCAGAAAATATATATTTTAGCAACCTAAAAAAAGGCCAACGCTATCAATTTAAATGTCCACTATATTGAGAAAATATTCTCCACTTTTGTGCTCGACATCCTTTTATGTTGGTGAATAAAACCCTAATATTGCTCCATCCCCCTTTTAAAGCCACTACTCCTTTGTCTAAAACAGTCATTTCACAATGCAGAAGATGAGAGTTGCTTGTCTAATGCTGCCTCAATTATTTAGGTGGTTTGTGTATGTTTATTCGTTGGCTCTGAACTTAATCATCAAACACTGTTTTTGTCAAAGTAGCATTTAGTCTTTAAAGAGAGCATAGACAACATCAATTCCCCGGTACCTCATACAAGCCCTCTATGATGACAGAACAATTTAAAAGAAACAAACCATATCGGCTCTCAAGCTCAGGTTCCAAAAACCAGATGTGGGAATTTCATTAGCAAAGATAATCTGAAATGTTTGATTAAATAAATAATTGTATTTACTCACATACACTGGACGTTTTCTCAAGTGTTTGGCCTTCAAATAGATAAACACTAAAGCAGTGCTGTTTGTCTTGCTGTGTGTTTCATCAAAGACAATGTAGTTCAAAGATGAGCTGATATATAAAGTTCCAGAAGCAGCAGTCCCTTTCTATTCCGGTATGACTCACTGATCGTATTTCTACATTGAGCAATGAACACACACCCATTGGTTAATATTAACCAAAATGCAAAATGGAAGCTCATGTTGACTTTCGTGTTAGGCATGTTATTTAAGGATCTCTACAGTAATAAACCCTGATATAACATTTTGAATTTTATTAGGACAAGAGCCTGCTTTTATTTGCAGCTACGCAGAAGATCAGATACAGGGTAATTACAGATTAACAAATGATTCTTCTATCATCATAGAAACAAAACTAATAATGGCAATAGTTACAAACATCTCATTTGATTCTTGGAAAAATGTGGTGTTACAAGGTCTTCCCCCTGCTAACAATCTAATCTATGTATAGCGTTTTAAAATCTTGAATGCTACTTTGAGCGACACGTGATGGTCTGGATCATGGCATAATTCAATCATGAGTCTTAGTCACTGCACCTTTGCTTGTGGCTGTATTTTGCATTCTCTTCAGTGAGCCATTTTGTTATTGTGGTGCTTCATATCTTCATAAAATTCATTGTCATAAACACAGGAAAGTCTGTCCTCATCTGGGCCTGTATCTGGTCCCCATGGTGATAGTATGTCCTCAGCTTGAAAACTGATTGAGAGAGAGAGGAAGGGAGAGACAGAGAAGTGAGGGGAGAAGTGGGTAAATGAAAACTTGATACTCTTAATATCTTCCATTCTATATATTTTTTGTTTGAGGTGTGAGAGAAAAGTCAAAAATAAATTGGACTACATGTAAAACAATCTATCCGCTTTGTCAGTTTCCACCTTATAAATATACATACACTGGGAATGCAATAGTTTTATTTACATTTCAAAGTTGCCATATCTCTCTTCTGGTTCTGCGATGTCAGGTAATCTTTGTTCCCTTGAAAAAAGAATGCAAAACAAAAAGATGTGATTTGAATTTAGCAATTTGAAATAAATCATAGACAACATTCTATATATTTCGAGTTTGAGGTGTGAGAGAAAAGACACAAATAAATTGGACTACATGTAAAACAATCTATCCGTTTTGTCAGTTTCCACCTTATAAATATACATACTATGGGAATACAATAGTTTTACTTACCTTTCAAAGTTGCCATATCTCTCTTCTGGTTCTGCGATGTCAGGTAATCTTTGTTCCCTTGAAAAAAGAATGCAAAACAAAAAGATGTGATTTAAATTTACTAATTTGAAATAAATAATAGACAACTGATACATTCCAATTTTACCTTAAAAAGATATCAGTGTTGCACACAACGTATGCTGGCGGTCTGTGGATAATACAACAACAATAGAAAGATTATTCACAGCTCTACATGTATGTACATGACACAGAGTGAAGTCTACCAACCTGTTTCTCGATTTTTTCCTCCAAATGAACACTGCACTTCCAAATAGCAAACCAATTCCTGGGATCACAATAGCTAACAGCCACATATACGTGGAGGCTGTGAAAGAAAAATATAAATAAACAAAATACTCTTGATCTGCCTTTAAGTGTAGTTAGGGGAAACACAATAGTGACTTACATGTTTCTACGGACAGCAATTTTGTGTTGCTGCCCAGGTAGTTTGTGGCGGTGCAAGATATGTTGGATTGCCTTTGAGCTGCACAATTTATTTCCCCAGAGACTACATTTGTGGAAACAAAGCTGAAGGAAGACGGAAGAGTGTAATTTCCATCAATGGTCCAGTGTATAGAGGGGTAAGGGGACGCTTCAGCCCTGCAGACACACTTTAGACTTTTCCCTGTCAGGAGGCAGGAGGACTCCGGTAGGATTACAGGGGCATCTAGAAAGACAGGATGCAATGTTATCTACCAAGTAATCACAATCATTATGTAAGATGTATTATATGATTTTATTCAAAGATGCATTGTTCTTCAAAAAAACATTTAATGTTTTTGTTATATATTTGTAGGGGATTTTAATGGCTTGTTTCTACAAAGCATACTGTACCACATATCATCCATTGTATGAACGTGTGCAGGCTGATCACAGGAAGCCTGCACCCTATTTCTTGCTTGATAAACTTGAACTGTGACTTTGCTGTTTACACTGATAATTTTGAAAGATAAAGTATAGCTTATATTACAATTTGACATAACTGAACATATTGTAATGCCATATAAAATATAACCAATAAATGCATAAAATAAAAATAAATGTGCAGATGGTTATTCTGTTAAATCAGCACGTCGGAGCGGAAGGTAAGGTTACATTGCAATTTGCAAGTAGCTTGCTATGAATTGTGTCTGGTGGTATTAAATGACCAGGCGCCTTAATGGATGGAGTTAGATTTCTCCGGTGGTGTTGTTCAGTAGCCAGCTGAGCAAAATCTTTGTATGAATGTTTAGCACTTTAGTAAATTAGGATTTCATCAGTACACTCTAGAGGAATAGAGGACATGGAATATAATTGTTTTTACATTGAACGTTCAGATCCAACCAGTCGGACTGCCTTGTTCCAATGTCATTGTAAGCGATGCATGAGAGAGAGGTGTCTCGCGTGATATTGTTGAAGGGTCTTTTTTTCTCAGTTGAATTTATTCCCTTGATCTGACCCATCTGTCTTCTGAGCCATTTGTACATGTGTGGTTGTGGGTTACAGTTAGCAGCACACTCCAGGGTGACGCTGCCACCCTCCATCACTGGTTCCTCTGGCTGTGTCAGGGTCACATTCACAGGTTCATCTGTGGAGAAAGAAAATCACAACAAACAATCCATATGGTTATACCTGGCAAGTGAATCTACTCCTGTAATTACTTTGGCCAGGTAAACTGCACACTTACATAAAATGTTGAGTTTTATCCATTCACTTTCTGAGGTGAAGGTTTTGAACTTTGCAGAGCACCAGATGTTGCTGTTATGCATTTTATAGGTTGCTAGTCCATGAAGTGTCTCTGTATACCACCATTGGCCGTGTACAAGCGCGTTGAAAGTCTTTGAAGTGGAGTCTTTTAGAAATGGACTTTTGTTCCAATGAAGGGATGGGGGTGAGGAAGGGCAGGAGTGCTTTACGCTGCAGTTAGCCTGGAACATCTCCCCATTCACTATCCATTTCTGAATCTGCATTTTAATAGCGTTTCCCTCTGGAAGGCAAAACAAAAATGATAATGGAAAAAAATAGTTAAAGTGTAGATACAAAACTATTACTTTTTAGATTGAAAATTGTGTAAAGAAATGTCATATGGGAATTATTATTTCCAATGGCATTTTTCCCTTCACTTATATCTCTCACCCTGGTTAACCTGACATTCTTATGATAATAGTTTACAAATACTTAGCCTACTTACCAACAGAGATAGTTACAGTTTGATGATGGAATTTATCAGTTGATTCAGAGTCTGGGTTGATCCAAACATACGTTTGTAGGTTGTTGTCGGATGTTTTTACATTATCTATCATCAGGCTGCAGTTCCCCTCTGAAGCTTTACCCGGTATTGATGTGCGTCCTTTGAACTGTTTTTCCACTGCATTGGGACGGTGCCCATCATACACAACAGGATAATTTATTTTATGGTACTGGTACCATATGACCCTATAATGAGGTTTTGTCTGACATGGCACCACAACACAGCTCCCCTCCACTGCAGTAACTGTGTAGGGTACAGTGATGCTCCAGCTGATCACCTGCTGAAGCATTGAGATGCCTTCGTGGGGTGAGAGGAGGGGGAAGTTTAGAGATAACAAATGTTAGTTGCGGTTGGTCTATTTTGTGATGCTACTTTTGGTAATAGATGAGAAAGTAATATACGTGACAACTATGAATTATTCTGCACATGTAACTGAGAGAGCCGATTAACCACAGCGCTGAGTGTGCTGCAGTATTAAAATACATTTAACCATAGCAGAGTGACAGGAAATCATTTCCTATGACTTCTTGGAAACAAAAAGTAAAAATAAATCTATAACAAACCATATTACTTTTAAAGCCGTTACAGCTAGAATTGATTAAAACATATAAGGACTTGACATCAGCCTTTTTCTTCTATGCTGATGCACTACATTGCAAATTGGCTTCAAATGGTGTGCTAATGCAGCATTAGTAATGCATTTACACCAAGTTTACACCACTCAAGCCTTTTTTTTTTTTTTTTAAATGTAACGTGAGTAACTCTACACACAAAGAAAACAACTGTGTAATAATAATGTTGGTAGTAATGAAAGTAGTAATTGCTATTGATTTGTCTGTATTTCATAATTTTTCAGTTGTATTGCTGCTTTGTACGTCTCAGCAAAACTCTCATACATTTGGTATAGGCCTGGTTCTTTTAAGATGAAACTCATATTTGAAATACTAGCTCATTGTGTTATCTTTTAATCTTTAAAATGTAGAGAAGAAACTTAAACAGATAAAGCTTAATATTACCAGTGAACAAGCCGAGCAGTCTGAACAGAAGTGCAGGTCCCATAGCAGAAAGTAGTTGCTCTACACATTTAGTAAGCCACCTTTGACATCAGAATTTCTGAAACACAGCAGCGTTACACATGTTACTTTAAGTTTAAAATGTAATTTCTGCACATTACTTTGGTCTTTTATACTGTGGTACAGGAGACTGTATATACCTAGCAGATGTTCGATGTCGAGTCACATATCAATCATATAAGTCCATATGTTACTTCAAATCCTTTAGAGCAGTCACTGTTGAACACTTAAAGGCCTGAAGCACCTCATTATCAGAGTAGCAATTACACACTATTATTCTGTAGTACTGTATAAAGAGTATTGAGAATTTGAAATGTAGGATTCATGTTTTTCTTTGAGTTGATTGACAGGAGCGCTTACCTTGTCAGACGATCTTCTGCATGAGTCTACGATTGCCCTCTGATGTGTAAGTTCACCTCCTCCTCTCTACACTGACCATGGTATCAGTATCAAACAGGAAACTTGCTGACGGCAGTCAGCTAGAGTATTGGTTTTCTGTTCATGTTAGGCCTGTGACCATATATAGGACTGATATATACAACCAGTTTACTTTGAACAAAAAAGTAAGTGGGTCTTTAAGTGGGTCTTTTTGGACCCGGTGAGGTGGTTTTTCATTAAATATCTTCGTAAATAATTTCTTTTGTCATTTCATATTCCAGGTATTCCTCAAAAAACATGTTTTTGACACAATGCCATTAAGAATTATTTGTATACATTTTAAGAAATCGTAGTTTTTGTATTACTACCCCAAGTTTCCATAAGTGGGTCCAAAAAGACCTGCATGCATTTTCTATGGAATCTAATGGGAACCTTTGATTCTTATCACCTGTGGCTGTCAGGAATACATTCACTGTAGACCACGGGTTAGGGTTAGATCTGTAAGTATTATCTTCATTTCTTACCTTAGAACATATTTGGTGTCATCAAATTGATATATTTGAACAACATACTTGCACATTCATATGTTTGCTTGTCATTTGTGACTCTTGTGTGAAAGAGTAGAGTGTTTTTATGATGTATCAACAATTTAGCCTACTTTATAACACTAGCTAACTAAGCTAGCTAACACTACTGTGTGTGTGTGTGTGTGTGTGTGTGTGTGTGTGTGTGTGTGTGTGTGTGTGTGTGTGTGTGTGTGTGTGCGCACTCGCATGCATGTGTATTTACATATTGATCTATAATTAGCATGCTTTATAGTTGGACTATAATTATAAATAGTGAAATATAAAATATTTCTAGTGTGAACCAAAATATAATAATAAATATTATACAAGTGATTTTTCTGCATAAAAACACATATTATTCTAATACATGGAAGAGTGTAGGGTCCAGTCACTCATGCATCTAAGGGTTAAAAAAGAATAAGCTTCATAAAGAAAATAAACAACACTGAAAATAAACGTCAACAGCAGGGACTCTTTTAATTAACACATGCCAACATCAATATATGAAAGAAAATACAGTGTCTTATAATAATATGCATTACACAGTAAATAATGAAAATGTTTCATTATTGTTAATCTAAATATATATTTCCCATCTCCAGCATTGCTCACAAAGCTTCAGCGTATGCCTCTTTTTTATTTTATTTTATTTTGTATTTATGTATTTATTTAAACAAGGACCATGCATACAAATACATGAATATCAGAAAAGAGAAGAGATGCTTTATGCCAGATCAGAATCCTTAATTTCTCTGACCTTTCACCTCTCCTCACCTTCCAGGCTGATGCATGTCCACAGAGTGTTCTTTCTTCTTCCTGGTATTCCTATTCACGCTAGAGTAAATATCAGTATTGCCTTTCTCCTTCTCTGAGCTTTTACGGGCTCCTTCTGCATTGGTGCTGTTTGGCTCAGAGATGATTGTAGGGTGGGCGACATCTGCCTGTCTCAGCGCTTCGCTGTTGACATAAATGTCTTCTTCTGTTGTGTTTGGTATCTATACAATTAAAGAGACAACATCAGTGCTACTCAGCTAACGGTGAAAGAGAACTAGAAATAGAAAACGGCTTGGCTTTAAGTCAATGTACCTCATTTCCCTCTCCACTCGTTAGAAGTTGGCTCATAACTCTGCTGGTGTCCCCCGTGCGTTGACCCTCCTGAAGGTTGTGTTGGGTCCGCCGAATCCTGGCAAAGGCATTACATTCAACTTACTATTATGTGTCATTTTTCATGTATTCATCAACAGGATGAAACCGCTGATCACAGTGAAAGGACAGAAAAGGAAATAGCTTAAAGGAACTAAATGTCATGGATATGAATTTAAACTCTGTTAAGGGTGTTAATTATAAGATAGTAGCCAACCAAGTGGAGCTTTAAACTATCAAAGTGATGAGATGTACATGTCGGGGATTGAAAAGTGCTGTTTGACATGTTTTTGTAATATAAACCATTGGTAGTGATCATTTATGAAAAAGCACATTTCCTCTTCCTCTTGTCTTTCCTAAAATCATTGTTATGAAGGTACATTTTGCAGTTGCAATTTGAAAGTACCCTGTTGAATGTGTTTTTAATGAATAAAGACGCAAACAAACACTGTACTGGGCACTATAAGTTATATAGTGCAACACTTGATGACCCTACCTGATAACAAACAGCAGAGCACAGACTAGTACTAGTAGAGTGACAACTGTGATGATGAAGACTGGAAACATCACTCGATCTGAAACAAACAAGGGACAATAAAAGTATAGGAGTTTATTAATTGGATAACAGTTTGGACTTACTCTATACAGACATTCCACCAGCAGTTGTTAACTCAAATGTGTTATCACCACTCATCACCTCTTACTCACTTTTAAGTTAGCAGTATGATAGATAGAAGAAATTAGGGTGTGTTCACACCTCAGGAAGTCACACCAGAATTTCCATCCATTTTCACACATTTGTGAAATGTGTTGAATAACAACACTAAGTTCCCCTGCCACATACAATACCCACTCCCACTTGGTTACCTCAGGCATTTCTGGTCATTTAATTCTTTCAAAAATGAATGCAATACTTAATAGAAACCAATCCAAAAGTGTTTCAAACATAATTGGTTGTCTCTAAACCTAGTCCATAGCTCAATACACAAATAAATAAATATCTTGATTTCACCGGAATATCTGCAAATCCTATATTCCAGCTAACCAATAACATTTGAAATCAGGGCACATAAGACAGACCTTGGCTGTTTGCAGATGTTTCAGGCCCAAGGCTGTTGACACAGAATAGTTGACTGGCAGATCCCAGGGAGTTGTAGCTGCGGCAGAGCAGGGTGGAAAGATCCCTCTCCTCATGTCGACTCACAGCAATGATGCTCCTCAGACCTGTGTCATTCAGAGGCTCATAACTGATGGAGAACATGTCAGAGTGATTGACAGGTGACCCATCCAAATACCACTGTAAAGTGGGAGAAGGGTTTCCAGCGGTCTTGCAGGAACAGTTGAGCTGGGCTTCATCTTTGGTGCAATCAGATGATGGCAAGATCTGTGGAGCAACTTTAATGGATGTAGAGAAAACAGATGGGTTATAGTCAAGAAAAGTCTCATCTATATATCTTAACGTTAAACAAATGTCAAGATTTAGGGAATTAAATAATAATTGAAAAGTTGTGTGAAAACTATCAGAATGCACATCACAGATATTCATTATTTATTTGTAGATATCTAACACAAGGTTTTTCTGCGCTGAGTCCAAAGAGTTAAGAGAAAAAGCTCAAGTCAATTAAAAACATTGGTAATAATGAGTTTCAGCAGAGGACAAGTTAACCTACATGAAATATTAGCTGTTAATCTCGTGCTAACAGCTGACTCAGCACTCCCTTCCTGTTTGTTGTAGGTGGCTGTACAGGAAATGGTCTTTCCTTGATGTTGGTGAGAAGCCGTGAAATTCACAACAGAGGTCTTGACTTCAATGTTGCTCTCATTCTCCTGCAGTGTCTCCTGACTGAGCCCCAGGCCAGGGGTCCATGTCAGAGTTGGAAGATGAGACCGACAGGGAGCTGGAGCAGAGCACACCAAACTCACCGAGGCTCCCTCCTTCACCCTCAGTGTGGAAGGAGTCAGAGTCGGTCTGGGAGGGTCGTCTGGGAAGGTATGAAGGTACATATTAGATTAGATTAGATGACTTTATTGTCATTACATAATGCAAGCAGAGTGTACATATGAACCATCCGCTGAATACACAGTCATTCCCTGTCTTTCTTTACACTATTTTCAAATTGCAATACATGCAAAACAAAGTCAGATCGGTTCTACAAGGGGAAATTAAGTTCAAATAAATAGACTTTATAACCTACCTTTGACTGAAATATTCACGGTTGATTGCAAAAAATTATATTTCAGGTCATTGCATTCCAGTCGAAAGGCATATGTATTGCTGTGAGCAGTTTGCATGTTATTTAGGGTTGTGGTGCAGTCTTTTTTTGTCAAGTCTCCTATCAGTGTCCCCTGTATTGAAGTCTGGTGTGGATCCCCGCTGTCGAACACAACGGTTCCTTGATGAGTTTTCCATACTGCTCTGCATGTGCTATCCAACGTTGGTTTATATATGGGTGTATATATGATGGGTACGTCAAAGGAGCAGGGGATGGTCACACAGGATCCACTGAGAGCGTCTATAGTCTGTGGCATAATCACCTTAAACGTTACACACAGGGCACCTAGAACACAAAAAACACATATCTGTATAAGAGGTCATCACATTTTACAATGATGAGACATCGGGAGTATTTTCTGCTGACTCGCTTACCACTAATCCAAAAAGACAACTGTACAAATTATCTTTTATTCCCACAGTGTCTTCTTTTAGGTTTAAGTACGATAACAAATTATTAGCCATTTAAAAAAAACTTAATTAGCTCTCCGCAGACTTATTTTTTCTGCAGTATTGCATAAACCACTGAATGTGAAGCAAGTAATAGTTTTTATACATTTTAGAAGAACTAATGAAAGTGTAAATGAAGTTTAACTCACCTTGCAGCAGGGAGACGGTGAGAAGGACAGTCAGAGCTGTTGCCATCTTTGTGTCTCAGAAGAGGAAGAAACTCTGGAAATATATGCAACAACATTTAGAGCATTTCATCCCTTATTAACTCAGATTTTTAGTTTAGGTTTCTTTAAAGGCCGTCATTTGAACAAAATGTATCTGGATTTTAACTAAACAATTAAATGTATAATTTCTCGATTTAATACATTATTTCCCAAACTGTGCAGTCTTCTATAAAGCTTTGATGCAACATACTGGTTAGAGCGGAGGTAAATTAGTATATGACATATTTTGAAACCAGATATAGGATAAGACATTTTATATCAATATACTTTGATGATGATGAAACGTCAAAACTTTTAGATTTTAGAGTAGTTTTAAATAAATGTATATTATTTGATATGTGCCATTTAGATGAGGACTTACCTGTTACCAGAGATGTTGATGTTTAGAGAAGTGATGTGACGCTGCTTTTATAAACAGTCTGCAAGACGTGTAAATGAGGAAGGGCACATGTGTAGCACAAAGTAAAAATAATATTTGTAGCACCTTTCAACACAAGGCAATTATAAGTGCTTTACAAACATTGAAATACATTAAGAGCATTAAGACATAGTGCAGCGGAAACACGTTATAAAATGGCATTTAAAAACTGTCATTAAAAAGCAAAGAGAATAAAATAAACATAAAACAAGCTAATCTATAAAATCCATTAATAGAAGTTACAGTTCAGTGTTAGATGTCAATGGTTACATTTAAAAGCAGCGGCAAAAAGAAAAGTCTTCAGCCTGGATTTAAAAGTAGTCAGAGTTGCAGCGGACCTGCAGGTTTCTGGGAGTCTGTTCCAGATATTTGGAGCATAATAACTGAACGCTGCTTCTCCATGTTTAGTTCTGACTCTGGGGACAGAAAGCTGACCAGTCCCAGAGGACCTGAGAGATCTGGATGGTTCATAATGTATCAGTAGATCATAATGTATTTTGGGCCTAAAACCATTCAATCCTTTATAAACCAGCAACAGTATTTTGTAATCAATAAGCCAGTGTAAGACTTCAGAACAGGAGTGATGTGATCCACTTTCTCAGTGTTAGTGAGGACTCGAGCAGCGGCGTTCTGAATCAGCTGCAGCTTTCTAATGTCTTTTTAGTGAGACCTGCAAAGACACCATTACAGTAGTCGAGTCTACTGAAGACGAAAGCATGGACAAGTTTTTCCTAATCCTGCTGCGACATTAGTCTTTTAATACTAGAAATATTCTTTAGGTGATAGTAGGCTGACTTAGTAATTGTTTTAATGTGACTGTTGAAACTCAGGTCAGAGTCCGACTACACCTAGATTTCTGTCTTTTTTCTGTTGTTTTGAACATTACAGACTGAAGCTCAGCGCTGTATTATTTAATTCGTTCCTCCTTGGCTACAAAAACAATTACCTCAGTTTTATCTTTGTTTAATTGAAGAAAGTTCTGACACATCCAGTCATTGATTTGTTCAATGCACAGTGTTTGAATTGGATCATAGTCTGGGTACATCCTGAACATTGTTTAGGGAAATTGATTAATTATAAAATACATAATCCCTTATTTCACCTATGGGAAGCAGACACATATTCACACATGCCTTTTTATAATTTGTATTAATCATTTAATTTAGGCCACATCCTATTTAGATTCTTGTCTCCTATATATTACATTTCAAGAAAAGTATCGCAATTCTTATGAGTCCTCTAAACCCATGACAAACTTCAGGCTACTCCCCTATGCTTCTCCCTGGACCATTTTGTATCAATAAAAGTTCTTACACGCTTTTGGATTCAATATTTATGTCAGGCTCTGTTTAGGTCATGAATATTCCTGGAACTATGCTCTGATCATAAATATATATCCAGGTCAGTTTAACCACAGGAATCCCTGTCTGTACTGTACCTTAAAATGCCACAGCTAATGTCCATCACAGCTTCATACAGATCTACAGATCGGGAAATGTTAACTTTTACCCCTGCGGTGGACATTGCCCCGCTGTTACTGCTCCACCACCACTCCTGATCATGTATAATTGAAAATAAGATATACAAAAATCAGGGAAATGGTAAGTGATTTTATGTATAGGTAGTATTTTAGTATAGTAGTATACAATCTTAATTCTTACAGGATTTATTTTTCGCCGACTAATTTCGCCGACCTAATTTCCAACAGTGCTACTAAGCAAGTAAGTAACCTAAACCCAACACTAGATGGCAGCGTGTTCATTTGTTGTAACTGAGCAGGAGAAGGTTTATTTCTTGCTGAGACAGCTGACAGTGTTTCTCTTCTCCCCTCTGTGGTAGCTGCCTGTAACCCCTCAAAGTAACATCTGTTGAGGTCACTTTTCAAGGGATTCCAAATAATATTTTGATTAAAGAAGCTGAATACAAGTGTGATTTAATACATCAATATAAAACATGTAAAGAAAACGGGAGAAATGTTGTGATGGTTGAGTCATGTTCCTCACCATAAAGATTCAAGCAGATACAAATATCTAAGTAGGCCTATGTCAATTGAGTTAAAGAAGGCTCAAGGGCAAGGCCGAACATTAGGCTAAGTCTTACTGTTATGGTGGATGCCTTGAAAGCAGCTGCTGCTTTTACAAACACTTGCTACATAACATGTCTCCCTCCGGCCTCCGGTCAGATTTGAAGACTCCAGCAACTCTAAAATATTTTTCTTGAGCTCCTTGGCTTTCTCCGCGTTCTCTCCTGTCTCCACCTGCTCTTCTGCCACCTGGAGCCCTCTCAGCACAGACTGCAGGGCGTCTGCATTCTTCACTGAATCCATCTGATCTCTGTCTTCCCGGATCTCCTCCACCCAGTCCAGGTACGCCTGAAGTAATCCCAGGTCATCCACAACATTTGCAATAATCCGGAGTCCAGGTCGACATTTCTCCAGCTCCCTCAGCCTCGCCCTCCCCACCCCTCCGATGTCATTCCCAACAATGCTGATGGAGGAGAAAATAAGCAGGTAAGAGATTACTTTGTATTACCTTTCAAAGCATAGACTCGTCACACAAGAGGGCAGTGTTTCCATGCATTATAACAATGAGACCACGGAGCAGAAGTTTCAATCTTACGACAGAGCCTTGTTTTTGCTGAGGCAGTGGACAATGTTTTCTGTTCCTCGTTCTGTGATGCCGGTGATGTCTAGATAAAGTTCCTCCACAGTGGTGTTGTGCTCAAGCGCGTTCCACAGCTCCAAAACCCCGTCTGGTCCCAGGTTATTGCCACACATACTGTGGACATGCATAGAGGAATTGTGTTGCAATTAAATACCTAAAGTGTAGTGTTTCATATCAAGGGCTTTGTGCCAGGGCCAGGCTATCTGCAGCAAACATCTTATTCAGTCCCTCAAAACAAAGGCCTTAGAATGTATGAGAATCTTGAAATACAATCTGCTGAAGACAGTTAGCTATGGGTTGTTTATATTATTTTGTAATTCGTTATAACCTTATTCAAAGTTTTATTATGATAGCCCTAAAATATACTCTGCACTCATTCGACTTCAGCACTGCAGATTCCAAAATAGCAGCTTGCCTATCCAGGCAGTTGTATCTCAAACTGAGAAATATAGAAAAAAACAAGTTAACATTGATTTTGGCATACCATTCCTCTCTTAAAAAAGAGTGGAGCTGACCTTAATCACAGGATGCATTATATATAAATGAAGTGGATGTACACCTAGGTTGGCAGTCACTCCACACAGAAAAGCATTGGCCAGCCAGGACATTTGTGATATTGGGCTATATAAATAAACATTGATTGATTGATTGATTGACATTCAAACTCAGACTTGTTTTTATTGTCCAGTAGTAATATATCATCTATCTGAAAGGTTAATGTAGAGTCAGTTACTCACTAGAGAGATTCACAGCGATGTAGGATTGGCCATAGTCTTTTGAGGCCTCTGTTTCCAATGTTGGAGTAGCGGCAGCCCAAGTTGAGCTCTTGGAGTTTGTGTGGAGAGAACTGCAGCACGTAATGCATGGCTGCACAGTCCACTACACTCAGCTTCATTTTAAACAGGTACAGTTTCTTAATCTCTGGTGCTGCCAGGCTGGTGGCTTCCTTCATGTGGAACTCCATCAGGCAGTGGAGACGATTTAGGGATGCCTGGTTCTTTAGCTCCCCGTGCTTAAATTGCTCTTGGAACCACAAACCCAGCCTGGTGGGGATGCCATCCCCTTGCTCCATTGGGGAAACTTCAAGGCCCTCCAACTGACCTGCCAGCCGAGCTCGGAGCATCCCAAAGAAGAAGCGTGTGACTGTGAACATCTGGAGACTCTCCAGCTGGTCCATGTTGATGTCTGTGTTTTTCAGGGGTGCAGCTGTGGAGGATGGAGGGCGTAGCCCGAAGCACCACAAGTCAAGAACTTGGATTATGTCCTCCTGGCTGAAGAGGTTGATGGCACAGTAGAGTGAAGCCAGATGTTCTTGAACAGTCAAGTGAAAGAAAGAAAACATCTCCACTGTTTCCTCTTCGACAGGCTGGAGGATTTGACAGAGAAAGGTGCTCTGAAGATCGGCAGGTGTAACATCATACTTCTCCAAATCTGCTCTGCTGAACATGATCTTCTTCTGAAGAAGGTTTTCATAGGCCAGTTTTTCTAACCTCCGATCTTGGGGTGCTTCTCTCTGCACTACCCCTTAGTGCATGGTGCTTGATTGCTGTAAACAGGTAGCAGAAGTCAACCTCGCTGACCGTTCTGGGCGGGTTTAGATCCAGAGACTTTGAGTCACCCACATCTGGATTTTCTGAAGAGAAGAACTCAGCCATAGCGGTACAGATGATGTAGCAATAAAGAGGAATGAAGGACAGCACGAAAAGGCTGTCATTGTTCAAGATATAATCATAGACCTTTTCAGCAACTTTTCCGTCTTTGTAGAACTTGGTGGTATATTCTTTTACCTGGTCCTCCTCGAAGCCCAGCACCACACTACATCTTTGGAAGAAACGCTTGGGTGCCTCAGTAGATGGTCTTGTTGTGAGAATGATTGATGCCTCTGGGAGAAGGCTTCCCTTGATTGAAGCCACCATCAGCTCTGACACTGGCACCTTTGAGCGAAGGTCAATGTTTTTGTCAGGACTGTTCCAGTCCAAGGTGAATTTGAACTCATCTAGTTCATCCAAGATGAAGAGCAAAGAGCTTGGTGAAGTGAAGAGATCAGGTAGTGCTTCCTTTAGGTACCGGAACCGTTCTCCAAGCAGCTCAAATAAGCTCAATGGAGCTTCAATCAGATTGAGCTCTCTGAAGCGTAGGTCAAAAATGCAGGTGAATTCACGCAAGTTCTTCCCGATCGCCCACTCATAGACGAGTCTCTGCACTGCTACACTCTTTCTGATTCCAGCAATACCCTTCACTTTAACCCTTTTAGGGGGCCGTCCTGATGTTCCTTGGGGGTCCAATAAATGGCATGGTCGTATACGCTGGCAAGCCTGATGAACATAGATGCGAGCCCGTCTGCTCGCTAGGTCAAAGTACTAATGTTTGCTGCTGTCTACAAAGTCATCATCTTCTGTCACGAAAAGGTCAGTGTAGCGGATCTGATGTGAGAAGCTGAGTTTGAAGCCACTCCCTCTCCCTCTGAGTAACACTTCAACTGCTCTGTGCATTTCAGCAGGGTTGTTTTATGCGTAGAAATAGGAACTGCAATGAAAGACAGAAAGATGAAATGCATTGCCAACAAACTTAAATTATTATTTTTATATATGATGAATACTTTTGACTTATTTTCAATGCACCTAAGATGACATACCTCGGAGGTTGGCCAGCTTTAAACTCCTGCAATGTTTCAGTTGTTCTTTTGCTGCACAATAAAGATCATTTCACTTAAATGCTTTTTCAAATAACAGACAACTACAAAGAAAGTTGTAGAAATTATATATTATACCTTTTGCTTCAGTAGTCAGGGTAAATCCTTTGCTCTTTCCTTTGAACAGTTTAGCAAAACCTTTAGGCTTCTTTTCTGTGGATTAAACAGGATCCATGTGCTAACATATTTGATATGTATGATATTGCACAGTGTAATTTCAAGATGGTTTGAATATCATGCATTTATTTATTTCATTACATGTCATTTGTTAGACGCTTTTATCCAAAGCGACTTACATACATTGAGTACTGTGGACAATCCCCACAGGAGCAATTTGGGGTGAAGTGTCTTGCCCAGGGACACAACGACATGCTGACTGCAGTGGGACTCGAACTTGCTATCCCCTGATTTGAAGTCCATCACACTATCCACTGAGCCACAATTATCACCGTTATTTATAATGTCAGATTCACAGGAGAAGGTGTTGCCTGAGCATTTTTTTAATACAAATGATCTTATATGAAAGACATTACTAGGAGTCTACAGACATGCTACCTAACTCAGGCTGTAAGTGCTTTGAGATAAATACTACAATGCTGACTTGCTTTTGTTTAGCATGGGATATGTTGGTTATAAATTGTTGAGATATTTACAAGTCTGGACAAAAGTGATATGCTGACTGGCAAGCATTGCTATTCTTAGAGCCACAATGGTATCTAAATGGCATAACATTGAACTTATGATAGCTGAGTTACATTATTTTTGTGCAACTATTATGCATTTCAAATGAAATAAAACGTACTATACAGTAAGCATACTGTGTGTATATATAGCAGTATTATATTTGTATGTATTTGTGTGTAAATTAACAGATTGACCAGCAGTCTAAACAGTATCTGCTAAAATACAAAAGTTGTATCTTGACACTTTTTACTTTTCCCTCAATCTTCTTACACAACTGCTCTGACCTACTTATCATGACGGATCTTTATTGTTGACAGAACAGATACAAATCAGTGTCAGGCAGAAAAGTTAATCATTAATTTGTCTTGTTCAACTTTCTATTGAGTTTTACCACTATCACTTTTCTAACACTGTTAGAGGTTTGGTTGGGACAGTGTGCGTAGACAGAGGGAATCAGAAATGAACACATTTAGTGTTTGGAGTCTTTGAGGAAATGGCCAACAGCATGAGAGTGACTCACCCTTTGTCATGCGCTGTCTCATAGATACTTGCTGAGGTCTTTCTTTCCGAACCATTCCTCATCACTTGAAAGAGTATTTGAATATGTTTACATGTTAAAATAAATGTGGGCAAGTTGGTAACCTACCACTGCTAAATAAAAAATTATCCTCAGTGGTCTGTTATAAATCTATGTATTACGCATAGCTGATATAAAAGATATTGGAAGAGTAAGAGGATGTATTAAAGTGAAGTCAGGAGCACGATGTAACACTTCCCCCTCTTTGCTCCTTTGTTCATCCTTTCCTCTGTCTGTGCTGGCAGAGCAGGGTTGCAGTCATGCACGTTGACACTGTCTTCCTTCTGTGCCCTCTCATTTTTGGTGAGTAATTAATATTTAAATTAACTAACTTCAGATATCTGTATAAATTGCAAAGTTATTCTTTATCAAGTCATGTTATCCTAAATAAATTATCCCAATATCTCTTTTATTTCCATAATTATTACTGTAGAGATGGATATATTGGTATTTTTTGTCTCCTGCAGAACATACTTGAATCCTGTTTCTTTAATAATTACAAGCTCATTTATTATCTTGATATAAACTGGAAACACTTTTTAATTCTTAATTTCTTTTTTTAATATATGTACATGCCCTTATCCAATAGTGTTTTACTTTTTGTCTATCTTCACTTTTGCTGTAACAATGTACATTTCCCCTATGTAAGACGAATAAAGGTATTCTGAGGCAATCTGATTCTGATTATTATCTGTTAATAAAAGTTTTAAAATATATGCAAATAGTCCCTAAACCAATAAGGATAAATTCACAATATCAATGTACAAAACAGTTTAATAGTAGATTTTCCAGAGCAAAAACTGCTGCTGTGTTGGGTATAGGGGTTCTTCCCTTTTCTAAAAATACATCTGTTGCAAAACTGTCCTGGGTCATGTTATGCAGACAGTGCAGCTAAATACAGCAGCTTTAACCTTTGATTGTCTACAAATGTGTTCAGTATAATGAACTTTCTTTAAGATATAAAAGCTTGGAACACTAATGCTTTAAATGGTAAATGGACTGTACTTATATAGCGCTTTATCCAGTCTTTAAGACCCCTCAAAGCGCTTTACATACTACATGTCGTTCACCCATTCATACAGAGCAGTGTACTCTAGGAACTAACATGCATACACATTCACACACCGTTGGCCATGCCATCGGGAGCAACTCAGGGTTAAGTATCTTGCCCAAGGATACATGGACATGTTGGCTGCATGGGCTGGGATCGAACCCACAACCTTCTGGTTGAAAGACAACCGCACTGCCTCGCAGCCACAGTCCCTGCAAATTGTCTCTCGCTTAATTCTGCTCAATGTTTAAACATGAACACATAATACATGAACAGTTAAGAGGCAACTAATGGCAGGATGGCTTGATATAAACCTGCTGTCTACTGTGATTTGAACCTGATCCTACTGTAGACCTTGGCCTAGTAACATGTGATCCTGTGTATGGATATTGGTAATTATTTCCAGTTCTTTATCCCAGCAGCAGCAGCCTTGTGGAGGAGGGTCCAGGCTGTGTCCCCTGTGTCCCCTGTGCCCTCAGTCCCTGCACATGTCCAAGCACTGGTGGGCTCCTGTGTGGTGGTCCCCTGCTCTTTCACTCCTCAAACTCTTCCTCACACTCTCAGGGGGAGGAAGAGGGTGGACGTTCGGATTAGGTTCAGAGGTGGTGGGCACATCTTTCCACTCCTCAGCACAGCTTTTAACAGCGAGTTCAGAAATCAAGTGAGTCGGGATTTCCAAGGCCGGGTGTCTCTCTTTGGGCGAGTTTCAGATGGAGACTGCTCAGTGAAGATCGAAAGGATCAGCCAGGACGACTCCCGGGAGTTTGAGATGGCTCTGAAGAGAGGGGATGAGTTACTTTGGGGGAAGCCAAGGAGCTTCAGTCTGGATGTTGTGGGTGAGTGGGGGGGTTGCTATATTCTCTCTTTCTTCTCTCATAAAAGAACAAGATAATGTAGGCTTCTCAAAGCTTCAGAATTTGGAAAGATAAAAGTGTGGGAGTAGAAATACGGTATAAAGTAAAAATGTTTTACCTGAGATAAATGTAATAAAAAATAAATAAATAGCCAAACAGATAAATCAACAAATAAATTAAAATAAAAATCTAAAATGAGCAGTATAGAACAAAGTTATTTTCTACAAGGAAAAAAAATAATTTGGAATCATCCACCCTAAATACACAACCACTTTTGGGATGATTGATTGAATAGCTTTGTAATGGACATTTAGACCAATAATCCAAAATACTTGTCTGTGCTCTTTTAGAACTTTTGTTTTCATCACACAGTAGTAAAAGCAAAGTGTTGATGGAGTTATTCCTCATTGACAGACACCCCTGAGGCTCCTGTGATCAGCGGCATGTTGTCAGCCACAGAGGGGCAGCTGGTCACGCTGAACTGCTCCGTCAGATACTCCTGTCCCTCCAGACCCCCGACCCTTCACTGGAGCTGGGAGAGAGGAGACTGGCCCAACGGCACTGAGCCCGCGGGGGTGCAGACGCTCCACCCCGAGCCCCACAGGCCGATGTTACTCTCCACTCTGTCCTTCACTGCGTCACACAAGGTGAAACCCAGGCTGAGATGTGAAGCCAGCTACCCAGGAGCCAAAGCATTATCCACGTCAAAGGATCTGCATGTGACCTGTAAGGATGGCTTTGACTACTATCTTTGTGTTTCCTGGCTTGTTTGACACTGACACCTTACTTATTTTTTTATTGTCTTTAGTTTCACCCAAAGATGTAGTAATTCAGATCCAGACCTTGGTGGTGCAGGAGGGGGGCAGCGCCTTGTTGGTCTGCTCGTGTAAAGCCGACCCTCCGGTGTCAGAGTACCGCTGGTCCTACAGTCAGCACGGCCGCACGGTGCACCTCCACCATCGCACACACAGAATCCGGGTGTTCAACGTCACCCGGGACATGAGGGTCCGCTGCTTAGTTCAAAACCAGATTGGCCGAGGAGAGTCCAAGCCCACGCCGCTGAACATACAATGTAATACTTTCTTCTAATTTCTTGTACCCCTCCCTCTGATGGTCATACACACATTTGGAATATTTGACAACAAGCCTCACCTACATGTGTTTGGTTTTTGCTGCTGACAGAGTAACATAAGTAACATAACACAAGTTTCACCGCCCTTTTGTGTTGAAAGTTTGTTTGAAATCCTGTGGGGGTCAGGTTTTTTTTCTGTTGCACACCCTACAGTGATGTAAAAGTACACTTTAACATCACTGCAGCAAGGTGAAGACAAAAAACATGATTTTTTTGTTGGCTTTGTTTCCATTTTTCTTGAAAGAGTTCGAAGGGTTTTTAAGAAAACTTTTCATGGTTTCCTTTTTTTATTGGAATGTAGCCAAATGCCACTATGTAAATGTTAACGTCACTTCAATGTCTGTATGGTTAATACGAAGCTACTACCAACAGTCAAGGACTCGAGGAAGTTATGTGCATAAACACTGTGCCTGTACAATGGTAAATCGTTGTTTTTACACTGTGGTATGTTTCCAGATTAAACAAACAACATATAACATCTAAATTAGTGAGCTTTAAAAGTGTATAGAGGTAATTTCATTTAATTTGGACCGAGCCAGGCAAGCTGCTTCTCTGTTTCCAGTGTTTGTACTCAACTAAGCTAGCAGCTTACTGGCTCTGCAATAAAGCCAATAAGCGTATTTTCAAAAAATATGTTATCCTTTATAGTTAAAAAAAGAAGAAGAGATTAAAAAGTTCCTCCCACACAAACAATACTTTAACGGCTATCAGCGAAGTTGAAATGTCCTCTTTCTATCCTACAGATAAACCAGTGATCCTCCGGCTCTCCTCCACCTGTGTTGTGGAGGATCTGGAGGTGCTGTGTCACTGTTCAGTCGACTCCAAACCCAAACCGGCCGTCACCTGGAGCGTGAATGGTACTGTTCCACCTCGTGATTACAACGGGTCCGTAAGATCTGAGCCCGGCGCGCTTACAGCCACTCTGAGGGGCCACATGGACAAACCTCTGACTGTCATCTGCTTTGCTTTCAACGCACTGGGAAATGACTCCCTGTTGTTGCTGCAGGGAGAAGAAGGTGTGTTAAACGTTTTTAACTCTATCAAAGTCTCGAGCTCTGCCTCATGTTTATTCACTCTGATATAGGGATGGAACTGAGACATCTGTGCAACATGCCTGCAGCTTGGAAACATAAGATCATTTGCTGAAGAATGCTGCAAAGATAACCTTGAGCTGTACTTTTTTGTAATTACTATGAGTACAGCTTTTCAGTTGTGGCAGTTTAATATGTATATATTTTTTATATAAAAAAAAGCTAGCTCTTATAATGGAATATCTAAGTGAAGCTGTTACATTAAGCTTGAGGGTCAAGCAGTATTTCTGAAATGCCAAGAGTGGAACTATAATCCATGTAGTTAACCACCTGAGTTTCACATCATATGCTGATCCCTTGCTGCTTGTTTTGTCTTAAAACAGAGACAACCTTTTTGATGTGGTTGGTGATACCTGCTGTGTCCATCTGCCTGGTCTTATTCCTTCTATCTCTTTCTTTCTACTGCTGCCGAAAGAGATCTGAAAAGTATGTGAAGCAAATCAGCCCAAAAGAATGTTCCTCTAAAATGTTCTCACTTGCTTATTGTGAGTATTCACCAGTGCCGCTCCTTTCAGACATGTTCTGAAAAGACTCCCAGCTGTGTACCCTGAAGGAATGGGGATTTATCAGGATCAGATGCCCCTCTACATTAACTGCACGGAAGTGACTCATATCTACACCAACGGCAGCTACCAACTTGTTTACCAAAACTGCACACCTAATTTTGTCCATACGAAGCAGGTAGGTACCGTCCTTTTCAACAGAAGGTATTGCATTAAAAGAAAACATTAAATCTACACATTTTATATTTCCTATATTTGACGGATTAGCAACATTTGTGCTTTTTTTTCAGATCCATCCGATTGGCAGGAGAGGTGGGGAGAGAAGACGAAGAGGAGAGGGCGGAGGCATCGACAGACGAGAAGGTTTAGAAGTCAGAGGCACAAGAGAGGTGCAGAGTAATGTGGCCGATGCAGAGACGGCCATTTACTTGGAGATCATTTAAACTCACTGTGGATAAGTCACAGGATCAACCTGATACATTGAACTCATTACACTTCATATTTTTCCTTACACTGATGGTAATGCATTGTTTATGTATATTTCAGTTATTGTAAATAAATTATCGTACATCCATACATACATTTTGTGATATCTTCAGTATTAGTCTCTCATAATCTCCAAATCGAACAAATGAAGTGTCTTCAGTCTTTGTCTATAACCTGCGTCTGTGCTTTTTTTTTTATAAACGAAGAAATGTTTTTTTTTTAAATCACAAGCCCTCATATTTGATTTGGTCTTACCGTTCTACTGCTCCAATTATTCACAACAGTTGCCGCATGTCTAACACAAAGTGTTCCTCAGGCGATATTTTGGAGTTCCTCTAGAGGGAGAAAGACCGCAGCTCAACCTGTAATGCAATTTGCAACATTTATTACATAAATGAGAAAGTGTTTCCCAGTGCTCATGAGAGAATATGAGTCACCAAAAGCAGACATGTCATTACAGGAAAAGCCCAGGAGTAATTTATAACAAGAATAATGGATCTGTTCTATTAAGTTTCTCAGTAGGGGTTGCCAGCGTGAAGAAAGCTCTACAGCAGTGGTTCCCAACCTTTTTCAACTCAGGGCCCAGTTAAGAATTTAAAAAAATGTTGCGGCCCACATTCAACCATAAACAATACGGAGGCTAAATAAAGTTGTGATTGGTCAATTCAGAACATGTGACACGTTGTAAATCCAGTAGAACAGACCACTGTCAAGGACTGTGATGACCGTTACTAAGGAGCATAGATATATATAAACACTAGATCACTCACCCACGCTGCTGGCCAATGGAGACCAACGTTGCCACATCGCGGCCATCTTGCCACAGGCTCATTCATAACATTATGTCTATGGTGAACTATTGAAATAACCATAGATTGCTCAATCTTCAACCAATTTTCAAACGGTTTGGTTTGTTATAAACATCAAAGATGTAGTTATTATACTGCATACTTGTAATTATAATCATGAACTTTTTTTTTCAATATGTCTTGTCTCCTGTGTATCATAGCCATGCTAATAACGTTTATAATAAACCAAACCGTTTGTAAATCAGTCAATATTTCAGCGAGTTAAGAGTATTTTTGTGCAGATTGCTCACCTTACAACAGCTGTAGCAGTAGTTGTTGACTGTGGCAAGATGGCCACCGGTGAGCTACGCTGGCGACTCCCCCTTGAGCCATCTAGCGTGTATATATATCTATGCTAAGGAGGATCAAGAAAGAGAAAGGAAAAGAGGTTCAAATAAAAAGAAAAACATAATAATGAAAATGTTTCCACACAAATCATGATGTTTTGCAAATTATTTGGCGCATATATTGAATTTACATTTACACCCTTTAATATTTTATTTGGGATTTTAGATGAAGACCGCACACAGTTAATAAATACAACTATTCTTCTGGCTAAAATACATATTTTTAAAAGTCAATCAAGGAGTAATCTTAATTTAAGGTGTTTGAAGAGTAGATTCAAAATACAATTTCTTTTGAAAAAAATGATTGCCACAAAAATCAAAGGGTGGCTCAACACGCCATGAAATGGGAAATAATTAGCTCTAATGAAGAGTGGGATTAAAGAAACAATAAATATGCTTGCCATGTTTGTTTGGTGGTATTTGGTTGTCAACCTATTTTTGTTTGTGAAATGTTGAAGTGGTCTGACTGTATCTTTATTTCTTCTGTTTTTGTTTTGTTTTTGTCTGAGAGATGGGATTGTCATCTCCTATATGTTATTGTTATGTCCATGTTTGTGTCTTAAGCATGTAAAAAAAAGAAAATTGAAATTGAAATTACATTTTTTTTTTTATTTGCAATGCCTTTGCCGACCACTAGGGGGCCGCGGCCCACAGGTTGGGAACCCCTGCTCTACAGCAGGGGTTCCCAACCTTTATTGTGCCAAGGACCGGCAGATACATTTAAAAAAATTCGCGGACCGGTTGTCAATTTTAACTGATTTTAATATTTACTCACCAGCAGGTGGCAACAGAGGCTAATTGTATTTAACAGCCTGAAGAAATACCAATATGCATCCGAAACATATTAACAAAGTTTAAAATCAGGATACAATTAAAACAAATTAGGACCACCACTGTACACATATTGATATAACTGAAATGTCAGTGAGACCCCTGGGCTTGTTTGCCAGCCATAATAACGTCATACCGGGGCGTTCGTTCCGGTGCACTCCGACAGCATTTAGCACTACATCGAGATTAAGATTAAACTAATTTCTTTTGGGAACACCCACATACCTATGGAGTTGGCCAGATGTGTGGCCCGGCAGTAACACCTCCGCGGCCCGGTACCGGTCCGCGGACCGGGGATTGGGAACCCCTGCTCTACAGGACATGATACTGTAAAAGCTTAATGGAAAGGAGCCTTTTTTATGAGCAACCATTTATCACATCGTTCACACACAATGGTAAGCATTTATTGTTAGAACAGTCATACAAATACATAATCAATGCATAAACTGTTGTAGTTTAACGTTCACATCTGACTTACATATAGGATTTCACTTTATAGATTTCTAAATGCTCTGTTGTCAAGGGTTGTTTCCATAGTTAGATTCTCTGTTTTCCCATCATGTTGGCGTAAAAAGGCTTCCATACATTACTTACATGAGAGGAGAAAAAGTGTGTTGCTTACAAGAACACTTAAACAAAGACTGGAAACGAACAGGAGTCATTGTTTCATGTTTTTTTATTCTATTTTTTTGTAATACATTTGAATCCTGTCTTTAAATGTGTAGGTACAGTATTTGAAGATATTTAGTCTTAAAAGACTGCGGTACAGCTCCTGAACGATTGGTGGCGATATAAATATGTCGGTGCTGCTATTTAACAGCAGAAGAAGAACCGAAAGCTCTGATTGGATGAAAATGCTGTGTAGAGAATTGTGTCACAGAACGACACACGCCAGGCTTTTGGTGGGAATATGAGTTCGCTTCCACGTATATATATCTCAAATTAAATCCATCCATATATGTTTTGTAATGTTAGATACAATACCAACATGACTGGCTATTTGTCAAGTACATAACCGTTTCAGAATTTGTGCGTAACATCATTTTATGTCTGATAAAACCACCAGGCTAATCAGGGAAAGTTCACTCCGCCTATTGTTTGCTAGCATGCTATCACGTTAGCCAGCAGTATATCTGACTTAAAACAGTCAATTTACTTTCATTTCCGAGGCTACATTTACAGCAGCTTAAAGGACATCTTGTGCTTTATGTTTTCTTAGTTGGTTAACATAGCGTTTAGTGGTTACGCAGCGCTCAGTTGGTTTATTTAAAATCACATTAGCTAATTCAACCTGTCAAGAATCAACAACATGCCAGAAATCCAACTCAAACACGTCGTGTCTTGCAGCACCGAGGACACTGTAAGTTCATTATATCACTTACATTGAATTTTTACAATATTCCTAACACCAATATTTGTAGATGTATTGTTTTATTTAGGCAAATGAGAGCCGTCCTATTACCATTCATCATAACCCTTTGTACGTGGCATATTCTTCTTATATTTTTTAATTGGTACTGTATTTTATATACCTAATGTGAACTTTAAAATATCCATTGGACTTTTTTGTGCCCCTCCCCTCCTGTTTTAATTAAAATATGTTGTAATTTGCTTCTATTTTGATGTAGTGCTTTTTGCAATATTTGTCTAATTTAATGTTATGCACCAAAAACCAAATTCCTTGTATATGAACACCTACTTCAATTAACCAGATTCTGCTAATTCTAATGTAAAACAGGCACACAAGGCAGACAACCTGCTGAGCTCTGACACCTACAGAAAGTGGAAAGCAGCAAGATCCGGTGAAAAGCAGACATCAGTCATTCTGCAGGTATGTTTTTAACACACGTGTTTTCACAAAGGCATGCTGTTATTTGTCATTGCTGATGTGAAATGTACCTAGGCTCTAGAAACCTGCTGATCCAGCATATTTGATCCAAATCAAACACTGGCGCATCGACCTAAATTGCTGAGTGTCACATTTTTTATGAGAACTTTTATGGGAGCTTTTAGGTCATTTGCTACCTCAGACAGAAATATCCAACATAGATTTGTTTTTTACAGATGTTTCGCTACCTGAATTCTGCTACCCTTTGCAAGACATGAAGTCAGTCTGTGGATGTTGTTTTTATCTTAAACTGATATTTTGGGTACTTGGCTTGCATCCTTTTTAAAAAGGCTTGTGATTATTTTATGGGCGGATCATACTATATGTCCCTCATTGCCCTTCATTGGTTTAAAATCCACTAAAGAAACGGAAATATTTGGATCCTGACTTACCGTTTGTTATTGCTAAGTGTTGGGCATTCTTATTTTGTGTAATTTCTGAAGATCTATTAATCAACAACAGTTGCATGCAATCATGTTGTTGATACAACAACAAACATTCTAAGAATCAGCAAGATTGATACCAATTAAAACATTTGACTTCCCTCCTTTTATGATATATTTGGGTCCTTTAGGGATTCCCTTTGTCTGAATCTTCTTGCTGACTTCACATAATTCGTTAGAGATTATGCAGAAGTTAATTGCCTCTTTCCAGCTTATTCAAATGCTACTACTGCACATTTTTTTATTATCTGGGAGACAAAAAACGATTGTGCTGCTCATCTTTATGTCCCTCCAGCTCCTGCCTGATGCTTTAAGAATAGATTATACGGTTTGGTAGAGTAGAGAGGTAATGGTAGAGTATTGATGTGTCAGGCAGAGTTTCTGTTAGAATTTTCTTTTGCCGGTCAACATAAAGTTGAAATCTTCCGGACAAAATGAGAAAAGTGCCGGTCAAAGGTCTTCTTTGTTATTTATTGAGCTTTAAAACAAATTGATATGATTCGATATTAAACAAACTAATTATAGTAGATTAACTACATTATTCAAAAGTGTACAGTAACCTATAATAACACAGGAATAATAAACGGAGCACTCTCTCCCTCTCCTGACAGCCCGTCAGTATCATGCAGCTCGCGGATCCAGTAATGAGTGACCCGACAGTAAAACTAAACATATCTATAACTAGTTTAGGTAGTTTGAGAGGTAATTAAAATAGCTACGTGTGATATTCTAACCTGAAGAGTGTGTGTTGCTCCGCTCAGCGCTGCAGGTGATCATGCAGAGCTGCGTGTCGACTCGTCAGCAGCAGCTGATCTCTCTCTCCCGTCAGATTAGACTTTACTCGCGTTTGTGTCCATATCGATCAGATCTAGCTAGTTCTAGCTAATGATATGACTACCTGCTTATCAAGACACCTAAACAATAAGTGTCGCTATGCAACCGGGTGAGGCCGCAAAGTATAGCGCAGCATTATGCATTTGTTTACATGCCCACCGGAACCCCCGAGGCATTACCAACAGATCAACGCACAATCAACCCATACAGGACATCTCTTTCTCCACATTAAGTGTTAGACATTAGAATTGACTATTCTTGCCTGTCACATACTCTTCTTGTCTGTGACAACTATTCTTGTCTGTCACAACTATTCTTGTCTGTCACATAAGTGGTGCAACTGATGCGGTATTGTGCTAAGGGGAAATTATTTGGACCGGAGAGATTTAGATTTGCCGGTCTTCAGCATATTTTACCGGTCAAAGTCCTGTAATTACCGGAATAATAACGGAAACTCTGGTGTCAGGCATGTTAAAGCAGAGTCTTGTTATATACTTTCACTTCTTAAATCACATTTTTTAGCTCTTTGATTTATGTTTGTGTGTGTGTTCTGTTGACCTGAGCTGTTTCTTTTCTCTCAGTTAGAGAAGGAGGAGCAGGTGCACAGCATTGATATTGGAAATGAAGGCTCTGCTTTCATCGAGGTGCTGGTGGGGAATTCTTCAGCTGTCAGAGATCAGGACTATGAGGTATTCTTAAAACCAAACGTCACTACAAAGTATTTCTCCTCCTAATTATGGTAATAACTCCATTTCTTTCTAATCCTTTTATGTCAATCCTTTTCTCCCTTAGGTTCTCTTGGTTACGTCTTCCTTCATGTCGCCCACGGAGAGTCGTAACGGCACCAACATGAACCGAGTGCGTTTCTTCGGGCCTCAGCAGCTGCAGAAGAGCGCGACTCAGGAGAAGTGGGACAGAGTGAAAATTGTGTGCAGCCAGCCATACAGCAAGGTAGAGGTTCAGTCGTTTAAATGGATTAATAAACAGAGTGCAAATAATATATCCATCTCACTCTTAATCAACAGAATCCAAAAGTAAAACAATTGTGATCTGGACTATTTTCACACTACTTTTACCATAGAGCCACATCATTAGACATCAGTCGAAATTATTGCTTTATTGCTTGTTGTGTTTAGTAGTCCAGTTATGATCCAGTGTACACTAATAAGCATATATCCATTGGTTTTTGGGAAATGAACACTAATACTGCCATACTGCCTAGTGGTTGTCGTGTGCCGTGCTGAAGGGCAATTATCCTTGTACACTACTGTTTTATATACAGTACTGTATTCACTGTATTTATTATTATCTGTGTATTTATTCTTATTTACACATTTCCCATCTATTTAGCTTTAGTTTTGTATCATTTATTTTGTACATACTTCTGATAATTGTGTATATAACTGACTGTTTTGCAATCGTTAGACCCTCCTTAATTTCGTTACACTGTGCTTGCATTTTGTAATGACAAAGTAATCTAATCTAATCTAAGATGGTTTTGTATCTGTTTTTCTAGAACATAGCATACGGACTGGCCTTTGTGAAGTTTCATTCACCGCCTGACAAAAATGATCCTCTTCCAACAACCTCCCCGGTAAGTCGCGACAGGTCCCTAAACTCCAATGCGCCTGAAGATCGTCTGTATTTCTGGTTATTTTCATTGAATATAGTTTACATTGGTTTTTGCTGATATGATGACCCACTGCTCACACTAAAACCATACTTTTAGATACCTTATTTTGAAAATAAATATGATTTTTTTTCTTCTTATCCCTCTACAAAAGCATCTCTGATGTTAAATGTGGTCCGAACACAAGATGTGTTGCCTAAATGAAATAGTCAACAATTCTCAAAATAGTTTCTCCATCAAAATTCTGTCTGATCCTAAAAAAGATGTACGCAGAAGATCTTCTTCGCAGATATCTGATGTAACTTTCCACATTTTGGACTTTTGATACTAAATGATTTCACTATGTGACACATTTGAGGTAATCCCTCAAAAATATTGAGATTAAATACCCTTTCCTATTTTTAATAAGGTTTAAATAAAGTTCCACAACAAACCAGATTGAGAATCCAGACACACCAAAGAGAGTAAACAACTAAACATTCATATTAGTAACTGTACATAAAGTTCAGTAAATAAGAAGATGGTCTTTGTGATTATGCATCTCGCCAGAGTGTGTGTGTAGCACATACATCTATTCTAAGAACTCATCAATTTAAAGATGACTAAACCAGTGTCTGTCCGAGGTTTGGCTTGCCTCTGTTGTTTCTGCTCTCAGCTTTCTCAAGAACTGCTGATCCAAAACCTTTTAAACCCGACACAGTGCTTCCTTGGGTCCTGAGCAATACATCTGCCATGACACAGCAATGCTTGAGTTCATGTGACATTTGGGTTCAAAAGCTCACACATGTTATGGCTTCAATAAGGTCAAAGCCCCATTCAATCAATGTATATAACAAGCCCAAGATTTGACATACATATTGTCCAAGAATATGTCCTGTAGATCTTTATTCCTTTATCTGTTTTTTAATATACTGTAGCGAGCAACTGAGAGTGAGCTGTAACCCGCATACACCTGCCAAGTTTCCCTCCATTTTGATAGATTTCATATTGTAAACGTATTGCTATATCTTCAAAAAAAAGGACTCCAGCGCCTCTCTCCACCTTTTCCTTTGGCACTAAGCTTGTCTTTCTTCTCTCCTTTCAGAAACTGACGAAGCTGGGACAGTTCAGGGTGAAGGAGGAGCCTCCATCCTCCGCTCCCAGCCTTCAGCCTGGCAGTCTCTTCTTCAATCGGGACCATGCAACAAAGTCCACTACCTCACCGAAAGGTAAATCCATTCATTTGAATTTACCAGCTCCTGAAGCACAATTACATGATTTCATGTCCTTGTTACAAAAGGGCTTATCACCTCAAATAATGAAAAACATGGCAAGTGTGAACTAATTAGGTTTTAATGTAAAGCTCTAAAGGAGACAAAAGGTAGGCGTTCTTTATTATCAAGCTACTTTGTTCCTCAGCAGCCCTCTGCTCTGTTCTCCCCTCAGTGTCTCCTCAGAGTGAGAGGTTGAGTTACGCTGCTGCTGCGCTGCAGGCTGGCGGCTCCCACTCCTCAGGTGGCGGCCCCCCCTCCTCAGGCCCGGCTCACTCCTCCAGCTCGGCCTCACCGCAGGTACTAAACATCACGTCGTGTCTCCACTTAACGACAGGCAGCTTAATTTAGAAAACAGTACATCGTAAGCAGAGAAAATGAGAGGCAACTAGAAAATGCGTGCGAATGCTGTAAACTGTGTTCATTTGTTGCTGAATATGTTATTAGCTGAATGGTAGCTGCTTTTAGCTACAGAGACCAAGTAAGTGTGTTGCTGAACTTCGCGGAGAAATGCAGAAAAGTGAAATGATTTGAATCAAATTGTTACAGCTCAAATGCATTGCAATGACTTTGTTGAAAACTTGAAAGTGAAATGTTAAACTGGAAGAGTAGGAAAAAAAAGCTTAATATTTAAAAGAAAAGGTTTAAAAAAACATGTATAGCCTTGATGTCCTGAAATAGCTGAATAATGTAATAGTTGAATGGTTTCTGCAGCTGAAAATAGGCTGAAGGAGTTAAATATCAGATGTAAGTAGTAGTGAATGAATTTGTATTAAGATGAGAAAAGAAAGTAAAAAGGCTTGGGAAAGCAGCAGAATATTTTGACTGCAAACTTTTGAACTAAAACCATACGTCACCAATAATGTATAAAATATGTGGAACATGTTGAAGTCAGTATGAAGTCTCCTTCAGACAGAAAAGATTAGGCTGAGACAGTCTGTTCAGTCTGTGCTGAGCACCTAATCATAACACCTAATCATAACACCTGTGTGTGAGCCCAGAGATCTAAGGTGTCCATGGTCACGATGTTATCAAACACCTGTGTGCAGAGATCAAAGGTTTCCATGGTGATGTGCAGTGATCTGTGAGAGGAGAGCCTTTCCATTGATCTGAATGAGAGATAAACCTCTTGCATTTGAACGTTTTGTTGAAGAACCGTAGCAGCTTTCGGTAAAATGTCAACGCGTGAAGCATGTCAGGACCGTGAGGGGCGTCCGAGTCTGCTTTTTGTGCACTTTCGGGTCAATAATGTGGCATTTTTGGCCAGTGGCGAGCCGTGACTTTTATGCCTAGGAAAGATAAGGTCTGACACTGAACAGTTGTTTTACCCAAAACTGTCAAATTGTACTAGTAAAGTAAAGTATGTGTTCAAGGGTTTTTAAAAGGGTTGTTAACATCTACTTGATCACATATTTTCATTAATATTGTTGTGCATCTATCTCCAAACTTCACCAGGAACCAAAATTCCTTGGACTTGTATAAAAAAATGGTAACACTTTATATTAAGGTACACAAATTAACCATCAACTAGTTGTTAATTAACATGCATATTAACAGTATATTGGCGCTTTATTAGTCATTATAAAACACTTATTAATGCCTTATTCTACATGACCGTATCCTACAAGTAATAAGCCATTAGTTGAGGGTTTGTCCTCAATAACCCTCTAATTGGTGGTTATTTGTTGCAAGTAAGGAAGTTGTTGTACATGAGTTTGGGTCTTAATATGCTCTGCTCAATATGGGCCTAATAAGGCAGTAGTACCACAAGAATAGTAATTATCCCATAATAACACTTAACAAATATGACAACAAAAATAAAATATTACTTTTGTTAATTCTATTTTAGTTTTATCAAATGTTTTAAAGGCAGTACTTTTTAGGAAAGACTTGAAATAGGAAGACAGGAGAGGGAATGACACGGGACAAATCCGCTTGGTAACCAAGTCCCAGTGCACTTTACCAACTGAGCTTTAGGGTGTCCTATGCTGTTAAATTATACAGGCAGTGCCTCACATTTCTTATGGAAGCTCTGCTCATTATGTTCTGTTCTTGTTGGTGAAATCCAATTTATTGAATGAATCTGGTACGTGAGCAGCAGCTTAAATTGCAGCTTTCATCAGCTTTAAAAAGTAGGGCTTGAAATATTGCCTGGGTCTGATAAAAATTCTGATAAAAAAACTCTATGTGCTCGCTCTGAGAGGAAAACCACTTCTGGGGATTGTCAATATCTGCTACAAGTCATTTGGAAGAAATACACATCTAGAATTGCACAAATACATATTCATGTCTATGCATCAGGAAGTAATCTCAAAAGTACTTGTATGTATGTGTGCTCTAGTCCAGCGGTTCTCAAACTGTGGTCCGCGGACCTCTGGTGGTCCGTGAGGGTACTGCAGGTGGGCCGTGGAAAAAAGCTAAATAAAATCCACTTTTTATTATCAAGGATTTTCGGGGACCACCTCATATGTGACTTGCTCCATCGAAATCAGTCGCATTGACCCGGAGACACATTTGAGTTGTATACACTGTTGGAAAGAGGAGATTCCTAGCTTTCTAATGATATCAGGCAGTGAGGTAGTGGTCGTTGGGCTAATCGGACATTTATGAGAGAACATCTCTAATGTCCGAGTGCAAGTGAATGCACCACATGACACGAGCCTTGTAACCCCTCCCCGGCCCTGGCGTGAGCGTGGAAATATGATTGCCGGCGATTTCATTAGAACGGGACGGCGCAAAACGAGAAGCATCCGGACCCAAGTTCTGTACATGGAAGGAATGAGGTATTTGAAGTCTACAATGACAGAGAAGAGACTGTCAAGTTTGGCTGTAATCAAAACGCACTAAAGCTTTGGATCTTGATCAGTTTGTGAGGCATCTGAACAGAATGGTAATCGCCGCATCATAACAGTGATTGACAGCTGATAGGAATAATATGATTAATATTATCATATTAATTCAGACAAACATCGATGAGACAGTTAATAATGATTGCCATTTTAATCGCTATCTCCGACTTTTATTTTATTTTATATTTTTTTATTTTATATTTTTTATTATTATTATTTGTTTAATCTTTCAAATGGTATCAGTGTCCTTTGCTGTGAAGCGCTTCGAGATTTGTCTTGGCAGATGAGACACGCTATATAAATTAAATGTATTATTATTATTATTAATTAATGTACTTATTGCAGCAGTCTGCATAGATTTGGTACCCCTGGTCTGTCTAAGAGTGAAACAAACTAATTCAGTTATTGTTCAGTTAAAATGGATTCAATTATGTCTGCCATCTTATATATTTCTATTTAAGGCTTTACCGATGTGCCACAATAATGTCACCTAATGTTATTCAGTTAAAATATCAATATTTTGGCTTTCCAAGTTAACATTGACTGCGATTAAATCGGCATATACTTCTGCCAGGGGATGCCACCCCTCAAAATCTCCTGCCACCCTCTTGCCACCCCATGAATATTTTTCTAGATCCACCCCTGAGTAGGCTATATTTTTCGTTTCGTTTATTTAATAAGTTCATTTCAGGACAACTTTGGGAAATTTTTTTGTGGAGATTTTGAAAGTGGAGATGGAGAGAGAGAGAGAAGAAGCGCTATCTGCTTAGTTGCAATACTGTAGCTCAAGCCTTTATGCAACTTAGGCCCATACATTGTTTATGTAACTTATATGCCTGTGTGTCCATGGTTTTGAGTCTGTGTGTGTTGAGCGCAGCGCCGTCTGCTTTTTGCAGTACAGTAACTAAAGTAGGACTAAGCATACCGGTAGTTCTTTGTAGACCTGTCTGCCCGTTTTGTGAGTGAACTGCGCGCGTGCGCACTTGTGGCATTGTTTGGGATGACCTCATTAAAATACCGTCCGCCGTCCTCTTTGAGAAACATACACAACGCAGACAGACACCGCTCACAAAAGTATCAGATAGGCTTCAATTTACTTTTGATTGTCTATAATTAACTATAAAAAAATATCGGCGTTTTAACACAACGTTTATATACGTACTTATTTGTACGGTTTGCATATGAGGTGGTCTGCGAAAATCCTTGATAATAAATAGTGGTCCGCATAAACAAAAAGTTTGAGAACCCCTGCTCGAGTCCACTCGTCATCCAACATGATCTCTTTCAACGCACGTCTCGTAAACATTCATGGAAAGCTTATTTTTGCAATCTGAAAAGTATCCAATCGTTCTAATATCCATTTGTTTCCCCATAGCCACCAGCAAAGAGAACATTTGAGTTCAGCAAAGAGCAAAAGTCTTCCTCCGGCCCTCCCCCCTCGAAGAAATCAAGCCCAGCTGTCTCACCTGAGGGGAAAGCTGCGGCCCCCAAACCCAAGCCGAGCCCCGCCGGCACGCCCAGCTCCAGCACCCCGAGAGGTAACTCTAACAGCGTCTGAACCTTGAATATAGATTATTTCTTCACCTGGGAAGCTTCTTTGACTTCAGCAATTCTTCTCTCCAGCGTCCCCGGCTCAGAAGTCTGCTGAGAAGAATCGGGAAAGAGATTCTAAGCCCGAGCCTAAACCCAAACAACCGAAAGCCAGCGCGCAGCAGGTCCCTTTCAAACGCATCCTGGAGGGCGTCGTGTTTGTCCTCAGCGGCTTCCAAAACCCCATGAGAGGGGATTTGAGGGAAAAGGCTCTGGAGATGGGAGCCAAATACAGACCTGACTGGACCCCCGACGCCACACACCTCATGTAAGTATCCAGCCGAGAGGAAGTGTGTAGAAGACACTGAACGCCTCAGCTGTCCTTACTTTACTTTTAATAGTATGGCAAGGTTTGTTTATATAGCGCCTTTCAACACAAGCCAATTCAAAGTGCTTTACAAAAATGAAAGACATTAAGAAACATGTTATAAAATGGCATTTAAAAGCAAGGATATGAATTTAAAAAAAACTCATTTCAAAGCAAAGATAATAAAACATGAACAACAAAAGGTACATTAATTAAAGTTAGAGTGCAGTGTGAGATACACACATCTGAAATGTTTAGCCCTGACTCTCAGTCATTGCTAACTTTTTAGCAGAAATAGTTTTCTTTGACCTCACTTTCTTTCTACTTTCTTTTTTAACTTATCCTTTAGTTATGTCAAGTGTTTCATGCTAAACGAACCCCCTTTTTGAAAATGCTAATCTGCAACCCAATATTCCGAAAATTCTACGGATCCTGGTCATATTTGTGTAGCATATACATTTAATTTGCTGCCAGGCATTCATGTGGCTTGCTAGTTTTGGACCCCATCTGTAACCCCAATACACGTAGGGGTCATTTATCAATTACAATTTACTTCTTTAGACTTATTGTACAGCCATATATTAAGATATTTAGCATGAAAGTGTTGATGCAGATAGAGAAGCTACATGTGTCACACAGATGCATATACTTTACATGAATAGTGCAGGTTTGTTTTTTAGAAAGGTAGATTAAACACCAAATTGACAAACAGTTCAATGTGCTTATATCCACTGTGTTGTTGACTGTCTTTAGAAACACATCAACTAAATCAGATTTTCTCATCTCATCCTAAAGTAATTACTGCAGGGGACACAATAAACTCAGTCCTCTGGTGGCAAGGACAGCTCAGAAATACGTCCATAAAAACAAAGGGAAGTTTTAACAGAGCTACGAACCAGCCTAAAGATGCAATATATAACATAGTGCAGGATGTCGATCACACATTGCATAGCTGTGTTTAAAATGTAAATGTGGCAATATGGCTGATCTGTATTGATGTGTCAGTTGAGAGACAAAGTAAATATTTTATATTCGTAATTTAAGAGATAAGATGGACCTTAATTAATCCCTGTGGGGAAATGTAGTCAAACAGCAACAGGGTAAGGATGAAAAACAGGACCGCACAGATTCACACAGATTAATAAAATCAAAGATAAAAATACAAATGATGGAGAAACTATGAAGTAAGAAATGAATACAAAATAAAAATGAGCATACATATTGGGTCATATAAACTATGAACTAAGAAATGAATGATCATTTTTTTATATGAAGGGCAAACCCCTTTTTTAATGAATAATTGTTCCACAGATGTTCTTTCATGAGAGTTTTATTATCTGTAGTTCTTCTGGAAGGTGTTATGGCCCCCTGTTCAGTTTGTTTTCATCCGGATCTCTGAGGGCAGCCCATTGTCCTTTTCAACGTCTCTCAGGTGATGTAACCATGTGTGTGTGTGTGTGTGTGTCCTTTAATCTCCAGCTGTGCCTTCGCTAACACCCCCAAGTACAGCCAGGTGAAATCAGCAGGGGGCATCATCGTGCGGAAGGAATGGGTTTTGGACTGCCATAAGAAAAAACAGAAGATCACCTATAAACAGTAAGAGAGCGAAACCCAAAGAATGATCTTACGGTGATACAAGTAAAACTGTTTTGATGATTGCATGTGGAGGAAACAAAAGGCCTTAGCCACAAGAGCAGCTGCTTAGGACTCATCCACAACATGTGTCCAACGTATGAGTCCTCTTCTGATGAATACTTTCTCTTTAGCCACATCTGTACCCTCTACATACCACAATCTGCACACGGCACTCTCACTGATTGAAGCCTCCAAAAATACACCTCTCACAGCGGTGATGGCTGCCTGCTACAGAGAACATTGCAACCTTGAGCAGCTGATGCCTGCTGTGATCACAAATTCAACACAGCCAGCTCCAGCAGCTCTCTAATTATATGATACGATTATATGCCTCATTACAGGAGGTTCCCCTGCTACCTTTCTGTCATCGCCCCCCTTTAATCTTTACTGAATAATGTGGAGCAGAATTCTCGTCTTGGTCCAAATTAATTAGAATCGTTCTGTGCTCGTGGCGCACTGTATGAAGCTTTGCTTTATTGTTTAGGGGATTCCTTCATAGTAGCTGCTTCTGTAATAATGATGATGATAATGAGGCTGGATGGAAGGTGGTTATCAAAGGTTATGAACTTGCTGGTCTCACGCTGCTGTTATGCATATATATATATATATAAGGTTAGCAGAACTAGTGTTGTGGTAGAAACGGTATAAGCTGTCAAATAATTAGCTCTTAAAAATATATAGTCTTACTTTCAGCAATTTATATTGTCGTTATCGCAATTTGAAATGTAGAATCAGTCAAATGTGAAGGGAGTTGACAAATTTGACTGCATACCAAGGTGAGATGCATTACTGCGTTCTCAGGGGGCACCGAGTAGTGATTACACTACTCACTACATGCTTACATTAGAAAACAATTTAAAAAATCACTTTTTCCTAGAGGTAACATCATTACATCCCTTATTTTGTCCGGAACAATCCAAAATCCAGACTGATCAAATGTTTTATAAGGTTAGAGGAATAAAATGAATGTTTGGACTCTTTACAACATGGAACCACAACATCTTTGCCTGACTAATGAGCTTTTTAAATAAATAACGTTAAGATGGCTTTTTCCTTTTGACAATAATGAGGTCCTTCTAGTGTTAATTTCGTCAGCTATTTTTTTATTTAGTTTTAGTCTTAGTCCTGTGTTAAATTTCCGTTTTAGTCATATTTAGTCACCTTCATCCTGTTTTTATTTAGTCAAGTTTTAGTCGACTAAAAGTCTGAGCATTTTAGTCTTATTTTAGTCAAAGAAAACTAATTATTTTAGTCTACTTTTTGTCAATGAAAACTGTTGAATCTTTTTTAGTCATCAGATTATATAGAACATTTCAGTCAAACTAGTCTAGCCAAAACCAATAATTTGTCATTTTAGTCAAACTTATTTCACAATAAGATTATATTTTGTCCTTATTTGATGAAAAACACAGGTTGAAGGATTAAGAATGCAGCTTTGCAGAGAGTATCTAGTTTGTGGTGTTTTTACCAGCTGTGTTACGGCCACATGGCTTCCCTTCTGATAAAACAATGCATTCGCTTTTTTTCTCCGCCTCATTGTAGTGAAAATGGGCCCAAATATCACATCGTTTCTTTCTCCCAAGCAGTGGTGGCTTAAGACTTTTTCGTTGTCAGTCATTTTGACGGACAGGATCGTAACATTTCCGTCATAATCCATTATTACCCGTCGAGTGCACAATTGATCACTCACTCGCGCTGACAGGGGGGGTATTCGGTTAACGCGAGTGCGACCACTGCTCCCAAGCCCTGTTGTTGCCATTTTATTTTCTGTTAAATAAGGTTAGTTAGACCATGAGTTAGACCCGAGTATTCCTGACAGTTCATATTGTGCCGCTGCCCGGTGTAATTCAAATGTACCGCCGTTAGGGGTGTAACGGTTCACAGAAGTCACGGTTCGGTTCATACCTCGGTTTGGGGGTCACGGTTCGGTACGGTTTCGGTACAACAAGGAAAAGCAAAAAAAAGTCCCAAATGCATAATTTTTTTTTGCTGTTATTTATTTTTAACAGTAGTGCAAGTTTTGGTATGAAAATAAGGAACTCTAACATTTGGAATCATTAACTGTACTACACAGTTAAAAACAAACCACAAACAGTAACACACACACTCAGATGGCCATATTATTTATAATGGCTGATGTCAAACAAAAAGGTTCAATAAGCTGTACTACAACTAAAAAGAATGTCTTGAAAATATTAAAATAAATAATAAGAAAGTGTTTCAATCACAATCAATAAAAGGCAATACAGAACTGTATAACATCTCCTGATGTCAAAATATAAAATAAATACAATGATAAATATAAAACAAAATAAAATCTGTACCTTTAGGAGCAATGTCTAACATGTGTAATTAACTTGTGAGTGTGTGAGGCCATTATGCCTAACTAAAGGTACTCAAGCTTTACTTAAGTTTTTCTTCAAAAAGATGAGTTTGTCTACGTTGTCAGTAGTGAGGGCAGATCTGTTGGCGGTAACTATGTCACCTGCCGTCGAGAAAACCCTCTCGCTGGGGACTGAGACTGACTCGGAGGTGATTGAGCATGTTTGACGTGTTACCACTAGCATACCGCACCGCTGTAACAACGGCGACACACCGCCGACACACCGCCCTCGTCCGATCCACAACTCGCTCCCCATCGTTATTGTAGTCCACAGGGAACCCGAAATGTTCCCACACAGCTGACTTAAAAGAAGCATGTGGGTTCTAGCTCCTGTGTGTTATCTGAACTCGCCATCTATGGCCATAGCTGCTAACTTTTCTTCTTCATGTATTGTGTTCGTTTTGTTGTGTTTTCTTCTTGATCTGTTATTTACGGGCGGCTGGCTTTTCGGCGCAATACCGCCCCCTGGATTATATATAGTGTAGTGGATACTGCCCTGAAGGACAGACTTGTTTCCCACTCGTAATCGGCGTATTCGCCGTGTGACTGCATGTGCCGAACCGTGACGTCCGAACCGTGACGGTACGGGACGGGTACGGATACCGTTACACCCCTAACCGCCGTGCGCAGCACGGACACACAGCTGCTGCCCAGCCGCAGCACCGGAAATGGAACTGCTGGGAGAAAAACTGACTATCAGAGATGTAACGTTATCTTTGATAATATTTCGTCCACTAAAGAGAGATTTTGGCTAAAGAGAGATTTTGGCATAGTTTTTATTTAGTAAACTACATTTTCGTCTTGTCACTTTTCGTCAACGATATTGCATGATGATTTCGTTACAGTTATTGTTTACTGCCGTCGGTGCCGTCTCGTCATCGTCTCGTTTTAGTCATGGAAAAAAAGGTCGTTGACGAACATATTTCGTCATAGTTTTAGTCAACGAAATTAACACTGGGTCCTTCCAGTCATTATCTCATTAGAACATTGAGTCTAAGTGTAACGCACTGTGTAACGCAGGGTTTAACAGTGTGTTGATGGGCCAGCATGACAATGCAGAATATCTCCAAAGTCAAGGACGGACATGAAGGTTGACTGCTCAAAGGTTTTATGGTAGGAAGAGACAGACATCCTTTAATTCAATAGAAAAATCCTGGTTAGATTTTCAATTTTTGGCTCATATGTTGGCTATGAATCTTGGATGTCAGTCTGGCTTCCAGCAAACATTTCTAAGTATTTGTATGACTCAGCAAAGTTAACTTCAATGGAGGACAAGTTAGTGACAGAAAATACCATGATCTCTTCTTCATTATCACTGAGTTACAATGTTAGTGATCATGTAATAATGACAGGTAAGCAGGCGATGATGAATTCTAAGAGTCGAATATTGAAGTCCGTGTGTTCTGTTTACTTAGACACTCTGCTATTCAGAAAATCATTTGTCTTTTACAGCATAAACTGAATGACCTTGTCTCGTTGCATAACCGGCTCATCTTCAGAATGTGGTGCGAGTATCTGGAAGGAGCCTAACGTTGTTGGTGGTAATCTCACAAATATATCTTTTCATTTTGCAGCATGAAGCATTGACTTTCTCGCACAAAGCAAATCAACGAGTAATTGAAAGATGAATCGATAACGAAAAAACAATTGTCAGGTTGCAGTCATTACCGGAACCATCTCTCTCTGTTATTAGTGTGCCTCGTTCGTTGTAATTAGCTTGATATTAGTTTTGATGTGACTGTTGTTTCATTTGAGTTATTATCCGGTTCCAGCTGGATAAATGTGAGGATGAGACCGGGTGCACGGCAATCCATTTTGACTTATGTTCGTCTTCAAGGCTCCAAGTGAAAGCGCTTTTGATGAGATGACTGTGAACAGTAGCAGTGTACAAATGAGCCAGAGAATTGAATATGAAAATATATATTTGTATATATTGCTCAAGGGCGATGGCATACAAGGCTGTGGTTTTATGAAATCTGATCATTCAGATTTTGTGTAGTGCATAGAAGAGAGAAGTTCAGTGCAGCCTGTGTTGTCATTCTGCCTTACGCTCGCCTGTCATTCTGTCAAAGATCTCTCACCCTTGCCCTCCCCCTTCCCCCCTCCCCTGTCTCCCTGCTATGCTATTGTGCAGTGTGCAGCTTTGATGATGTGTCCTTTATTTAAAAGCTGCATCTGCTATGGGTAATTAAAGGGACCACTTACTTTGATGATCACAAGTGCCCAAACAAATATGCACCCTCTCCAACTGTCGCTCCATCATGCACACGCTTCTCTCGGGAGAGGGGAGAGAGGGGGGGCACGTCCGCTGCTTCAGCTCCTGCCATGCTTACGTCATGTAAAGTGTAGTGCATGTTTAAAAGAGACTAAGTGCCCCAGTGACCAGTGACGGTCCAGAGATGGACAGAAAGAGAGGAGAGCCCTCGAGGCACGGAGCATCTCATCACAACGGAGGGTTTGTGGAGAACTGAGATGAATGCATTTGGTGGAGCATATTCCACCGTTGTAATTATAACCATATTTATGTACCCAATTTCAAAAAGCTAGAGCAGATACTAAACAACACCCTAGAACTGCAATTACCAAACATTTATTGAGAGCCTTATTTGTTTTTCTTTTATCTGCTTTCACTGAAAGACAGGGACAGCCTGAACAACATTGTTAAAACCTGCTCTAAGGTCATCGGAGTGAAACGGAGGGATTTAAACGGAGGGATTTAAACTCCTTTTGTAACCAGCAGATTCTGCGGAAAGCAGAGAGCACACTGGCCTCTCCAGGTCATGTTCTTGCAGACGAATTTCATGTGTTGCTATCAGGGCGTAGATATGCTCTACCTGCTCTTAAGACAAATCGCTTTTCCAAATCATTCAGCCCTTCTGCACTCAAACTTTTAAATTCTTGATAGAGTTTTTAACTTGATTATTTATTTATTTATTGTGATGCTATGAAACTACTTATCGTGTATTGGAAGGATCCACATCCAGGCTCCCGGGTGTGTGCTTTCTTCCTGTATGTTCCTGCCTGTGTACATGACATAAGCTGCTCAAAGTTGTTGATTGATTGAATAGAAGCCAACTAAGAACATTGATGTTCTCCACATCCATTTTTATATGAATTATAATATAAGGGACAACCCTGTAATCTTATACATTTTATGATATGTGCAATTTGTTTAGCATCGTTGAGGGCTGAAGTGGGGGCACCTCGTTACTTGTTTCTAAAATTGTGCAGGAAAATGTAACTTTAAAAAAAAGCAGAAGCTTTCATCATGCTTTAATGTCTAACAACCTGTGATCGAGCTTGTTGGTCTGCTTCTTAGGATGACACATGTATTGCCATAAGCAACTGATTCTGCCTTACTCCTTACTACTCACCCACAGTGTCATTTCTCTTTTTTCTTTCCTTGGTACGGAGTTCAATAAGAGAAGAAAGCATAGGTCAGTGAAATGTCTCCCTACTGAGTGAGCGGTAATAATTACAGCTTAAAAGCGGTATCACCTTCAGTCTAATACCGTGCAGGTGCCTTCATAGCTGGAGAGAAATATATGGAGAGGGTGAGGAGATGTCAGCCTCTCATTGAACCCTCTCACATTTTGAACATTTAGATTTTATTCCACCCCCACTCTCTTAACCTTTGCAGTGGTCATTACAGATGGCATTATGATCTCCCTGCTAACAGCATACTCCCTCTTTTGGGTTTTTGTTCTGCTAATGGTGAACATTAAAGGTCCCATGTCATGGCCATTTCTACTGATCATAATTCCATTGTTGAGATCTACTAAAATAGATTTATATTGTGCAATTGTCCAAACTCACATTGGTTTCTCATACAGCATCTCTGTATGTGTATTCACTCTCTGTCCTAAACGGCTTGTTGGAGCTCCTGCCCCCCCTCCCTATGAGCCCAGTGGCCGTCTGCGAGACACAGTGAAACCCAGCCCGAACACACACACACCCGCCGCCTGGCTGGGAGTTTGTGTGTGTGCTCACACACCGACTCACAGCCTCGCCGCGTCCCGCCGTCTCGGAGGAGAAATCGGCGGAGCTGCAGCTGAGAAAAGATTGAGTGTGTGTGTGTGTGTGTGTGAGGAAGTCTTAACGTAACTGCTCCAGGGATTGGTCTATTTGGACCAATGGGCCCATTTGGGTATGGGCACGTCACTGTACCCAGGAAGAAAATAGAAAAAGAGACATTTCCAACGAGGCGTTCTGGGGCAGCATAGACAGGTATTTTCTGTGTTAGAGTTTTACTCGCTACAGGGTGTACTTTGAGGGGTTTTGACTCTGCAGACCGTTTACATGCAGAAAAACCTTCATAACACACAAGGGGACGGGTAATAACCAGAAAAGCATGACATGGGACCTTTAAGGTTAGATTGGGTGTATACTGTGTATTTCCATGTAAAGGAGGAGGGATTTGTACTTGCTTACTCAGCCTGTTGGGTCAATCATCCCTAAAATAGACACGAAGAGTACCCGGACAAACCCTGGGTTGAAAGGTTTTGTACTCTTTTCCCCTCTACTGCAGTAGCTCAGACTTTTCTCCCAGCACTCTCTCAGACACTCTTCAAAGCTTTTGGCATCGGTAATGTTTAAAACATCAGGATATTAAACGTCTGGTGAAAAGTATCACCCGGGTTCTGATCCTTTGTTCTACTATTGCCCGACAATGGCTCACTGCCATTTGAAACACAGCAAAGCTGATTGATAGCAGGATATATCGTGCAGGTGTTCTTTTCCCTCTGGCCTTTAATCATCCTGACACATTTCCTTCACCCGTTCTTTGTCTTTCTCCAGGTATCTGATGGATGGAGCAGAGTCAAGCTCAGAGAGCGAAATGGAAGTGGATGAGCAGAGTGAAGAGGAAGTGAGCACAAAGGTACATTTTGTTTTTTTAGTATGCTAATTATCTAATCACTCAGACACTCAAATCCAGCACAGGACACTTTTTGTTACGTTGCTATGGACAATCTGCAATACATGCACATTTTATGGACAATCTTGCACCAAAGATATATATATATTTTTTTTATCTTAATGTGTGCATATGTGTAAATGTGTCTGACTGTGTATATAGAATATACATATCTGTATACTGTATAATTTTACATTCGGGATTGTTGGAAACGTCATTTCGATCTCTCCGTAAACACAAACTGAGGGTGTTTCTCAATGTCGAGTAAAGCTGCTCCAAAGCCACTATTTCAAGCATCGAGTGGCGCCGAAGGACTGTTTAAATGCCCAGCATACATGTGCTACCAAGCAAGCCTCCTCGACATTGAGAAACGGCCCGTGTAAGATTGACATTAAAGTTGACTTTGATCTAATCAATAATACTTTTTCTAGTTTCTAACGGACAGTTTTAAAACTTTGTCCATTTTTGTTTTTACAGACTCCGCCAAAGCAGCAGAGACAAGTGACCCCGAAAAAGACGCCAGAGAAGAAGAAAGAAGAGGATGAGTATGCTGGCTCAACTGATGTGGATGAACCAGGTTTGAGGCTAAACTACTTTATAAAGTCACACTGTGAAATCATTTAACTGAACTTTATCCGGGCATTCGTTTAAGATTCAGTCATCATAGCCACTCCACTCATTTCTATACGTATTTCAGAAACTCTTTGGATAAAAAAGAAAGGACATTCATTGTTCTGGAAAGTGCATGCTAGATGAGGTCTTTCGAAAGACTCATATTGTTTGTCAATTGACTTTAATTGAAGTTCATTTGAAACAGGCAGACATACAGGGTGTATTGATGGGGGAATAAGTGGGCTGTCAGTCAGTTGAAAAGATAAATAGAGGAAATAAAAGAATGAAAGCCAAGCTCAAGATGCACTTTGAATTTATTGAGAGAAAAGGAACAAACTAAAAAAAACATAATGTGCTCAGATTAAAGCCAGTAAAAAAAGAATAGCCAAAGGGAGAGTCTGTATAAAGTCTTGTCCTTAAATGACTTGGTAGGTGAGGAAAGAAAAGTGTCTGAGCATTAGTGGATTTCATTTCAAATTCAAACATAAATTAAATGTAGATTTCCTCAGACTCTCCAGTCCTGCCATACTCGACAAACTGTGATGAGTTTCTTTTATGTCTGAACTGGGAATGTTCTTTTACTGATGATTGATTCTCACTAATAATTGAAGGAATTTCTCTAGGATTTTTGTGCAGAAATACAATCTATCACGTTTGGTGGAGTTGACTTTTCACAACATTCTTTTGGGTCCGGAGTTACAGTTGTGTAGAAGAGGCCCTGTGTAATAACGTTTAGTTTAAATTATAAACAAAAGCCACAGATTTGTGCAAAGCAATAGAACAATATGATGATGACAACTTACCATCTGTAGTTCATCAGAAAATTGACTTCTAAGTCTAAAAGTTTGCAATTGAATAGATTGTTTTTAAATTGTTCTTTTTGTTTGCATCTGGAAATTAAGGTTTGAATTGAGAACTTTCTGCTACCTTAAATCTTTAAAATGGTTCAAAAGATATTTTTTTCAGACACAAGTCCTGTTTCTCACTTGAGGCCAGGAAAAGGCTAGTCTCTGTGACCTTTTTACCTGTGCTGGACTATGGTGATCTGATCTATATGAATGCACCTGCCGACCTGATCAAGTTAGATGGCGCCTATCACAGTGCGCTGAGATTTGTTACTAACTGTAAAGTATTAACTCATCACTGTACCCTGTATGCCAGGGCAGGTTTGCCTTCACTAACGGCCCGTCCACACAGCGGCGTGCGTTGAAGCTTCAACGCTTCAGCCCATTCACTTTGAATGGGGTGACGTCACGCTTCGACGAACTGTATTGTTTTGAAGCTTCGGCGGAAGCGTCAGCCAATCGAATCATATGCCAGTGCAAGCTCTAGCCAATCAAACCGCATGCTCGTGTGTCCGGGGCGGGAGATTCATGTGATTGGTTGTTGGTTGAGTTTCAGCCCCCCCCCACGCCGGCAAGCTTGAACGCACGCTGCTGTGTGGACGGGCTGTAACTGTACGGAGGCTCTGTCACTGGTACATGTTTATCTATAAAGCCATGCTGGGTAAACTACCAACTTATATATGCTCTTTGATCTCACAGAGAGTGGCAAGGAGCTATTGCCTGAGATCTCATGCTGTGGTTTTGTTACATGTGCCAAGTGCTAGGACTGATTTAGGTACGAAAGCTTTTAGGTGCGCAGCTCCTCTAGCTTGGAACACTCTGCAAAAATAACTGAAACTGAGCATCTTGGTTCCCCTGCATCCTTTTTAAAGCACGGCTAGATGCAATGCAATAAGATAATCTTGGTACCTGTCAATGTCGATAGGTTTGTAAATTCTACCCCTGTAATCATGTGTAACCAACTTTGCAGGTCTCCCTTGAAAAAGAGATCGTTTGATCTCAATGGGATTTTACCTGGTTAAATAAAGGCTACACACACACACACACACACACACACACACACACACACACACACACACACACACACACACACACACACACACACACACACACGCAAGCAAATGTGTATACAAACCGCATACTAACATACATGTAAGCACTGTCTTTATAGAACTTTTCTGTAGGCTATATTGGTGTTGTCACGATACCAGCATTTTGGTTTCGATACCGATACCAAGTCAAGAATTCCGATTATTTTTCGATACTTTTCTTAAAAAAAGGGAAACAGTCTTAAATGTAATTATTGTGCTTTATTTCACACCAGAACCAGAACCATAACATAAAATTAAGCATCATCTCAAACTACTTTTTTGTTTTTCGCTTCTGGTGTCTTTTTTGTCAACAAGCCGAGGCGCAGCGACAGTTGCACTCCCACTTGCAGCCATGCTTCTCGTTTTCTCACATGCTCTGGCAGCTAGCGCGTGCACGAGAGGGGCTGCAGTGCAGGGAGTGGAAGCAGAGCGCTGAACACACACGGCTCTTATTAAAACGGCGCTTTCTCACCGGAGTACTTTTCCCCGTCATTCTTAAAGTACCGATACTAATGAAACGGAGGAATCGTAACGTTTTTAACGGCAGGGTATCGCGGTACCTTTCAAGTATCGGTACACCGTGCAACACTAGGCTATATTGTATATTATACATATTATTCTTTATTTATGTTATTGCATTCATTTCTTTATCGGCCATTTCCTTGTTTACGGAGTGAAAGGCAAAGGAAGTTGTTTTTTAAGCGTGCAAAAAAAAAAAAAAGCTTTGCCCTCATAGGAATAGTGATGACTCGGCAAAAAAGTCAGACCCCTAAAGTGTGGTGAATGAGACGGGGTGTGTGTTTGTGGGCGGGCCACAGTCTAGGTTATTAATGTGAAACACTGATTTAACGTCTGCACTACCTCAGGGTCATCCACCGAAAAATTAACTCCAATGACACGCATAACACGTTTCCAAACAATTGGAGGAAGCAACAAACAAAAAAAACACAAGCTTGCAATTAAGTCATAAATTACATTCTGTATATGTATATATTGCGAAGCTCGAGAGCTACATATGAAGTGGCTTTTACTCATTGGCAGTGATTCATTCTAACCGGGGATGGAGAGATGTTAGATCTGGAGCTGAAGAGGAGTGAGTGAAGTGAGAGGGGCGAGGGGGCAATGTGAGGGGATTAGACAAAAGGCATCACCTTTATGAAGAACAACTGGATGATTCGACTAGGCCACCGTGAAAGGGACATGTAATACCTGTGAAGGGACTTGTGCATGATTCTCATTTCTATGGTAATGCTGTGGCAGAAGTAAAGTGTCGCTGTGCATCGATGAGGCAACTCAGCAAACACAGCAGCATTCAATTAGACCTCCTTTTGTTCCCCTCAACAGCACAGGATTGTATGGACAAGTGTTACCAAGGTTACATGATTGAGCCTGCTGATATGTGTCAGTCATTGATAGGTGGATTCATATGGCATTTTATCTTTCTGCTATGCATATTGGAAATATACAGTAAGAGCATAGCATGTTGTAAAAAAACATGAAAAATGACTTAAGAAGATTTAATTTTGGACATTTGATTCTAATATTTAGTTTAGAGATCAAACTACAGTGATGGTAATTTAAGATACAAGGATTTATCGTCAACCAATGAACTGATATGATTACCTATAAATATATTCGCTTATTACACACATTTGCAAGGTCTTTTTAAGCAGTAAAATAAGCCTTGCATATTGACAGTTTTACCATATTGACAACTTCTTTTCACAGGAAGTGGAGATGATGAGTCTGCCGTGGACACTGAGGACGAGCTGCAGAGGTAAACAAATCATGTGAACGATGTTGTGTGTAATGATGTGGGCGAGTTTGTTCTTCCATGTAATTAAATGTTGTCCACAGAATCTCTTTGTTTTGCTCTAACAACCTACTGTGCTTGTTAAATAAGCATTGTTTTCTGCATCAACAAAAAAACAGGCTTGTGACCTAAGTGAACGTTTGTGTGGAATCAGTCAGATATTTTATTGGCATTTTGTATTATGCTTCTTAATTATGTCAGTGTTGTAACGGATTCCCATGAGACCAAATAGATGTTGTTGTTTTCGGCTATTTCTTCCTTTCAAGATAATCTGTAAAAGAGGTTTGACAGAAACACTCACGACTTTCGAGCCACTAATTGCTGAGGGAGTGGTTGAAGGTTTTCTGGGAACCAGGAACTGAAAGATTATGTTGAGAAGAGAGAGTTGTTTGCTGTACTTCAGACAGGATTTGGCAAAAGCTTAATACAACAACTCTTAAACTACCATCTTATATGTGGTGTGTGTTCATACTGATATATAGGATTAACTGAATTATCTCTTTTTAAAGATGGTTGTACGTAATCCACACTCTATATCGCGTATATACTCTAAAGCAGGGGTGTCCAAACTATGGCCCAGGGGCCAAATGCGGCCCGCGGACCATTTTCAATCGGCTCTCACTCGGCAAATAAAAAAAGTATAATGACTTAAGTATTTTAAACTTCTGCTTGTCTTATATTGTACTTCTTAAATATATATGTTCAAATATATTACACAGTATTCATGTGTTAATAGGCCCAATTTTCAAATAAATTCAGTCAATTAAAGTTGAAAACACGTTCTAACAAATCTAAGTTGATAAGAAAAAAGCCCAATAACTTATTTCCATAACAACCTTGAAATATACCCTTCATATTTCCTCTTATGATAATCAATCTGAAGCTTCTGTTTTAAGGAATGAGCTGCCAACACAATAAATGAAACTCTCTGGAGAGCTGTGAGCTGTTTTCGCATTTTCAAGTATCAAGAATAATTTACCTACATTGGATTGATTTTTCCAACTTAACTTTTGATGCAAAATACCTCTAGTCAGTGGCCCAGACCTTCTTATATTGGCCCTCGGTGAAACAAGTTTGGACACCTCTGCTCTAAAGGGACTAAAAGCAGTGTCAAAGAAGGTTTAAGTTTTTTTTTCATAAGCTCTAAGAAAGTGAGATCTGTTGACCCTGCCAGTGTGACTGCCATTAGCACATGAGCACATTCCCCCCCATTTTAGCTTCACTGCACTGGCTGTCCAGACATTTTAGGATTCATTTAAAAAAAACATTTTATTTACTTTAAATCCCTCAATGGCCTGGCCCCGCCCTACGTCTGAGCTGCTACACCCCTACACTCCCCTTCTCAGGTCAGCTGATCACCTGCTCCTTAATGTGCCGAAAGCTAAAGCTCAAAGGGGTCTGGTGCTTTTCCCTTTTACGGCCCCTAAAACTGTGGAACGCTCTGCCCCTCCACGTTAGACCGGCTCCTACGCTGTCAGCTTTTAAATCGCATCTTAAAGCCCACCTCCTCTCCTTAGCGTTGTGCGTTTTTTAGATTGTTGCTTTTATTGCTTTTAAATGGTATATTGTTTTTACTATATGGCTGTTATTTTGTGTTCTTACCTTTTATTTGTTTTTGTTTTGCGAGCTGTGCTGTGGGATCTTTTTGTATTTCTCTGAACAGCACTTTGGTCTGGAGGTTTTAAAGTGCTTTATAAATAAAGTTGGATTGGAAGAAGTTGCTCTGACACTAAAACAAAGTTGAGCAGTTTCTTCCTTTGAGCTGCAGACAGTAGCACAATTGATACAACAATATAAGGGGTCATGCTCCTGTCACTGTAATAGGGTGGAGCACGAGAGCAGACGGAAGAAAGCTTCATCAGACATGAAGGTGAAGCAGGAGGATCCGTTCGGGGGGTCCACAGATGAAAACACAGACGCTGAGGCTGAAGAGGATCTCCCCATCCCTGAGCTCCCAGGTGAGGCTCTCTTTGTTCTTGTCTCCTGTCTCCTATCTAAGAAACAAGATGTCCTCCATTACTCTTTGGACATTGCAAACCCTGACAGAAAGTAATTGGATGGCTTTCAGGAAACACCACACACAAACATCAACTGTTTTTCTCAGTTTTCTTCTGTGCTTTGCTCCTTTCTCACCCTTTATCAAATAGCACCTGTAATTGCTCCACTTTCCCATGTAAGCCTTTATCTTCCCATTTTCTCATTTACTCCAGACTTCCTGAGAGGAAAGCACTTTTTCCTCTATGGTAAATTTCCCAACAACGAGAGGCGCATCCTGCTGAGATACATTGTTGCCTTCAACGGGTGAGAAACACCATTTAAGAGCACAACACAAGTGCATCACTACTTTAATTGGTCATGGGAATTCACTGAGATCGTATAGAAACATAATATTGTCTTTGCTGCAGGCTGATCGAGGACTACATGACGGAGAAGGTGCAGTTTGTGGTGACCAGTGAAGGGTGGCACGACTCCTTTGAAGACGTGAGTTTCATTGTCGCTTCCCCCTAAAAACCATTAGATTTCAAAATGTCTGTGCATATGGATTAGAGCAGTGGTTCTCAACTGGTGGGTCGCGACCCAAAATTGTGGGGGGGGGGCAGTCAAACTTTTATTTTGGAGGCCCGATGTTCTAACGCTGTGCATGCAGTAGGGCTGTCCCGAATACCATTTTTCGGGCTCCGGATATTCGGTAGTAATCAGCAGCGAATATTCGAATATTCGGTGCGGAGAGATTTCTTTTATTTTTTATAATTTTTTTTCTTTTTCAAAAGCTTTCATAACACGCTCCGAATCCGAGACACCTGACAACACGCTGTTAAGCAGAAGCGCAGAAAGAGCATACTATTACGATTTATATTTATTTATTGTCTCAGTACTCGCATACATTAAAACTAAATGTGTCCTCTGCATTTAACCCAGCCGCAGTAAATCTGGTTCCAAATACCTATAACGTTTTACAACCTGAAGAGTCAAACAAAGATACAAAACACATATTTCTGTTATAACTAGGGATGCACGATATTGGTTTTTTGAAACCGATACCGATAACTTCCTGCTTCTCAAGACCGATACCGATAACCGATAATAATATTATATATATATATATATTAAATGTACCTGTAGTTTTTGCACACCTGGTGGTAAAAAAAAGACTAGTAGTGAGCAAATGACATGAGCATTACTACTATGAACAAAACAAAGCCAAGAACAGTTTTGACTCTTCAAAGTTACCATATTTATTTTCCCAAATAAACATAATTGAGTCAATCAGTCAATGTTTGTAGTCTTTGTCCAGCCACTGCGCCGTCAGACCTAGCATGCTAACGGGGCTAACATCACTGGTCCATATGTCCGTGGTGAAACGTATGTCCCGTATATCGTTATCGATCAGAGTATGAAGGAGTGTGCATTGCATTTGTTAATACAAATAGCAAGCGAACTATCTAACTCTGAAACTTTGAAATAGTCCCATACTACCGACGACATGTTTGTTTACTGTTCTGGCTTCACGGCTGCACACCATTTACGTCACAGCCAGGCATGAGTTAGGGAGCGCTGGATTTGTGAAAAACTCCCCTCTTCCTAAACCACTAATACCACAGTACTGGCAAAACGGGAGGAGCCGAGTGAAAAACAAGCGCCCCTCATCCCAATCCACCCACACCGCAGTATCTTTTTCTTTTTTTTGAAAAAAAAAAAAAAACGAATAATGAAATTGAAACCCGAATAGTTGGTCAACGAACGAATATTCGAATAGTCGAATATTCGGGTACAGCCCTAGCATGCAGTCGGCGTTGGACTGGAAGTACCGGAGACCGGTTTTGAAAACGTCTGTCACGTAGTGATCATCTTCTCAATAAAACATCTTTGCTGATGTTTTTTCGAGTCTTCTGGCCAATCAGAATCAAGATTGTTGCCGGAAGTCCCCACGGAGAATAACTTTGCGGTAGAACTCTTCTTTATACATCCATGGGTACAATTTCAGATACAAATGAACACATAATGAAATATGACCCCCGGTCTGATGACTGACAGGTCACAGAACAATGGGGGCTATCTACCCTTACCCATAAAGTAATTCACACAGACTCTCTCCTCTTTGCTCTTCTCGCAGCAAGATGTCAGAACAAAGTGAAAAACAAACAATGGCAACAAATATTATTAATATGTTGGATAGTAATAGATTTATTTATTTTCTTCTCGGAGTGTACCAGAATGCATAGTTTATGTTAGTATTTCTAAAAATCTCCTGGGGGAGAATCCCCCCAGACCCCCCTGCTGGGGTTGGGTTTTCAGCATGTGTGCCTTTTTATATAGTTCAGCTTTGATTCCATCATCTCATTAAACCTTTTTTTAAAGCACACTTTAGTTCTGTGAAGGGATATATGCACTGTACTTCACTTTTATTAATATTGTATGCTGAAAAGCGTATATATTACAGCACGTTTTTTTGTTGAATAGATTTGAGTGCTTCAAAATGTTGGGTCGCGATTTATTGAGCAAGTAAAAAGTGGGTCCTGAGGCCTGACCAGTTGAGAACCACTGGATTAGAGCATAAGGACATGAGTTTTTGAAGGTTACGTACACTGTGATCTACAGGCTTTATCTTTATATTTGTAAACCCTTTTGTTCGCTGCTGAACACTTTGACAACATGGATATATCCTTCAAACGCATAATTTAGACTCTTCTATCTGTTTGTCTCGGCGGCGGGGGGGGGGGGTCAATTATACAGAGTGCACAGCTCCATTTTAAAAAGTAGCAAAGGAAGACATGTCACAAAGGCTAAAACACTTCTTTAGTATTTGCTTTTAAGCAGCTACTTCTCTTTTCACAGAGTATAAATAAAAGCATTGCAGCAAATGGGGAACCTGAGTATTTTAGCCTTGCAGTGAAAATGCAGCACTGTTCAAATCAAATCAAATCAAGTTTTATTTATAGAGCACATTTTAAAACGATTTTTGGTCGAGCCCAAAGTGCTGTACATACAATAAAAATGCTTTACAATAAAAACACTATACAACAAATACAACAGCACAAATACAAAGTAACACACAGCGAAATGTCAGGAGTCGTGCTCCGCTCTGACTAGAAGGCCAGAGAGAAGAAGTGCGTTCTGTTGCGTTCTGTTGGGACAGAGTGTCTTTTAAATCTATTTGAAAATGGTATTTGAGAGCCTTGAAAGCATCTGAACAAGCAGAGTTTCAGAGCTTTTTAAAGAGTCATAGCGTTTTTGTATCTGTGCATTATAATGCAACACTGGATGACCTTTCTTTCCCCGCGCTTTCACTCTCAATTTCCTCACAGGCGCTGATGGAGAACGGCAATCTGAACTTTGTCAAACCCGCATGGATTTACGCAATCAATGAGCGACAAAAGATTCTGCCCTATCAGCCCTACTCTGTTGTCCCCTGAACAATATCCTGTACGTACACACACAGATGAGCAGACACACTTACACTCAGTTTCCTGAACAATGGGGCAAAGGTTTTTCTTTCTTCTGATTTGCAGCTTCCTGACAGACAAACAATAAACAAGCTACAGTTCATTAATGCTTTTACACTTTCTACTGGCCATCATGAAACACGTTCAACCCTGATGTTCCTTGCTTTCTGCTAAGATGGGAGAAGAATATTTTAAAATGTGGTGTGTAATGTTAGGATAAGGTTTAGATTAATTGTTAGCTTTTTAGTTCAAGGTTGTTAGTTTTAGCTTGGCCATAAGGGAACATCTTCATCATCAGGCGCTCTTTGTGGACAAAGCACACACACTCTGATTCCTCTGTTACTGTGATGCAGTTTGTTGCTGCTCACCTCAAGAACCTCAGACTCTATGGAAATAAATTACCCCGCCGTCCTCACTGCCAGCAGCACTGATAACACTCTGACTTGGGTAAGCGGGGAGACTGTTATGAAACCAGCAGTGAAAGTCAGGTGCCATTTTTCTATTGCTGCTGCAGCTACCAAATGCAGAAATCAGGAAACAGTATTCTACAACAATAAATAAATACTGGAGTTTGTTTTTCTCCTTTTATTTTATTAAAAGCCATGATTTGGAAAGTGATGGATTTCTCTGTGTCAATGCTTGAGTTTGTGATATTTTTTTTGAGTTATGTTTGTGGAATGAATATTAGAAGAAATGTATGTAAAACAGTCGTCAGTGTTTTGCGTCACTCAAGATTTCCTTAATGCTTCTTAAGACAAGAAGAACAGTTGTCGAGCTTACCGTCTGCTTTTCCGAAGCAATTTAAGTCTCTTTAACTTGTTTTTGTTCTTATGCTACTTAATTATTTTGTCAAAATAAAACAATAGGTTTTTAATGAAGGGTATTTCTCTCATAATTATTCATCTAACTGTCTTTGCACTTCGCTGCTCTCGTCCCTTCCTATTCCTCCCTCTCTGTGGCTGCAGCTCGAGAGGCACTCTCTGCATCTCTCTTGAGACGCTTTCTCCTCTCTTCTTCAATTTACTTCTCGTCCTGTTTTGTGCCCCGGAGCCACCAGGTCTTCTGCTCTTCAGTCAAGGGGATTAGAACGCTGGAAAGTAGACGTGAGATGGGGTGAAGGGGAGGGCTGCGGGGAGAGAGGCTGCCGGAAAGATGGAAAGGTTTGGATGCCCTTTTTTTAGAGTAGCCAAGGATCAGACTGTTTTATTTTTCTTCTTGATAATTCACACACACAGGAGGGAAATGTGGGCTGCCTTGCACCTGGTGCTTCCCATTAAGAGGTAGAGTGCAAGGTCCAATCCATTTAGGACCTGAAGCAAGAGAATTTACAGCAGCTTACGGCATCCTCCTGATAAAATGTCATATTTCATTTAAATGCAGTTTGGTTGTAAAGATGGCAGAGAGGGTGGGCTGCTTTCAAATTGTCCCATTGTCCCATCTTATTCTTGTCACCTTGATCACTTCCTGTCAGATTTATTCCTTGCTCATTGCATTTTTATGTCTCCTGTGAAATTCAGCGATGACCTTGGATGACCGCTAAAATAGCCGAACATTGTTTGACTTTGTAGATGTAATCCTCATTATCACCGGCACCCTGTCAAAGTCAATTTTAATGTCAATCTTTCAATTTGTATGTATAAGGTAGATGTCTTGCACGGATAGATTCTTTTTGATGTTTTAAAAAAAATAAGATTTCAGTTCTTTAATCTTATATTCTCTATTTCATCTCAGGATCTTCCTACAGTACTGACTCAGTGGTAGTAATATATTTTATATTTCTAATTAAGATACTTTTCGTAGCAGTCTGTCAAAGGTCTTTTTCCTTGTGAATAAACTCCACATTAAATCTACTTTGAATGTTTTGAGACAATGAAACGGGAACACTTCTAAAAGGGACTGCTAGGACTATGTTTCTCAGCTTTTATCTGATATCTTTCAGCCCAAAGTAAGCCAACACAAGATGTTCTCTTTACTCTGTCACCCAGCATTGTCATGATACAGTATAACACAACAATTAATTGAATGGTTATTCACACTGGATTTCAATGTAGTTAAGTATTAATGAATAGACTGACTAAATCAAGTTAAAGGTTCAAATTCGCCCCTGCAGAGTACAGATGCTCCTGCAAATTCAAATGAAGCAGACCCAATGGCACCAAGTTGCCCTATTATGCTCATTTTCAGGTTTCATAATTGTATGTATGCCTCTATTGTGAAATGCTTTAATCTTCAAAATGGTCTTGATTTGTTGTGCTGCAGCACCTCTTTTCACCCTCTGTCTGAAACCAGAGCCCAGTCTGCTCTGATTGGTTAGCTAGCCGGCTCTGTTGTGATTGGTCAACCGTAAGAGATGTCCCGCCCCTAAGCTAATCACATACAATTTGTATGTAGCTAGCCAATAGAAGCGTGAGTGTTGCGTAGTGATGTCACTATGTTGCAGAAGTTAACAAAGGATAGGGATTGAGGCATAATACCGGGGGGTCTGCGCTTGCAGACCATTCAAATTCACAAAAACATATATAGCACGAAAGGGAAAAACCCCAAAAGCATATTAAGATTAACATTGTACAAAATCATGCAGTCCCCATGGAAATCAAAATGGTAGTACAAAAGCCAAAGTATTTCTATTAAAAATATAAAAAAGGTAATGGGATGTATTATACAGAAAGACATTTCAGTTTAGTACAAAACATATTTTATTAATTGATGCATTAATGTACATACCACTGTAAATCTGCAGCTGGTGACGGGGGTCAATTACATACTGCTGGGTAGTTTCATCTGTAATATCCCATCACTTATATGTTGCACTTATACATGGGTTTTAAATAATGTGTTTACTCAATCAAAGCGCTAAGAAGTTGTCTTAATCAGTACATATTGTTTATGTAGTCGTGCTGACCTTCCCATATAATTCTCAGCAAAAGCTTCTCAGACCAATGCTTTGCTCTCATGTTGAATATCTTTTCAATTTTCTTTTCTAAATCAGTTTCTTATTTTTCTTTCTGCTTTTCCCTTTGGCCCCAGCTATCAGTAATGGTTAGCATCGCCAGCTTACAGGACTATGCCACTGAGATTTCTTTATGATGTATTGCAAGTACTGACAGCTTTGACAATCGTATTGCCTGGTGTCTTGAAATCAGATTTGCCACATGGACTCATTTACTTCTGTTCAAGTCCATAGTAGGCTATAACATCTCTGGAGCCTATCTTTTTATTTTAGATGTTGCTATTACAGGAATTACCATCACAGTAAATGAAAAAACTTATAACACATTTCAGAAAATTGCATCAGAGCCTTAATATCAGGCAAGGCTTCTACATACTGATTTATATTAAAGTGAACTTGCTAAAGAAATGTAATCAAACTATTAAAACTACATACATTGTGTGTAAATGAGGTTAAGTTTTATTTATTTTCAGGGAAATCATCCCATCATACCCTAATGGCAATAGTCACGTTTTTAGCTTAAGCCTACTATGAGTAAATGGAAGTAATCTGTTTTCACTTTAACTTCAGTTAGAGGTAGAGGTTTTTTAGCCTATATTGTTAGATGTGTCGTGTTTTTCCCTGGAAAATGTTAATATAATTCCTGTTTCTTTTTTCTCTGTTTAAACGTTTTGAGTAGCAGATTCATATGAATTGATACCTGTTATTGGAAAGTGTGGGTTTTTGCATTTTGGTAGAGATTTGACTAGAGAGGAGTCTATTATTGATCTTACTCTCCCCGATGTCGAACCGTTCATTTTGTGCATAGCCTATGTCCCATACGTGAAATATAACTGGCTCCATCACAGCCAATAGCGTAGCAGTATTTCTTCTTCGACGATGATTTGATCTAAGTATAAACAAGAGAAACTGCGCGAAACCAACCTCCTTTAATCTTCTCCAACTATCTCCATCCTCCTCCTCTTGCGAGCCTCTCGCGCTGGACACCGCGAGTAGGGAAACCGTCTGACTGACAGCGGGGACTTAACGAGTGCGTATGTGTGTGTGCCCAAGTGTGTGTGTGTGTGGACCGTTCACAGACGTCCTGCCCGAGGTCAAGGTGGGAGATTCGAAAGTAAATTGCGAGATGGGAGGCAGCAGCCTGACAGACACCGGTGTTGTTCCTGAGAGGACCTGGATGTGAGCAGCTCTGCCGGGAAAGGGTAAGTGTTTCAAACGCTTAAAAAAAATAGAGGTTGAAAATGCAGAGTGTGGGACTTGTTTAGTCTATTTAGAGATGAACTCGTAGGTAATGTTCAGTCAGTAAGGGGACTTGTTGCTATAACTTTCACACCTTTTAATGAGGGGGTTTGTTGTGCTTTTGGAATAATTGAGAAGTTTCTGTTGGTGCAAAACAAAACATGGCAGTGTTAATGACCGTGTGTTTGAAAAATGAGTTTTTTGTGAAATGGAAAATACATTATACGATTCAAAAACTACAATAATTTCGAAATATGGCCACTCAAAAACAGGTCTTAGGCCATAGGAAAAACACAGAAGCAGATGATTTCAGATGACAATATATGATTTATAGTTAACTAAACATGTCAATGACAAATAATAGACCTATATCTAAAATGTACAACTATAACAGATGTCACTAACATATTGTTGGCTTATGGCTCAAACCAACAATAGCTGATAACCAAAACATAATTCCTATACAATAAAACCATGGATAAAAACAACATTAACCTATATTATGTGTTATTATTTCCTTTTTTCAAGATAAATCGGTAGCATATGCATGCAAAAGGGAAAGAGCACAGATTTTTTAGCTTAAATACTGTATGTGACTAAAGTGTGGTGACTGTGAATGATTAATTTTTCACATTTAACAAAACTTCAAGCTGAGTTAATTCACCTCTGACACTTCAATTCATTGAAAGTTCTAATGTACTTATTATGTCCTTATAATTCCCCTGATGATGTTTCTGTAGAGATATTCCAGATGGTAGTTATGCACAACAATCGCCTACGCTCTTTTACAGATTTCCAATAAAACATTTTAATTAAAGGATGGTCTACATCATATATCTGTCCTCTAGGCTCCATGGTAATGATGCAGTGAAATCATCTTGCCTCCATTCTGGTCAAAGAAATTAATGAAGTTTCTCATTTGTGATACCCTCTGGTGGCCATAGGGCTGCGAAGTTTGGCTTGGAGGATTTCTTTAAGGTAATGAAGCTCAGTTAAATAAAACATATTGACATTCAATGGACTGAAATGTGAGATATAAAAGAGCAGAATGAACCTATTTGACAATTAGACATGTGGTTAAGTGTGCAAATAACAGCCAGCCCTAGACATTTAAATGTTTTTCTACCAGCTGTTACGAGACAAATTCTTACTTCAATTACTAATTTACACACATTTCTTTGCTGTTATCCACCTGTTTTCACACACACCACTGAAGCACTTTAGAGCCTTAACAGGTCTGTGTTATTTCAATTTCTGTGGTGATTTAATTTCAAATCTTCGCAAATCACTTGGAATTGACTTCCAAAAGTTGCAGTCTCTCATTTAAAAAAATAAAAGATGGAGGAGATGCAAAAATTGCTTCTTGAATAAAAGATGTTTGGGGTAGGTAGGTTTGAAGCGTCGCCTCCGGGTAGAGGACTTTCAATGTGTGACTTGGTGATCAAATGATTCCCTCTCTATTCTATTAATCATCCAATCAGGAAGACGTTGCTCTTTGTTTAACAAGTTATTCAAAGAGAGGGCATTTATCATATCACAGAGTGGATCCTCACATCTTCTTTGTGTTCCTCTGCGTCTATTCTCATCTCTTTTATCGTTTCGGTGGCAGATCACTATCCCTAGGAGAGGCTTAGATGGAGCTAAATGGTTATTGTAAGTCTCAATATCTAGCCTGCACTTTAAGTTAACAATAAAGCAAACAAATCCACTGTCTCTTATCTCAATTTAACTTGATTCGACTCATGGTACCCTGTGTTTAATTATGTGAAGGTGTGACTTCTTCTTTTACTCTCCCCCTTGTCACCCACTAATTACTCTAGGTGTAGGGCTGTGCGATTATGGCAAACATCATAATCACGATTATTTTGGTCAATAATTGATATCACGAACGATTATTAAATACGATTATTCATTGACTTTGAAAACATCCATTTATTGAACTTTAAAACAAATGCAAATAATAATTTGAACAGTCTCTTTTTAACTGTTGATTACCTTGAACGTATAATTCAACTGAAAAGCTTTAAATAAATAATATCAAAATAATAAATAAGATCAACAAATATTTTGGAGCGCACTTCCAAAAGCTACTAATCATATATAAATATGGTAAATAAAAATAAATTAGACCAACATAAATGAGATCAAATATGTCACAACCTACCAAAGCAAAATAATCATTTTTTTCGATTATGTTGTTTTCGTAATTGTGGCAGGCCAAATCGTAAGTGCGATTAAAATACGATGAATTGCACAGCCCTATGTAGGTGTAGAATGAGGTATCACAAATCACCCTTTTCATTATAAGTGATGCCATGGCTCTGCACAGGCTGCTGATTTACTGTGTATTACTAGCCATACGAAGACATTACTGTCGTTCATTGCTTGATTGATTGCTCCAAATAGAGGTGCATTGGCATTTTTTGGGCAAAAATAAAAAACAAACTTGTGATCCCTTGTGTATTTCCTATCTTGTGTAACTTGACGTACACAGCCCTGCAATTTGATTTCTCTTCAAAAGTCACTGGCTGTTTGTTAAAAACGGGCGAAAACGGGAACATAAGGAGTTCTGGGAGTGATAGAGAGTAGAAACGAGGGTTGAGAAGTGTGAGACAACTGAATAATTTCTGCCCCAAACTCTGCAGAGAGCTGATTATACTGCAGCCGCACATCCACATCATTCCCAGTGGCCGCGACTCATTCCTGGCGCTCAGTAAAAAGAAATTAAAGATTTATCGCTGGCCAGCCCGAGTGGAGCGGGGGTAACATTTGTAAGAGTCTTGTGTTATTTATTTTTTCAAGTTAGTTGGGGGGCAGATGAGGCCAAGGATGTAATAGACCTGTCAAGAGTCTCCGGAGGAGCTACAGAAGAGGAGACACAGGAGATTACTGGGGGAGGAGGAGATAAGAGGAATAGATGGACCAATGAAGTCTTGTCGATGTTATTGAAGGGAGAATAAGAGGAGAAAGGGCATCAGACAACACGGCTTAAAGGACGGAGAGGTCCGCTCATAATGAACAAACTAGGATAGGGTACTGAAGTGTGATAACATAAAAAGAGATTCGAAATATTACAGGAAATAAAATAATATTACTTTTTTTATTAATAAAACACAACACATGACATCAATATCTAATCCAGCGTCATACACTGAAAAGACTGAAACGTTGACTTTAATGAAATGTATTATCTCAGGTTTCACCGACTGTATTATGTTGACATTATACATTTGATTAAAGTCAACGGTTCAGGGTTTTTTCAGTGTAGTTTAGGATTTAAGTTTTTGCACCATATTGTGTTTAATTTACTGAATATATTACGTTTTGGCCAGGAGTGCACAACATGGTTATTAAAGTTGTTCCTGTTAGACCATACATGCATGCATTTTTAAACGTGTGTGTCAGAATAATGGATGACGGACCAGAGGCCCAGCCTGAGGCATAGTGTTGACAGATGAAGTTGAGATGGGTTAATATGGACAGTTGCATCAGCTATTTGTCTGAAGGCAGAGGTCATAACGTGAAGAGCAAAACAACATAAAGAGAAATAACTACTACAATAAGTGTTGATATACAGAATGAGTATTTTAAGATTTCTTTAATTAAAAAATGAGTAGAAGTATATTGTTGTAGCTTTTATGTTTCCTTTTTGTTTTATGTCAAAAACACATCACCTCTTCTGGTTTATTCTGAATAATTAGAATATTAACTCGCTTCTCTAACTGCATTGATTTTCTCAGACCGACTGTGTTTCCCTTTGTGAATTCCTGAGCAATGTTACGTCTCTCCTTAGCTCACACTCAAATGAGACTTTGCTCCTTTCATAATGAATGTGAGTCTGTGCAAACCAAATGAAGGTTCTAGTGACCGGCAGCATCAAAGGAGTAGCATCAGAAAAGCAGCTGGGCTGTGGCTCACTTTGTTCCCTTTTGTTCGGATAAAACCATGCTGCTCACCTTTTAAAAAATGAGCTCTGAAATGCAGATGAAATACTGTGAACGGGGTCCTTTAATTTAACACATTAAAAATGAATTTCATATTACACAGCTTAGTTGAATATTCATTGATTGTGATTGGTCAATTTGGACATTCCAGTAGTCTGCTATTTTTTGCTGGCATACCACTGCTATGGAGGACGCTCTGATCAAGGGTACTTTCCATATAACTTTATATTTCGAAAAGCACAAAACTTCGGATTCACAATGGCTCAAATATCCCCAATAAAGGGAATAAAAAGGACGCAAGAGAAGGTAAAGAGCAGAGCGCTGGATGTCAGAGAAGTCAACAGAAGACAGACAGGAAGTAAACATTAACGGGAAAACAGTGTTGGCTCAGGCAGCGTTTAAAAGACTGGTTAATGGAAAAGAAAATGTGAAGAGACTTGCCTCCGTCATTTAAAGGCTCGCTGCTGCAGCTCCAGCCGTCACGCAGCAGAACAGACGTTTGGTTGGATTGGGAAACTTGAACTACGATTAAGGTTAGCTTTAAGGAGCACACCGCTTCATTGTTACTGAAAATAATTGGAGAAGTTTCCAACCCAGCCACCATCATCTGACTTCCCACCACATTACCTTACTGAGAAGGTTTTGTCATTTTGTACAATTACAGTTAAACATAAGGCTCATTAAAGACAATATTGGTAGACATGGCCGTGCTTCGGAGCATCCCTTATCCTCTGCATTACTCAAAATGTTCTTTTCCTTAACCATGCATTTTGGGGAGTAAGTGAAATATATGTTGATTTAAAAAGTACGGTTTTAGGCAATCAGACTAAATGTGAGTGATTTTATCAGGTAGAGTTTCGCATTAAAGCTCTGTTGTTGTTTGAAGGTGAAGTGAAGCTTCTTTGTTGTAACGGTACGTCCACACGGCAGCATCGCGTTGAAGCTTGCCGGTGGGCGTGTCTGGCGTGCGACCAACAACCAATCACATTAATCTCCCGCCCTGGACACACAAGCACGCGGTTTGATTGGCTAGCGCTTGTACTGGCATATGATTTGATTGGCTGGCACTTCCGTCGATGCTTGAAATGTTGAACTTCTCAACTTTCGAAGCGAGCAACGGAGGCAAAGCGACGTGACGGAACCACAATGCAGTTCGGCAAAGCGTGACGTCACCCCATTCAAAGTGAATGGGAAGCGTCTCCGTTGAAGCACGCAACGCTGCCGTGTGGACGTACCGTAACGGCCCGTCCACACAGCGGCGTGCGTTGAAGTTTCCAACGCTTCTGCCCATTCACTTTGAATGGGGTGACGTCACGCTTCGCCAAACTGCATTGTGGGGAGCGTAGCTCGCGTTGCTCGCGTCAAAAGTTGAGCCATGTTCAACTTTTGAAGCTTCGACGGAGGCGTCAGCCAATCAAATCCCGCTTATGCAAATCTGCCAGTACAAGCGCTAGCCAATCAAACCGCGTGTATGCTGGGAGAGCCCGCAGGTCATTTCCTCACTCAAGATGATTTTCAGGAAAACTACAAGAAGCTTAAAATATCCTCAAGACATTTTTAAGACAATATTTTTAGCACAGAGAAACCTTTTTCATATGAATGTGGAACCAGTCTTTATATGTCAAACGTAACACAGTGAAAGTTAGACATCCACGTCAAGCAACAATAAGCAAATCACATTTTTGTGTGGGGAGGGGTCTTTAAGGTCGGGTAATATCATGAAGACGATGATTGTAAAGAAAATCCATTATAAAGGAGGATAAGTCTGAATTTGAGCCTTTGCACTTCCCTCAATGTGTTGTTATGTTGTCCTTCAAAATAATTAATGTATTTTAAAGGACGCGCTGCAGTCATTTGAAAACACATCTCACCGAAACAACGGCAGCTTTTTCGATAAAAGATGAGAAAAGCGTAACCAAGGGCATTTTAAAATGAATTCATTGGGAGAAATCATTATTCTTAACATTATCTTAAAATATACATGTCTCTCAAAGCAAGAAAGATGTTTTTTATCAGACAGGAGGCTCGCTCTAAGGGCATTTATTTTATCGTTTTCTTTACCACTACTGCCTTGGGTTGTTTTTGTTCTTTGGCCATTATTGTTGCTATGAGACCTTTTCAGTCTGAGCATCAACCTTTCACTTCAAAGACGTTCACTGGTGCCTTGATGTGTTGCCTGCTCTGACCATCACTAACAGCTGCTCTGCTTCTTCTTCACTCCTTGGACCCGTTTCTGTGTTTGGTTCCAGTTGTGTTGCAAGAACGCCATTGCAGCCATTCACTATAATCGGTATAAATCATACTCGAAAATTGGTTTGCTCCAGAAAAAATAAAACTCCCATTTAGGCGACGTCCCCCCCCACTTTAGCATGACAGATGAGAAAGGAATCATTATTCCCAAAAGTGCCCGGCGACTTTTTCATTTATTTATTGATCCTTATTAAACCACAACAGTGCAATTAGGCACAACATATTTTATTAATGTGTTTCTTTCTTTGGCCCTCTGCCAATGGTAAGCTTCGGTATTATAATACCGTCATTTGTCAGGACATAGCTCTGCCTATAGACTGGTTTCTATTTATATTGTAAAGTTTGAAAAAGAGGACAATTCCACTTTGTTACAACAGGCATAATTGTGCACTTGAAACGTAAACAGGAACCATATATGTAAGTCTGCACACCATTTTTTTATATTATTATTTTTAACTGATATAATTTAACTGTTGTCAAATATATATGTATATATATCTTCAATTCGTTTTGAAATGTTGCTCGGATGCATTTTTCTTTTCCATTTGTTGTCAATTGTCAGCCTGGTTAGAGCATGGTATCTTTACAAAACAGTCCTACATAGAAAATAACATCTTTCTGTAAAGGGGGGGCTCTCTACAACGTACAATCATGAACAACATCAGAAAATAAACAGCAGTCCTCTCTCTCTCTCTCTCTCTCTCTCTCTCTCTCTCTCTCTCTCTCTCTC
>CALSBZ010000825.1:12942-43859 GCA_943591055.1 Gobionotothen gibberifrons | reverse complement strand
CACACACACACACACACACACACACACACACACACACACACACACACTCTCTCTCTCGTACACCCAATTACGCCTTCTTAGATTCATAATAGGGCCATGATTATTGGATACATATCTTTCAACTGAGAAATTCAACTCCTTGGCTCTGTGAATGTGTGTCTGTCCGTGCTGCCATTATGTCCCTCAGTACTTGTGAGTGGAAACAACTCATTGGCCAGGTGTACATTACCCTCTGTTATTAAACTCTAAGCCCACAATTATCCCCATGCATATTTCATAGACCCCAGATGACAAGAGTGCAAGTATCCGTTACTGACCCGACTGCTTTAGCCTCGCCTGCTCTGACCAGAGGAGCAAGATTAAGTGAGAGAGGGAAGAAGAGGAAGATGATGAAGGGGGTGACAAAGACAGGATTAAGTGGTAACTGAATGAGAGGAGGAGGAGAGCGGTTGAATCACAAGAAAAGAGGTGCCACACTGCTGAAGCTTGTGCTATCTGGAGATGATGGATTCACTGTAACGGAGCACTTCTCTTTGGATAAAAGATGCACCGGAGCAAGCAGTCGTCTTCTGTGTTTTGTCACTGGCGGTGTGGCAGTGATGCATTTCTTATCCCTACTATGATATAAGGCCAGTTTAATAACTGTGGAGGACACACTCGGATGAAAAACCCAACGCATACTAATGAGGTTGGCACGACAGTGTAAATCTGTACGGCTGACATTCAGGTGAGAGCGCTTGAAACATGTTAATAATACCCGGATGAGATGTACAGATGTGATGGAAGGTGTATTTTACTGAACATTGTGTGCAGATGGCCTTTCTTGGCGTTATTTCGAATCGATGGAGGTTAAAACTGCCTTTGTAATATATCTCGTAATTCTTAGGAGAGTACTTTTGGTGGCCTTATTTTACACTTCCTTTGCTTTTAGATTAATGTCTTCCTCAGAGCAAGCTTTTTTATCATTTGGATCTTTTCGTAGTCTTTTGGGAAATTCAGTTTTATTACGCCTCACAATTTAACCCAGTTTAATCACATAGAACAAATCTGACATTTGCTTGAACAGAAGCCTCTCACAAAAATAGTTTTGAGTAATGCGAGATAATAATATGAATTTATAAAAGGCATAGTCTATAATAAAGAATATCAGTGCTCTCATCATCAAGTTAATCACAGAAGCCTTATTCAAAGCTCATGATCTGTTTGTGTTTCTTGCAGTTTTCTACAGGAGAGGGGGTTTCAGGACTTCTTCCCGTGCCCCTCCCCTCAGCTCACCCATGCCTGAAATCCATCAGATCTTATCCAGACATGTGAACTGCTAATCCGACCTCACAAGCTAAACACAATCACGCCAAAGAACATGAACCCGGACTTTAAACAGACCGAGCATTTCGTGACAGCAAACATCGACTTCACAAGTATGGATGTTGAGGTCCAAACAACCAGCACCAGCTTTTCTGAAGCCCAGCAGCCAGTTGTTGCTTCCATCTATCTACCCCTTGAGCTCTGGGCATCGACTTCTTTTCAAAGTCCGACAAGTCATGAAGTATTGAGTGTTTCGTCTCTGGTCCCTTCGACAGTCCTCACACTCCTGCCTCAGTTTGAACCCTCAGTTCGGGGAAACTTATATCCAGAGCTTCCATCTTTTGATGAGGTAACATCAGAGCCTCAGCTTCCAGGAACTTCCTCTTCTCTGTCTGGTTCCTCAGAGGCCACAGATCAGAAAACCGTGCCCTCACCACTTCCTTGTAGTGATAATTCCCAGGAAGTTCAACTGAGGAAGCCATCAGATGCAGGACCAGTGGAGGAGGGATCAGTAGGACTCATTCTACCCAAAGGTCTTACTGATGAAGAGCAAGGTATGGAGTGAAAAATGAATTCAATATTTGGCGCAAGACTTCACAGTCTACTATAATTCAACTGTCTGTCCTCAATTCACCCACGCCCTCTTAATCTGCATTGCCAGTTCTCCAAAGTTGTTAAAAACACTTTTGCTCTATTTTCTGTTACGATCCCATTGATACAGTTTCGCCTGTATAAGCTTTATTTTCACACACTACATGACAAGCAAGATAAATCATTACTAGGTTCCCCATTGTTCCCATTGTGCATTCCCTTCTGGAAACATTTTCAATTTCTTCTTGTAAGAAGTTTTTCAGCCACTCCAAAGAATGCACCCTTGACCTATGTTTCTGGCTCCAATTCCCCCCTTCTTTTTCAGAGTGGTTTCTTCTCAGCTTTTAGAAGAGATAGATACAAAAGCATTTCTCAGAGTTCACAAAAACAGTGCTGAGGGAGCTGTTTATAGCCTCAGGAACAACATCATAATGTGTGAGAAGGCTTGTGTGCAATCAATTGTGTTGCCATTCGACTTCAAAATGTCCTTTGATATTATTGGTCACAGTATAAAGGTCTCTCAGTTCTTGAACCCTCCTAGATTGGATTGGATTACAGTTTACAACTAAAAAAACTATTGATTATCTGCTGGTGAAAATGTTGTATCATTTCCCAGAGGTCCATTCCCTGACCTGTGATATCGATTACCCCCCTCTGGTGTATTCAATCATATGTCTTTATAAGTGTGCATTTTTTCCAATGCCATGTCCGCCATGTTCCCACAATTAGTTATATTTATTGAAAACTAATAATAGTCACTCGATGCAAGAATAATTGTCCTGCAATTATACCTTTAGATTGGAAAGGACACATGCCATTCATTAAAGCAAAGTACCATGCAGCAAGTTCTTAACATATATGTGTTCTTCTTTAAACTCTGTTCTCATCCAATCTGTTCATTGCTTCATGATTTTTAATGAAGAATGTAATGCTTTTAATCACATAGTTTCTTATTTGTCTCGGCTTGAGGCACTAAGTGAAGGATAGCTCATCAGCCTATCCTCTATACCTTTATTTAGTTTAGTACATATTATTATACTCATATTATATAATGTGTCACAGTTTAGATGGAGCGTCAAACTGATATGAGTTATACAAGGAACATATATATGGTCGAAGAAGCATAAATTACCTCGCAGAGTTCACGATTGACTCACCTTAACATTTGTCACAACACCATCCCCGCTGCCGAGACGCTTTTATCCTAATCTAGTAGGAGTTTGTACATTACGCCAACGCTCTTATGCTCGAGGGGGGCTGTCAGTCAAGCATAACGATGATTTCAACACTCCTTACCTACAGGGCTTTGCATGCAGCTCATGCTTTACCTCATATTATGATATGCTCTGTCCTCAATTCAACCACGTCCTCTTGACGGAGACTTTTCAAGATCAAGCTTTTAACTGTGACCCTTTGGAAGGTTGTGTCTAAACGCTGGACTGATCGGCTCAGTCAAAAAAAAAATTGTAATCACATTTCTCAGTCTGTTGTTTTGAGAAGTTACTTACAACACACCTTTCCTATTAGGTGTTTCATTTTCTCTGTGTTGTTGTTATTAATACAGTTCATTGTGTGCGCTTTATACGTTAATGTTAACCCTCTATTAGCAGGAACTGTTCCAAATTATACAATTATTTAAAGTGCCTATAATTAATTAGGAAACTCTGCCTCTCCCCTTGGCTTTATGGAATGTTAACTCATTGTTAAGCTGTTTGATCAATACATGTACTTAACAGATATTTCTTCTAGGAGTTGGTAGAGAGAATAAATGATATTTCATTGCTGCAAAACAAATTGCTGAATCAAAAACCCATCCTTGATTGAGCAGCATGTTTTTGAAAATAAATAGAGAAGTCTTTGTGCAGTACTCCTCCTTCTTTTACCAGAGTTTCAAGGTTACGACTTACGAGCACAAGTCTTTCAAGGATTCTAAGGTTTTATTTGTCATCTGCAGAATAGCAACAGAGTTGTTTTGGCAATCAAAATCTCAAGTCCCAGGCTCCTCCAACAATGCAACAAACAATACGCTTAAAAGAAAAAGACTCCAAATAGTGCCATTAAAACCTTCATTTATTTGATAAATGGTTTCTGCTTGACAATCTTTGTTTTAGAAATAAAAAAAAATAACATGGTTTTCTTGAAGCTTGTGTTGTTTATTTGCATTTAAAGCTACAGACACAGAATCAGCACTTTTGAAACAGGGCTGACACAGAGGGGATTATGGGATGCTAAAATGCATGATCTGTTTGGTATTTCGAGCCAAACACTTCAGAGACATGACTGTATATATCTGAGACCTATAATACATTGTTGAAAAAGAGTATAATAGGGGACCTTTAAAGATGTATCTCTTTGTCCATTTATCTTTTTGCAGATTCAGCGCCTCAAGCCTGTTCGTCTCGTGAGCTTCTACTGATCGTGATCTTCCCCATCATCATTATCAAACTGGTCATCACCTCTGCTCTCTTAGGTAACATACTTCAAATTAAATAATGAGAAAATATGGGTTGAATGTGCCAGTTAATGTGTCCTCTTGGAAGCACTATGTTGAAAATTGAAATTATTTATTGGAAAAACCATCAAAAGTCATTGTGGGGTGAAAAAAATAGCTTAGTCCATACATTGTGTCTTTATTTATAGACTCAGAGGTAATTTAAAATGTGGACAGGGAATGTATTTAATGGGAGTTTTGATCATTGGAGATCTGGGACAGTTTAATGATATAATGTCCAGGATGCCTTTTCTTATCATGTCACTGTTGATCTTCTCTCTTGAAATCAGTCACGTTCCTGGTGTTCCCCTCTGAACCGCCTCCTCTCTGTGGCTTAAAAGGAAACTGCAGTGTCCCAACTCAGCCTTATCTGTCTAAGAATCCATTGAACCAGACAGATAACATCACTGCAGGTACAAAATAATATATATTACACTGATTAAATGCTGTGGGGATTATAGTTTTAACGACATTCTTTATCCTCTGCAAATACATCTTGGACAGGAGATAATTGCACATTTGTCAGCTTTTTGGCATTTATGGCCATTGTTTTATTAGTCTTATTATGGAAGGGGCACCCCTGCAATATTACTATAGTAATTCACTATAGTAGATTAATATGCTTCTGCTGAATTCAACTATGTCAAGAAGACTGGGAACATTACATCTTTGGCTCTTTTCAAATTGCATACATCCATTCTTTTCGTCCTAGATTGCACTGTTCTGGTCAGTGATGGCCGGCGTATTGTTGGGGGGGCGTTGGCGGTCAAGGACAAGTGGGTGTGGCAGGTCAGCATGCAATGGAGAGGAAAACACGTCTGTGGAGGGGCCATCGTCTCCCCTCGCTGGGTCATCACTGCAGCTCACTGCTTTGTTGAGTAAGAGGTGGACATGGGACGGTGGTAGGAGAGATTGGGAAGCTCAGCGTTAGGTATCCAGGTGGTGCTACATCCTGTCTGCACGTATACAGTCCTCAGTAGAGAGGGATCAATTCAAGACCAAATTAGTCAAGCCCAATTGAATTAGAAAGTTCTCGTCTAATCAAGTAAACCGCATGTGCAAGAGACTGGCATTTCAATTCCCCACCAGTGAATTTTGCCCAATTTGCACCAAGAATAGAGTGGTTTAATCATTACAGTGCTTTCTGCAGGGGATTTCATTTAATTGGGAAAATCCATGCTCAGGCATTACAAGCACCAGTTCAAATCGTTGGTAGTTCATTCAAATGTTTGTACTGAAGCAAATGCAAAGAATGGACAGCAACTTTGATTAACATGGCTGTAATTGGCAGTTAAAGTAATTCCCATATATATTGTATTAATATTTAAAGCAAAATTCATTCATCCATCCATTAGTTGTCTACTGTACATTTTTCGGGCAATTATTTCTGTAATTAATGAATAGGCCTTTTTTAGGAAACATTAGAAAAAAATAGGAATGACAACAACATAATAGTGTTTTGGGCTCACTCCCTTTGTGCCAATATCACAAACAACAAGAAAGGCATGATTTCAGTTGTTTGTATAGGCCAACTGCCAACAACAACCAGCGGTATCAAGACCAGAGAAAAACAGCACCAGCACACTCTCCCAGTATAAAGACATACATTGATCGTTGCACACTGGGGACACCTTATTTGACCTCAGAATAAGAACGTCCATGTCTTTGTTCTTCTTCTGCAGGAACAACATGCTGGAAGTGTCTGACTGGCTGGTGGTGGTGGACACAGTCAGCATCGCAGACGTCTCTCTGGGGCAACGTTACAGAGCTCTGCAGGTTCTTTATCACCCTCGGTTCAACACATTTAACAACGACTATGACGTGGGTCTGCTGCGCACCATCACTGACATGGACATGAGAGGTGAGAGAAGAAGACTTCTAATGTAGGCAGTGCGAAAACACACCATGTTTGTATCTCTCAAATACTGTAGGCAACATGTCTAAAATAGGCCTTGTTGGCAAGAAATGTTTTAATTCATATAATGTCTTGAATTTATGTTATAAGCCAAATGAGGCAGTTAAGGCTACTGAAGTGCTATACCCTTTAATAGTCTGACTTTACGGCTCAGAGTACATAGTAAAGTCCGGAGTGTTAATTCAACACTGTAGATAAGGACCATATATGTTCACTGGCTCAGTGTTCAAATGTACTCTTTAAGTGTTAAATTAACACTTAAAGGGAGGGATTAACACGCTTTAAGTGTTAAATTAACATCTTATCTACAGTGTTAAATTAACACTCCGGATTTGACTGTGTACTCAGTGTATTGCATGCTGTATTGGGTATTAACATTATTTTTCCCCGTCGCATAAATAAATACAATTACAATTAAAGGGGACCTATCATGCAAAATGCACTTTTGTACATCTTCTATACATGAATATATGTCCCCGGTGTGTCAGGGAACTCACCAAGTGTCAGAGAACACAACCCTCTCTCTTTTCCTCCATACCCAAATCTCTAAAAACGGGGCTGCAGCGGAGCTGATACAGATTTGAATTTTCCTGACGTCAGAAAAGGGGTGCTCCGCCTATATGGGCAACTCCCCACCTATCAGGGGAATGAGAGACCGCTAGAAAGCGCTGGAGACGCGGTAGTACATTTGCCAGGCCTGTAGGTGGCGCTGTAGTCTGCCACAAAAGCAGAATCAGCCCTTGCAAAAACAGGGCTGGAAAAGAGCAAATAGAGCGAAATGAGGCATGGCTAAAATGCATGATCTGTTTGGTATTTTGAAAAGAAAACTTCACAGACATGTTTTATATAGGTATGGCCCTAAAATATATGTTTAAAATATAGCATGATAGGTCCACTTTAAGGTGGAGTACCTCACCAACTTCCTTAAGATAACTAGTTGCTTATTTTCTTCTAAAAGAATCTTCCATACCATAAAAAACATACTGGCATTAAGGCTATCATTGAAAGAATGAACTACTCATGTTATTGTTCGCTAATTGTTTTCACCTTGAAATGGATGTGGCCTGAAAATGTGCATTACCTCGTGGTGACATGTGCTCACATCACTTTGTTCGCCATCAATACATCTAGCTAAATACAACATTACATTTTACAGTAATTTGACAAGTCACCGTTTTTTTAAGTAGAAATTCTTCAAAAGGAATCTTGATACTAGTTAAATTGAACATTTAAACTTCCACAAACTATCTTTATACAGGTTTCAAATTAAAGTGAATTCAAAACACATAAATACAACCAATCTGTGTTGATAAATAATTTGCAACACTTTGTGTGTTACTAAATATTTTACAGTCCAGCTAGCAATACTAACAGTATAAAACTTTTTAAAGCCCAGTTTAAAACAGTTGCTGTAATAATATGATATACTTTTAAAAATATAAAGAGACGTTTTACAGGGACTTGAGATTATATGGTCCAACAACCGCCATACAAGTGATAACCTTTGTATCTTTATTACTTTCCTTATAAATCTAAGATTATGTAACACTGATAACTGTGTGTTGTTTGCAGCTGGGGTGCGACCGGTCTGTTTACCCAGTCCGAGTGAGTACTTTCCTCCTGGAGCGGCCTGTTGGATCACAGGCTGGGGATATGTTCATGAGGGAGGTGTGTGACACTGACATGAACATTGTGGTTGTGCTTTTCTGTTTATTTTCACTTTAATAACTTACTACTATCAAAATATACTCTCAACTGACACCCTATGGGAAAGTTGTAGGCACTGATGAAGCTCAACGACTTAAATTAGTTATCTTTAGTTAGCAGGGCAAACAAAAGTATGTGGGGGAAATGTTGTCAAAAGCCACTTTAGATGCAGTTTCCTTCTTGCGACGAGAAGTTTTGATAAAAATATTCTTGAGAAGAAAGCTGTATTTAAATGATGACGTAATTAGAAAAGCAGACTTCATTCTTGCAATTTCCTTCTGGCATTTGAACGCTTGAAGCAGCTTTGTTAATCAGCGCGCTGCTAGCTGGCGGCAGTCTGTTTGAATAATTATCCAGAAATAATAGACATTTTCTTTGCCTCCCTTTGTTTTACAAACTCGCACCACAGTCACAGTCACAGTTTTTAATAACTATTTATCTTCTTTCTGCTCTCTGTCAGGCTTTGTGTCGGATGAGCTAAGGCAGGCCCAGGTCAAAGTCATAGCTCAACCGGTCTGTTCCCACCCGAGCGCCTATGGTAATTACCTAACTCCTCAGATGATTTGTGCTGGCACCATGGACGGAGGAGTGGACTCCTGTCAGGTACTTACCCTGTTGATAACTATATAAACCTAGAGGAAACAGGTTGATGAAGAACATCTTTAACTTTACAATACATCGCCCGAACTTGCACCACTTCATACGTCATTTAATGCGCAAGCATTGTTCAAACTTAAGCGTAAAATGTCGGATAAATGGTTATGTCCTGTTTGAAGGGGGACAGTGGTGGGCCCCTGGTGTGTGAGACAGCCAGTGGGGACTGGAGGCTGGCAGGCGTGGTGAGCTGGGGAGAGGGCTGCGGACGACGCAACAAACCAGGCGTCTACAGCAGAGTAACCCAACTGATCCCCTGGGTTAAAGGACATATAGAGGTACTGTGTAAAGTGATGTCTCTCACTGTATAAATGTATCCTGTCAGTCAGACTTTGTTAATGATTGTATAATTTAGTTAAAGCTGTCAAATAGATTTGATTTGTAATGTGCGGCTCTCAGTTTTCATATGAAAAGCACATCAGCCTGGAAAACAATGTTTAACAAGCAACATTTATTGTTTTATGTTGACCCATGAAGTCAGGATGGAGAGCAATTTAAATATTTATTGTTTATTATCTGTGCTACCATAAAGCAGGAAAAAGGGATCAAACAGGATCACCTCGTAACTCTTTGGATTGTCATTTAAACAATAAAACCCTATATTTTATGTGCTCATTCATGATAGTTTGATGCTCAAGTGGCAAAAGAAAAAAGTTTCCTTCGTAACAAATAATGAGACTGTCAATAAACAAACAGTAAATACACGTATTCACCCAGTAAGGCATATACAGAGAGAGGCAGAAGGTACACAATTTCTTTATGGCAATATATAAACTATATTTTAGGTTGATGCTGCATTTTCACTTCTCTATTTGTTGCCACAGGACAAACCAGAAGAATTGGAGGAGACCACGACAGCCATTACCGACGCCTCATAGACACCGGACTCTTATAACTTGCAATAAAAAAACAAATCTCCTGTATCCCTTTGGTTATTTGGAATGATAAAAATGACAAAGAAAACAATGATATTCTGGTAATAGGCTTAGAACATTTCCCACTCAGTACTGATCTTTTCCATAATGCTTTAACAAACAATCAACACCTTTAAGGGATCCTTACTAAAAAATTGTTTATTTGTAATGTGTTTATAACAACAACAAAACACAACAATGCATCAAGGACAAGTCATTTATTTATCATTTTCACAACAATTACAGTTGTATGCTATGAGAATCCTGGATTTGAGGATGATGATGATAATCTACAGAAAAAAATATATCATACAAGTAAAAGCAAAAAGGTAGACAAAGGCCTAAATGAGTGCAAGTTGAAAAAAACCACATAGGGCTTAAATGTAAACACAAACATGATTTAAAATAATATATAATATACATTTGTGGTATACAGTATTTCAAATGAATAAACTAAATGTAAACAGGAGTGTTAATGTATAGGCATACTGAGAGGTCATTATTGGGAGGTCCTAATTGCATAAAGGTGTATACAGATAAAGTAGGAAAAGCTAAATGTTATCAGTTTAAGTGATCAACTCTAAAATTGTAATGCTGGTATTTGGCACAAAAAAACCACTGTATACTAAAAAGCCTTTGTTGATGAGAATATGCCTTTATACAAATGTGTTCTTTTTTAAAGGTCCCCTATCATACTGTTTTTCATCAATATATTATAGGTCTCAGATATATACAAAACATGTCTCTGAAGTGTTTGGCCTCCAAATACCAAACAGATCATTGAAGCATCCCATAATCCCCTCTGTTTCAGCCCTGTTTCAAAAGTGCTGATTCTCTGTCTGTTACTTAGATGAAAAATAAGGAGCCACTCCCCACGCCCCTCTGAGAGATATTTGGTTAAGAAGAACACAATGGTGCTCTAGGAGGAGATTCAGGTGATAAGGTGGGGGGGGGGGGGGGTTACCTTGGTTGGATATTGGCTAATGGTTACACAAGCCAAAAAAATCGTTATGACATCATTAAGTGGCCAAAATCTGATCAGCTCATTTTCAGACAAGTTTTTATATTTATATTTAGATCAGGACAAAATGTGAGCAAATCTTTTTTCCTGAAAGTTTCAGAATCTCTTTACACAGAAGGGACACAAGTTTATGTATTACATTACATTACATTGCATTTAGCTGACGCTTTTATCCAAAGCAACTTACAATAAGTGCATTCATTACATTACATATCACTTGTTATATGCTTTTATCCAAAGCGAATTACATGTATAAAATACATGAAATAAAATACATGAAAAAGTGGATTATGCATAATAGATGAGAGTAACACCTACGTCACTTCCGGAAGAAAATTACGGCCCGCCCACTTTTGGGGGAAAACAACGCTGTCATTTGAATGGCACTCAATACAAATTCTGAAGTTTTTGCCAAATGAGAAATTTGAAAACCGTGGATTTTTGGATCTTCAAAGAGTCTGATTACGATGGCCAGTCAGGCAAACAATTACATTAAATAATTTGAAATCGACAATCGGGCTCGATATATGGTTAAATTAAAATCAGTAGGCGAGGCTGTAATTACTCCCATGAGCGAGGCGGGAAATAATTGTTTCATCATGCCAAAAAGCTTCGGTGTTGTTTATTGCACCTCAAACATTAAAACAAATCCAGAGTTCAGTGTTTCTGTACTTCATCTAAGAAAAAAGGACAGTAAAAGAAGAGCTCTGTGGCTTCAGGCTTGACCGCCATTCAAATGACAGCGTTGGTTTCCCCTATGGTTTCCCCCAAAAGTGGGCGGGGCCGTAAAGTGGTAGATGTCACTCTCATCTATGGACATAGATCGCCTACTGCTATATTTAACCATATATCTAGCCCGATCGTGGATTTCCAATGATTTAATGTAATTGTTTGCCTGTCTGGTGATTGTAATGGGGCTCTTTGAAGATTCAAAAATCCACGGTTTTCTTAAACTTCAGAATTTGCATTGACCGCCATTCAAATGACAGCTTTGTTTTCCCCTAAAAGTGGGCGGAGCCGTACTTTTTGACCAGAAGTGACGCATGTGTTATTCTCATGTATAGGTGACCTTTAATATGCTAGTTGTTGTTTTATCTTTTTAATTATTATTTAACTAAGGTGTTTTGTATTCTCTAAATCATGTAATCATGGTCCTGAACCGCAACATTTAATTAAATGGGGAAAACAAATAGTATGTCAGGTCAAGTCAGGTGACAGCATTACTGGCTGCACTGTGATCGTAACCAGTTTTGTTTTGGGTTATGAGACTTCCTGATAAAAAGTATGCCAACAGTCACGTAGGCCACCGTTGCAGACGACTATATGTGGCGTGTGGGTGCATGCCTTTGTGAGCATGCATGGCTGATTATTGTGCACTGCAATAGTCCGACATGACCTGACTTTGCAGACTGTCTGTAGGTAATTTTTATCTAATCTGGGTGTGGAGGAGGAAGTTGATTTGCTGGACTGTAGTGGATTAACCCCTAACCCACATGATCAGTAACAACAAACATTGGTTATGGCCCCAGTTACAGCTGCTGTAAAAGTTATTGACTATGCAGCACCAATATTGTCTCTGGGTTACTTCCAAGGTGAGAGACAAGCTTTCAAACGACTTTGAGCAGTGAGTTTTCTTGTTAGAAATTGGACATTATTTTACATTAGCTCGAGGATAAAGCGGCTACAGCCTCACAGCCTATCGGATTATTTCAAATACATGAATGTCCTCCTTGAGATAATCATCGGATTACGCAGTCAGAAAAAATAACCGGCGAATAACAATGTGCTCGGTAATAAGCAGAGTGAAACCAGTCCAACGGGCTCTGGCTCTCACGCTCCGCCTCAGAGCAACCACCGAGGGTTCGAGTTACGCAGCGGCCGAGATTAGGCGCTTCTGTCCCGGCTTGAGTGCTGTCACCGACCCGCTAAAAGCTACCAGCAGATCATACTGCTCCAGGATGGCGCTGACCGAAGGACTGCTGTTCAGACAAGTACGGTATTATAAATATAACTTTGCAATGTTGTTCTTCAGTAAATTGTAGGCCTAAAGGGTTTTAAATGCAATGTTTGTTTTTGTAGCTAAAGGAAGGGAGCTAGGTGGAGTTAGCTCGCTGTTAGCTCCATTATCTTGCTGATACTGCCTTTTGCATTCAGGGTTGTGATTAAAATTGAGCCAAACTATACGATCATGTCTGTGGATGGTTGTAGGGACATAGCTCACTTTGACTTCTCTAATGTGCTCACAATGTTGCAATAACGTTGCAAACTTGATCCTGTACTGTAATGTAACGGCAATGGTTCTAACATAATAACACAGCAGTGGACATGAAGGTGTGCCTGCTGTCCAGCCTAATTCAGAGAGAGTTACAGCAGAGATAACCTTTGGAGTTGTTAATCATTTACCTTGTCTGCAGCTAGTTGACAAAACTATCTCAACTTGATGTCCTCTTACCTACTTTTTGTGCAGCTCACCTCTGTATCAAACAATCTGAAAATTACTAAAAGCACGTTCAAAAGCTCCAGACAGTGCTAAAAGAAGTATTCAGATCTTGCATTAGTACACATACTAATACCACACAATGGAAATATTCCTGTACAAGTAGTCCTGCCTTCAAAACCTAACTTAAGTAAAGGTATGGAAGTATTATCACTAACATGCACTTAAAGTATGAAAAGTGAACATAGATATATTTGGCAGCAAAATGTTACCTGTCAGTGTTTTACCATTATATATGATGATTAATAATACTGCTGCCTTATATGTTGATTTTGTGATAATGTTCTTTATATGCTTTTGGGCAGTTTCATTTTAGCATAATGATCTATAAAATGGTCAGATGCTGCCTCACTATCCTATGCAGTGTTTCCCCTACCATTGTCTTGCCCCGCGCCCTCCCTGCAATTCCAGGTGTTAAAATAAAAAAAATAAAAATAATAATAATACTTTTTTTTAAATGTATATTTATATAGCATCAAATTGCAACCAATCTATATCTACTGTCACTTTTCACATTGAACATGTGCTCTTTTATTAAATAAACTAAATGCTTTCATGTTAGGTTGTGAGTGTATTGTTCTTGACCCTAAAACAGTGATGCTGCGGATTAAAAAAAAAGCTCAGACAGCACCCCGCCAAAGCAGTAAACCTAGGGGAAACACTGCTATGAGAACCACATGACACTAAAAACTTTGCGAGAGCTTAAAAAAAAACAGTTTTCAACTTTGTTACAAACCATTCTCAAGCTGATCCAAGAAGGTTTTTAAATAGTTGCCTAAAAAGTATGGTCATTTTCTCAACCCATTAAGGTACACTAAGTCTTTTAGTTCATCACAAACATTCAAGATCAACTTATCTGGAGATACGTGGTTTTCACTGGACTGGATAGGTATGAAAACTGTAATCTAATGAGTAACTAAAGCTGTCAGACAATTGATATACCGTAGTACATGATACAAATGAGACTATAGATGATAGTGGATTAAAAAAGAACAATATTTCTCTCTAAGAGTGGATTAAAAGAACAAAGTTAAATAAAATGTAAATACTCAGTACAAACGTGAGTACAATAAAGTATTCAGGACCAAGCAAATTAAGATTGTTTTTTCAAGTTGATATTTTTAGTTTTTTAAATACACAACATGTGTCATTTAGTTCCAAACACTAATGATATATCTATCACTAATACTTCTAACTTTCCAACTACATTAAAACCTCACTTTGCACTGTCAACAAGTAACTTTACATCATAATCTGTTCTTCCTGTAGTTCTTTCTCGCTATCTCCCACATCTACAAGCACACACTACGTGGAGAACGTGCCTCATTACCACTCATTCTTTGTAAAGATTTGCTGAGTCACTCCTGTGTCCTAACCTTACCCTTTTCCTGTTTAGTTGTTTGAATCAGAGAGCTGCACTTACACCTACTTGCTGGCAGACACAGAGACCAAGGAGGCAGTCCTCATCGATCCTGTACTGGAGACTATCGACAGGGACCTGAAGCTCATACATGAACTGGGACTCAATCTAAAAGTGGCAGGTACCTTAACTTTCTGAGGCTGGGCTAAGAGATATGGTGTTATTTCATAGATTCCAACTCATTTTCAATATATGGTGTCCCACCTTATCATTGAGCATAAAAAACCTCTCTTTTAGTATGTATTTATTTAAATATATACATTAACACTGAACATAATCATATGAGGTATGTTGCAGCAATATACTCAAGGATAATGCAACCCTTTTACTGGAGCAGTAAACTGGAGGGAAAGTTTTTTTAGATCATTTAGCTTATTCCGCAAAGTAAGGAGGAACTTTGCTCAAGAAAAGGGTTATTATCACGTGGAATAACTTCACCTACAATCTGGATGCTCAAAGTGAACCTCACTTTCCCCAAAACTGTAAACTCAGATAAGCCAGGCGCCTTGTACTCTGTAGATTCTGGGTTACTCATGTTAAAACATCTGCACTGTAAATTGGATTTTTCCTTTCCCCATGCATCACCATTCTGCTAAGTTTAATGAACATCGGGACAGTGCTTCTTTCTGTAATCCTGTTGACAAAATGAACCTAAAAACATAACCTCCTTAAAAGGTAGTAATGTATACCGCAGACTTGTATTCAAGGTATTCATGATTTTATTGCCAAACCCTGTTGAAGCCTTTACTATTTTCTTTTTTCTGATAGTAAACACCCACTGCCATGCGGACCACATCACAAGCACTGGGCTGATGAAGAAAAGATTGGTTGGGCTGAAGAGTGCAATCTCCAAATACAGTGGTGCCTCAGCAGACATGCTCCTGTCAGAGGGAGACAAGATCTCCTTTGGAAAACATGTGAGAAGAATGTATTACTTTTTTCCTTGCATGGAATCAGTGCAAAACAAAACAAGAGGATTGATTGCTTGTAATGTTTTGCATTTTTTTGTATTTTGTATCTTGATTTGATATGTATCAGTATTCTGGATATTGTATTTTGGATGTGTATCATCTGTTTCTCTGTAAAGAACTTGACTTTTTAATAAAAAATGGCTTGGTAAGCAAATGTTCACATGCCTTTGTCTCTTCTCCCGCTGTAGTGTCTGACAGTGAGAGACACACCAGGACACACTGATGGCTGCATGTCGCTGGTGTCTGGCGATCAGAGCATGGCTTTTACTGGAGACGCTCTGCTCATCAGAGGCTGTGGCAGGACGGACTTTCAGCAGGGTAGACATACACTTACAAATTGTTTCCCCCGCACACTTGTCTAAAGAGAAAGCAGTTATTGTTGTAATACTTATAGATGAACACAAGAGGTCAGTATTGTGACTGTTTTATGTTGGAGTTGCTTTTATCTTTGCAAATTGTTGTTTCTAATTCAGGCTGTGCGAAGAAGCTCTATGAATCGGTCCATCAGAAGATCTTCACTCTGCCAGACCAGTGCCTCGTCTACCCAGCACATGACTACTTAGGTTAGATGAAAAACACACATCTGAAGTTTTTTTTATCACATCTCATACTGTAGAGTCACTGGTTATGAACATTTACAGCAGAACCTGCATACTTTTCAAAGCTTTTGCCAGTATATTCAAACCTGTAGCAATCAGTACTGATTTGATTGACACAGTGTTACAGGAGTGTTTGTATAAATACAAGTGCAAATTGGTCAAGATTTTCAGTCATGTCGTTCCTGACAATAATTGACCTTTTAACATTGTTGGAAGAAGAATTTGTATATGTTCCTTGTATAAGAGCAGTGTAAACATATTCTGTTATAGCCTTGCATTCAAAGTCTTACTTACTAACTTACTTAAATATATTTATTTATTTGGGTTGTATGAGGTACTAATCCATAGCTCCTCAGGCTTCCATCGACATGGATAAGTACCTCATAATACTCCCCTTGAAAATATCTGTACATTTAATTCAAAGGTATAGAAGTATTAATATCAATCTACTTCAAATACAACAATTAAAGTTAATCATTATGTAGAAAAGCCCATTTCAAGAGTACATCACTTTAATGTTTCACCTGGTAAAGGGGAGGCTACCTTTAGTGACTCTAAGTACAACTAAATAGCCCAACCTATGAACATATATAATAATTTAATAGGTGATTTATATGTTGTATTATGTATATTATATTAATTTCAAAAATGATATTCAATGCATACTGATTAATGAGCTAATATCCGACGGTTCAATATGCTGATGAATTGGGCGGTTTTTGTCTTTGTGTCTCAGGTCAGACGGCGTCTACGGTCGGTGAAGAGCGCAAGTTCAACCCGCGCTTGGCCAAAAGCGCGGATGAGTTTGTGAACATCATGAACAACCTGAATCTCCCCAAGCCTAGAAAAATAGGTATCAACACATTTCTTTCTATAGTTTACCCTCAACCTGTGTTCTGTAAAGATATACATTCTAATTCCTGGGCCAAAAAAAACATTTTCAAGGTTGTTCAGTGCACAGACCCATATTTAAAGATGTTGCTTGTCACCATACATTCTACTGTTTCTGAAGCAGTTTTGTTTTTCTATTACTTTGCAGATGTTTCAGTGCCTGCTAATCTGGTTTGTGGAGTACAGGAAGTCTGAATGTCCTGCAAAAGGGAGGAACTACTTTAACCAAGGAATCACTATCATAACCATCATACTATCATGAAATCAGAATCAGCTTTGTTGGCCAAGTGTCTGTGCAAGGATTACAATGCATTTTCCACATAGCAAATGATTAACATTGAATTTTTTTATTCTAAACAGATACGTTAATCAATAATTGTTTACCATAAAGTGCTTTATTGTGTATATATTTATGTTAATCTAAAGATGTATATTTGAAAAGTTACCGTCATTTGGATGCTGACGTTAATATGACAATGCTTTGAATAAAAATGCAATCGGCTCTATTTTAACCGAAAAACATGAGTACTTTTTTCTTACTTTTTACAAAGACAGCTACAGTATGTAACATACCCTATTCAGCTGTGCTATTATGAATCGGCGAGGAAATCTTCAAGATGGAAAGCTCAGATAGGAATGTTCCATTCAAGGTTGAGTTTAGTATTCATGAATGCTTAACTGGGACAATTGAGTTCTTCCACATGGCCTTCCCAGTGATTCCGGACTCCTCAAGCTGAGGATGCACACACACACACACACACACACCAGCCACAGCCTTTTTACATAGCAGGAAATTGAAACTATTTGCATTCAGAATCATTCAGATGGCCAGGTTTCCATCGTCAACATGCCATTGCCATGGGTTTGAGCTCTGCTCTTCTAGATGTCTAATACACAAGCGTGTTCATTGACATGTGTAACTTTATCTAAGCATGATGTGAAGAAGAGCATCCATGCCAAGTATCAACAGTGAATTCTGCATCTGTGTTTCCAGATGTTCTGCACGTGCTGCTCTCAGTCTGCACATAACCGCTCATCAGCCAGTAAGACAGGTTTGTTTGGGAGTGTCAGCCTCTGACTCGGCCACATGCCTCTTCCAGAGACATTTGTGAAAGTATGTTCTATGAAGGATCATGAGCTTTTAACGACCAGCACCAAAAATATTCAATTGAGCTGTTTCCAAATGCAATTTTTTTTTTCTCCTGTAAGGATTTAAAATGTGCTCAACAATTCACTTTTTGGGTGAAAGGCACTCTTGATGTGACCAACCCTCATTAATTACAGTAAAAGAATCAACCACCTCTGTCGGTGACATTTAACATTTAATAACAGATTTAATAGCAGTAATTGCTCATATTACATCCAATTACCCATGTGTTAGACTATAGAAGCATGATGTAAGGTTTAAACTAGTTTTATTTGTTTGGTTTGAGACATTGGGAAATACTCATCCCTTAAAGTCATAAAAGTTATTGTTACTTTGCACAGGAAGAAAGGGATTTACTTTTGAACAACTATATAGACCAGTAAAAACAAGCGGATTTTGACATGCTTTTAATTGAGAAAAAACAGGGCAAATATGTATTTCTGTATTGCACAGTAAGATAGAAAGAGGTGTATGTATAACACAGATGTGGTATCTGCAGAGTTAAGGTATTGGCATCAAAAGAGGAGTTTGGCTTTGGTGCATCCTTATTAATAAAAGGCCAATACTGTCCTCACACACACTATGTTGGTCTGCTCTGTATTCAATGCAGTTCCTTTCAGCTAGACTTATTGTTATTAAGATGGGCTATTACATGAATATCTTTGATGTTTTGGTAGTGAAATGCCTGCAAGGCTTTAAACACGGCAACTCAATTATAAATAAAAGAAGGTTTGTTTAAGAATAAAAGAATGTGAAGGCTGCAGAAAAGGTTATCTTTGGGTGGGTGGGTGTTGGCTGGTCTCATGCAAGTCAATACTGTCCACACACACACACACACACACACACACACACACACACACACACACACACACACACACACACACACACACCATCTCACAGCTGTCTCTGTCAGCACTTCAGATAAACAACATGATTTAGCCTCTGTCTCACCTATAAGTGTCCTCGCCAACAGACACCTGCATTGTTTTTTTCATTCAAAACAGGAGGTGTGTGACTGTTGTCAGCATCGAGCTGAAGATATGTTGTTTTACAGACATGTGGTTCTACATGAATTGGTCCTATTCTCTCGATCCTGTTTTTCTGCTGGGAAGTTAAGGTGCCAGATGTCCTTTCACCAAGTGTGTCACCCATCTGCCAGCCCTCTTTCAGTCCCTCCCTCAGCCCACTTTCACTGTGCCACCGTGAACCTGCTGCCCATTCTCTCTCACACCATCCACATGTCACTGGAGAGAATCTATTACACTATCCGCCCATTCAGAAAGAGCAGTAAAGAGGCCAGTCAAGGAGATATAGCCCTAAGAGTTAAAAGCACATACTTCACAACAGGCCCTAAAGAAAACTCTCCTATAGGGACTTAAACTGTATATCCACAAGTATTGAGTCTTCTTGTACTTGATTAAACAAAATGTTCTCATACAATGTCAATAAGAAGTGTAGAGTTGTTGGCAAAACATCTCAAATAACATTTTAGTTACAGGAATGCACGTTGCTTTGTTATGCAATGGTAAGTTTACAGTGTGTAATGCTTTATGGTATTTTAATCTACTGGGATCAATATAAGAGTGTTGCACAGACTTACACTGGTACTCTTATGTGTACATACTCTCAGTCATCCAGGTCATATGATTCATAATGGTAGTTAGTCACACTGCCTTGACGCTATATATTAGGCTATTTATATACCACTCCAACCCTCGAATTCCCTGTAAGCAGGACAAGAAGAAGCAACACTCACATATTTGTACTTATATAAACGTTTTTTTTATTTTTGAAGAAGAAGCCTACATTTTTTTCACTTTACAATCCCTGTACACCTGTGGTAATCTGAGGTGATTTTAGTTTTTTGTTCATCTACTCTGATTTCATGAAGAAGCAGTCTGAGGTCTCACAACAATGGAAGTAAATGGTAAACCAATTGTATTTAAGGCTACAAAAATATATTTGCCTGTATTTAATACAAATAAAACCTGTTCTGCATTTAAATTGATGCCAACATATTTTTGCCTCGGTTAGTAGGTAGCTGTAAACAATCTCTGAGTTATCTTCTCTTCACAAAGTGTTGAACTGTTTGTACACTTGCCTAAGAAACATCAGTTTGTCATGGTAGGCCATGGTTTTTGTTTAAGTTGGCACCTGGGAAGCTTGGAAGTCAGAAGTTCATACTTACTCAGCTATGACCATACATGTGTCAATAGTATTTGCAGGGTGACACATTTACAGTTTATCCCTGCGCCAATGTGTGTGTAAGGAGTTACACTGCAATGTAATGAAAATGTATAAAAACCTTAATTTTACTTTACTACTGCTTTGTAAAGAGTATTTTTCACTGCAGAGCAAAAGATCTGAAAGTCCTGAAAAACAAGAAATATTCTCAACATTCACTCTGAGGTTATCACGAGAAAGAACCAGCCGGAGTGTCTGAGTACATTTACTCTAGTACTGCATGTAGGTTCATAGCCTACTTTACGATAGTATTTCTATATTATGCTATGTATACTTCCACTTCACTACATTATTTGAAAGCTAAAGTTACTAGTTAAATTGCCAATTCTAATAATACAAAATAAAATAAATAACATTAATATCATGTGATTCTATATTATAATATTTTATTCTGAAATGGATCAATCTGCATAGTAGGTACTTTTGGTAGGCTACTTTATTTTTAAGGCTAATAGTTGTCATAAGCCAACACACTTAATGACTTTTACTTTAGTACCTGGTAGGTTCATGGTATTCCTTTATGTTATGCTTTTTTTATGTGAAAGTGCTATTTCTAATTGTTTTATGATCACCCTTTCCTAATTCAGTTGTTATTTTATGTTTTTTTTTACCCCACATTGTATTTCTTAGTGCTACATTATCCACCACTGATACTTAAACCATTTACAATTGCCCTTCCTACTCCACTTGTTGTAAGCTCAGGATTGGACCAAATGACTTTTGTCCTCCAAACCATGTTAAAAATAAATATAAATGATGCAACTGACCCTGACCCTCAGTCCCCCCTCACTATATCACTTTAATATTAAAACCCTCCCATGCGAGCTTCTCATGAAAAGTATTTAAGTGGCCTTTTACTTCAACGCTGGCATTACGCCTGGTCTGGATGAGTCTTTAGCTGAGCCACTCCACAATGAGAAAGCCCCGTCAGTTCCCAGAATAGAAATCCCATTTGGGTGCAGGACTTGAACGGGACTGTTTGTCTGTGCAGCAGGGACCGGCGGTGCAGTCTGCTCATGGGGCTTTTCATTTATGCCTACAACACAAAACAGTTTTATTAGCCGGCCCCCGCCTCCGTCGTCGCCCTCCTCCGCGTGCTCACTTCATTCTCACCTGTTGACGCCGGCAGCAGCTCAAACTGCTCTGTCATTATTTCCTGGGAGGGATTACAACCAGGTGAAGATTTTTTTTTTAAAAGAGCAGAAAAGGGGGAGATAACGTGGCTGTCAACCCAAGTCGGTGAGCTACAGTAAACCCAACGCGAGCCTGACTTGTGTGTCGGAAAGTGAAAGCGCTTAAAAGTTTGCTGAAGTGACGTTTCGGTACTTTTTCGAGTCTCATTTTTTTTAATTTCCCTCCGGCTTTGTTATGATTTGGAGGTTCGACAGCTCGTGGCGTTAAACTGGAGCACGTTTCCCAGGTAAGTGCTGTTGTTTACTTTAATGTCTGTTTTTATAAAGTCAGCGAAAAGGACTTCTCCAAACAGCTTAGCCCTTGTAGTTCCTGTTGTGAATGACTTCCCATACGAGGTGCTCAAATAGTAGGCATTGTTGTGATCCTTACATGGGAAAGTTTGGAGTCCCTCTGTTGTAGACTCCATCATATATTCTTTTAATTCCTTATGTCCCCAATAGGATTTAATACAACTTCCTGGTGTTAAATGCAATCAAAAGCAAAACTACCTTCTTGTTTGAAACGTATCATTTGGATGTTTTTGCAAAAAAACCTCAATTCAAACTCAAGTATGATATGTCCTGCCCTCTGGCCTAAACAGAGCCCTGATTAATTAATATCATCCATTCCTTATCTGTGAAAATGTCCACAGTAACTTTCTCTGGACTGCTGTTTTTTTTTGTCAAACATTGTCCCATCCCATGACAATAACTTTCAGCTTTCATAATTACCCTTTTGTTTACAATGACCCTGAGCTATCTCACCTTTAATCCCTCCATCAGCACTCACAGGGTAAACAGAGTGGGTGGGAGTGTGGGTTCAGGGAGGGTTGTGAGGGGAGATTGAATTGTGTTGGGAGGGTTTGCTGTCTGGAGAGCTCTGCCTTTAGTGTCCGTCTTACGCACACGCACACGCGCACACATACCACACACACCACACACACCTTGGGACAAATCTGTGTCTGAGCCCTACATCCCAGCCTGTCATTAATGGATCATTCTTTTATTGCATCACAATTCCCAGAGATTTTCTCAGGCCAAAGGAATCTGTCAGTGCAGTTGAACCAGTTCTGATGCCAGGATTTACACACACCCACAGTAGCAGTATTTGAAATGCTGAGAGATTTTCTTACAACATACCCTCATTTCTGCACTTCATATGCTTTGTAAGTTGGTGAACGTGAGTTTTCTTTCTTCATCTAGTTTCCTACAACTTACTTAGCTGATGTTGTTGCTTATTATTTAAGAAGATCAATTGTTGAAATCTTGGCAAAAGCTGTTGATTTGCACTGTTTAGTTCAACATGTTTAAACCAAAATGTGACTCGTCATTAGCCCAGAGAATCCAAAAACTCTACTGGAATCTAACAGTGATTCATGTTTTTTATTTTTTTTATTTGATGGTTAATTTGAATCCTAAATTCTTTCCAATTGACATTTTATTCAAGCAAAGTTCTAATACGGCTGCTAAAGTGAAGGTGGGCCTGTTGTTGTACAATAACAACAGTTTACATCCGGCTAAACATGGAGTTAAAAAAATACGAATAATAATAACAAAAAGTGGGTATTGTGTTGCGACTAATGTTACCTTTTCCAAACAATGCCAAGCCATTTCCACTAGTGGAGCTTGAGCCGGTTTACATTAATACAACTAATGATTGCAGAAAAATCTAAACACCTAAAGCGGGAAATGTAGATGTTCATACCAACATAAGCTTATCAGCTAATTTTCCAGAGGAATCTTAAAAAATACGAAATAAAAGTACATTTTTATGGTATTTCTTGCATGTGCGAGTTGAGTTTAACTAACTTGTTTTTTTTTTCTTATGCGTAGCATTCCAAGTGTCAGGTCCGGTTTGTCTCTTTTTTCCTCCCGGTGACAGCTGGGTGAAAGCCAAAACTCGCTCCTCTCACCTGCTTTTCCTGCTCACACTGCTTGTTCTATGACGACAGCTTCCGGGTCCTCGGCGGCGAGCCAGAAGGAGCCACACAAGCAGGTCCAGAGGTCGCTGTAGTCCACAGCACTTAATCTGTCAAATGACAGCATGCTCTTTGCTCTAGTATAGGAGCAGGTCCATACAAATATCATGGCGCATATGTAACACATAAAGAGGCATAGCTGTATAGCCATTATTTCCCACTTTTAATAGAATAGCAGAAAGCAATATGTTTCTGTAACTCAAAGCAAAATATTTTGAAACCTAACCATATTCTTCTAAAATGAGAGGGAGAAGTTATCTGTTGTCCTTTGTTTAATGTTAAGCAGGACCAGAGCAAGAAAGTGTAAAAAAATGGACCTAGTGTCTCAATTTTGACAAAAATAATAAAGAAATAATGTATTCTCCCTGGAATCATTGTGTGCATAACACACTGGTGTCAATGTTTTGATAGCAGGCCGCCTATTGAAGACAAGGGAGTTGTTTTAAAGGCTGGAGATTTAGTTCTGTTTGATTAAAACCACAGCCTGTAATTGTGACCAATACAAATAATATGTGACTTCCTTGTTCTCAAGGCCTAATAGCTGGTTTTGGTCTTATGCCTTCTGGAGATGAGACTGCATTTTGTCATCTGGCTTGTACATGCCCCTCTGGTCTCTGTCATGACTCAGTGTTAGAGGCGATGCAGCACTCATACAGAACAGTACAATGCAGTGTATGTTGTGTTGAGCATGACTGATTTCACAATTTACTAATCCTCTGAAAATGTTTGACTCTAAACTTCCCTTGGGAGGAGGTTAAAGTACATTTTTAATATTTTATTTGTTCACCTTTCAAAAGTCTACAACCGGAAAAGGGTTTGTTTTTGGCCAGTGCAATATTTTTGTTATAACTGCACTGCTTTGACAAAGTTACAGACAGACATTTCAGATTATAAATTCACTTTCTATATTAAATCTCTGTTAACTTTTATCTTGTGTAATCCATATAGAAGACAGTACCAGTTTCACAAGATGAAAAGTTGCAAATAAAGTTAATTAAAGTTATTTTGCGCAGAATTGAATGGAAAACAAAATGTAGTGGAGTTTAATGACAGGATCAATCTTTCTATTTTGAGCCAAAAAAATTGTTATTTTTTCAGTAAACCCACTACCCCATCCCCCTTCTGTTTACACTACAGTGCACACTAACCTAGAGTTTAGACCCTGACCCTGTTACAGCTTGTTCTATCTGTTTCACTCTGTTGCAAACTGACTGTATAATTCAATTCTACAACAGAAATCCATTCAAATGTAATAAATTATAAGTTTAGCGAGCAATTTGAGTGAATTAAGAGAGGATTGACCTCCATGCCTGGCCTCTGTGGATTAATTGAACATTGTGCACAGCCCCCCTCTGAACAGGGCAGTGTTGCTCACATGCTCAGGCTGTAGGCGGCATTCACTTCCTCACCTAGCAGGCCACCGTCACAGCTCTTTTGTCCTGTGTGTTGCTGGTGGAATATAGCCGTTGTCACTGTTGGCTTTATGGTTATGTGTAAACAATGCTTAGCTCCACTATTCCTTTCAGCCACTCACAAATGAGGGGTCCTGACAGGCAGTCATTTCAGAATGCTACTGTGTGTGTCTTCATCATTTGGGAATTACAGTATACGATATGTTTTCAGTTTCAGAAACACAGTAGTCAATCTTTAGATAATGAGTAAGTCTAGGCCTAACATAACACAATGTTGCTAAGACAGTAGTACAGCTGTGCAAAGGGAAACCACAAACATATTCAAATGACACTCCACCAGCGAACACTTGTATTATAATAATAATAATATAAATGTTATTTATACAGCGCTTTTCCTGGTGCTCAAAACGCTTAGATTTGTACATTTGTCAGGGAAAAGCACAACACACCTCAATCTCCTGCCTTAAAGGTTCGCAGTAAGATCATACACTGTGTATTTGTGTGAACACTGTCTCTGTACAAAATGGGATCTCTACGGTTAAAGAGACCCAGATGAGTCAGCAGCATTGAAAAGTGTGCATAATTGACGTGAAGGTCTTGATTGTTCTTAGTTACTGGATTTACTAACACATAGTTTATTGAAGGACTATTATCTGGGTCATTTAATGTGTCTGAAACCTAGCGAAAGAGAGAGATTTTGCTGATTTGAGCACGTAGTGAGACAATTTGACATGAGAATCATTCTCCTGTGTTGTTGAACATGCTTGACTCTCTCACTGGTCTCACTGTGGGCCTGTGTGTGTTTATGAGTCAGCTGTTGCTGGTTATTGCTGATCTACGGTTGATAATTATCATTCAGACTGATACAAGAGTCCTGAAGTCCTCCGGGTTTCACTTTGAGAGTTTAGGGTTATATCTTGTGTTACCTCTGGGAACTCATTACATAACACATACACATAAACAAACACATACCCACTCTGTTCACTCCCTGTCTGCTATCTTATTCTCCAGAGGCGCACCCTCCCAGCATTAAAGACCAATTATTTTGGGCACAAAAGTCTGTTTTGTTCTTTGATCTGACTCGAGCTGAACTTTTCCCTCTTCTTTTTTCTTTCTGCCCATGCTGATTTTGTATCCATAGTCGTTTCTTTTATCACTGTCTCCTACTGTCTCACTATCTCTTGTTTTGCCAGTGCAATGTGTTTGTTTAGCCTGTTTTCTGGTGCATTTGACCACTTTGTTAACATGAAAGCATGGACTTCACTCCTGAATGCCTCTCTCTTTCGGCCCCCCAGTGTTGTATCTGAGTGGACTTTAGCTGGAGGTCAGAAAGCAAGCGCTTGCCCTGATGTTTGTTTGGATAATAATCGAACTCGTGTGAAGCTGTCGGCTTTGTTTTCCCAGATATTGACAGCTTTTACTGGAAAGCAGACTAGAATCATTTTGTAGCAGGACAAATAGTGTATTCATGTACAGTCATGATGCCAGAGAAAGGCTTTACAATTGGCATTGCCAAAAATGGAATTGTCCTCCGATTTGGTAGTTGGATAATAATTACAGTCAAAATGAATATACCACGTTTTACATCGAACCTTAGTTAAAGACTATTTATTTTTTCATTGTTCCCATTGCATTTGTTCATTTTGAAAAGCATTGAATGTATGTCTGCACAAAATAACAGTATGCATAAAAAGAGTGTTCTCTGCAATTAGGTGGACATTGTTTGTGTATATCAGATTCAGCAATTGGTAAAAAATAAAAAGATTGGAATGTTGGCAAAGTCTAATAGCATTCATCCATAATATATAATAGTGTTGCGGCCATGAAATACCAGTACTGAAACCGTGAATATTTTTCTACTCCAGACATTTGACCGCTGAAGTGTTCGGCCTTCTGCCAGTTCAACTTCATTAACATGTATGTGTTTGACTGTAAAGTCATTAAAAACATTTTATTTTGGTCGTTTCTATCAGTGAAACTTGAATTATGCAGTATAAAAACTGTTAATCAGAGTATTTGCTTTTTTTGCTGCTTTTGGAATTTGGGGGTTGGGTTTTTTTTTCTCACAGTTAAAACTGATATTGTGATATACCATGAATGACTGTCTTGCCATAACTAGTCATATAACTGCAGTATTATAAACAGTATATAATAAAATGCTATAGGTGCAGATTTCACCTTCCAAGTTTATGCATATTAAGGATCAACCGGTAAAGAGTTGGAATCACCTCTTTTTTTAAAAGCTATTTTTGGGCCAGAGAGGGCATTTATGAGAGATTTATAGCGTTGAAACGGGGAGACAGAACGGAGGTCATCACCTTAATGTTCTGCCGGCTCAGGATTCGAACCAGCTTACTAGGTAGCAATTTACGCTCTAACCACTGAGCTATCCAACGGCCTGGAATCACATCTTTGAAATATTTATATATTTTTTTAGTGAACATTATTTTATTCTTTATCCGCATCTATAAAACTGCATGTTGCATATTTGCTGTATCACCAGGAACATGACACTGGCCTTTGACATTTAACACTCCACTTCCTGCTGTTTTTCTCTTTCCCCTCTCTCTGTCCATGCCTCCCCCTTCTCCAATCTCTCTCTCGGTGTGTCTCAGTGTGTCAGTCGTTGTTTGGAAACCTCACTCACATCTCTGCTGTATATTTATGTCTAGGCTTCCACTTCGCCTGCATTCCCTGCAGCCTAATAAGGTCTGGATCCAAGGAGAGAGGGAGGGCACAGAGGGCGAGGGGAGATGGTGGGAAAAGGTTGGACAATAGGCATCAAAAGTATTTTCCCACAAGTTGGTTTTAGCCTGTGCATGTGTGCATGTTTCTGCTGGTTTTGTGTACAGAGAGACCACACAGTAGAGGATTAAAGGGCAAAATCAAATAAAGAGACAAGGATAATAAAGGTCTTTAGGTTGACGTATTCCCAAAAGTTGGGAAGCACTTTGATGTAGAACAATGTAAACATTATACAATGGTATTTTCCCTTGTAAATGGACATGCATGTTAAATACAGAACAAAAAAGTATGACATTAAAGTACTTCAAAGACTATTCTTATTTGCTCCAACATATGTGGAACTCCTTGTAGTTTTTCATGAATTGTTCCATTCATAAACCGTTTCGTTGCTGGTGCACATCAAAAGCCTCCCAACTGTCATGTATCACTCTATTGTCCACACGCAGCAGAGTCCCTTGGAGGGACCCTGAAACATCGCCACACCCTGAACCTTCCCCTCTCTTTCACTATTGTTTCCTCTACTATAAGGTGTTTACTCCATCAGTGACAGGTTTCTGGATCAGGTGGTGCATTTCTGTGTTTTAAAGTCCTCACAAAGTACTACTCGGCTGTAGGGCTGCTCGATTATGGCAAAAATCTTAATCTCGATTATTTGGGTCAATAATTGATATCACGATTATTAAAAACGATTATCCATTTACTTTGAAAACATCAATTTATTGAACAAAAAAATGAACAGTATGTTTTTAACAGTTGATTACCCTGAACGTTAAGTATAATTCAACTGAAAAACCAATACAAAAAAAGAAATACTTTTTTTCTTTAAAGAAAAAAAGAAAATTGTTTTATTTCGATTATGTTGTTTTCATAATCGTTGCAAGCCAAAATCGTAAGTGCGATTAAAATACGATGAATTGAGCAGCCCTACTCAGCTGTGTGAAATCCCTGAGACCTGTCATCTGATCCCTGACACACCTTCAACCGTGCAGCAGATTAGATTACCACAATATTCACAAAAGTGAGTAGCTCTCATGAACTGCCCTCCCCCTTGTCTTCTCTTTAGAAATGCCCCAACATAACATGGAGAGCACCAGGAGCCCGTGGCAGCGGGGGCCGCGGCCGCCGTGGATCACCAGAGTGGCTGAGGGCCACAGCCCCGCCTCCTCAGGGGCGGAGTCAGACACAGAGAGCAGCAGCACGGAGAGTGAGAGGGTAAGTGAGTGAAAGGTTGTTGATGAAGGTGATCTGCTCCTTTTAATGTTGTAACAATGTGGGGAGTATGAAAGCCTCCTCTAGATCCTGCTTGTCAAAAGAAAGAATGCTTTAAAACCAATGAATCACGCCACATTACTATACCCAACCGTTTACTGTTGTAAAGCCTCCATGTTGACACTTTCATACTTTGTTTCCCCCCCCCCAATGCCAGTCTTGCGTCAAAAAACTGGAGCTGGGCTCACTGAGGGTCCTGCCGTCGTCCTCAATGCTCCGACAGCGAATCACAGAGATCGACCAACAGAAGGAGGAACTAAAGATTGAAGTGAGCATCTAACATGAATGTTGCCCAATCAAATACAGGCACCAAAACATCTATTTTTCTCATCCTATTCATATATCAAACTGAAGCAATTGGATAATTTGTCAAAAGTTTTATCATTAAAGCATTTTAAGAAATCCTGAAATGGAACAGCCAAGCAGCTTACTTGTGCATACTTGAACCAGAAAGATATGAAAGATCACTGAAAATAGATGATTGACTAAAGAATAGCTATTCTTTAAAGTTTTAATGACACTACTTTGGCATTGAGTTGTCTTTGTCTCTAATGTGTAATATTTTGTGGGCAGTTGGTTGGGCAGAAAAGCAATGTAAAGATCTGTCCTTGGGCTTGGCTTGCCTTAATTTTTTGCTACTTTTTATACTTTTACAATAGAGGAATCTTTGAGAACAGTCTGCAGATGAATCAATATATATTCATCATACATTTCAGTCCTAAAACAAATTAAACAATATGTAAAGGGCTCTAGTACAAACAATTGCTGCATCAAATAACCAACTCTAAAATCATTTCGACGGTGTTGACTTGGAGATCTAAATGTGCAGACTTCAGCAAACTCCGACACAGTCACGGTAAAGGAATGCATATCTGTGACTTGCTCAAGCCGTGGTCAATATGATTCAGCTCAGCGGCGTCTCCTGTCCTTTCAGCTGCAGCTGGAGATCGCCCTGCTGCAAGGAGAGCTGCAGACGGAGAACTCTCAGCTGCACAGACACACACAGAAGCTGCAGGCTCTACATCAGGAGCTCCGACGGAAGGGGAAGCACCGAAAAACCGACAGACTAAAGGTATCATGCAACACAGCTAAAAAAACATATTTCATTGGTCACAAATGTGTATGTGTTTTGTGATGTTTTACCTCCTGATTGTGTCATGATTCATATGTCTGTGCTCAGTAATGATCTGCAGAACAAACTCTTGTAAACATGGTTGTGAAAATGACTTGTTATTGTGTTGATTTCTTCTCTTTTGAAATATTTTTTGTTCTGCTTTGAAAAGTTGAGGTGATGACTTTACTCCTGCTTCACTGCCCTTCCCTGTAGGAGCGAGAGAGTCTGGAGGAGGAAAGACGGAGGGTGAAAGAGCTGAAGGGGAGATTCGAGGAGAAGGAGAAACTGATCCCCAGTCAGCCAGAGAGCCTGCTCACACTGCAGCTGAAGCAGGTCAGTTGCTACAGCATCTCCATCTATGAAGAAACCCAAAAAAAAGGCGACGTTGTGTCATGTTCATAAACCTGTTGAGACTAACCCCTTTTGGACTTGCACCCCTTAATGTTTATGAAATGTGAATATATATACAGTATATAGTTTGAAGAAATAAGCCTGGTGACTTTTTACGTAAAATTCACATCAGCGATCTCTTAAGCTCAAAAAGGTTTTCATTTATGGAACTTTTTCTTACCACTGCCCTTCTGTGCATCCAATCTTGCTAAGCATGTTTATAAGTGAATAACACCCAATAAATGATGTTGTTAGCAGCTTTCCAATTGATATATACTATATAACTCTGTGTAGTCCCATGACAGTGTGTCTCAGGTTGTGTAAGCATCAGTTCGGATTCCTACACATAATGGTGTGTGTGGTTACACAAAGTGTGATTGTTCAGTACCTGTTCAACCTGCTGTGTCAATGTTTCCAACACTTGGACACACACACACACACACACACACACACACACACACACACACAC
>CALSBZ010000825.1:0-12842 GCA_943591055.1 Gobionotothen gibberifrons | reverse complement strand
ACACACACACACACACACACACACACACACATATATACACATACACATACACACACAGAACTGTATACTTTGTGAATGTGGCAAAACCAGATGAGAGACCTCCTTGTTTCAAAAGCAGTGTTTAATGACAGGGTTAGTGTAGTCTAGCAGCAGGTTCTTACTTTATGTTGTGACATGACAGATTTATTTGGAAAGATGCTTTAGAAACTGGTTTGTCACAAATACCCCACAGAAGAAAACCTCATGCATGCACGCAGGACTTAAGTACACACTGCACAGGAAGAAGAGCAGGTATTTTGGTTATGAGGCAATGAATATGCACATGTTTTTACTTTCACTAGCACTTGCACTTTTATCTAATGAACATGGTTTGAGTCATTTTGGTAATGCAGCCTTAAAACCAGTGCTTTTATGGACAATGTGCCAAGAAATATAGAATCCCAGAAGTAGTTTTCTGATAAATACAATTTGAAGTCAAATGTGATGTCTTCTATATAACAGACATATATAACAGACTCATTTGTCGTTAAATAAAAAATGGAAGTATAAAAGCAAGTATAAATATTATATATTTTTTTCCTTCCATAAACTTAGTATAACCCTAATATTATCATTTTTTGAAGCAATTTATTTTGTTTTTAATATAAGAAAATAAAGGAACCAGCTTCACAAATGGAAGTCTAGCACATTGGAAATGGCACTGGTTTATGACAAAACCCTTATACATTATGAATTGACTTTAGTAGCTTTAACTAAAGTCTGTCTTTAAGGTAAACAATCTATTCACAGATTAGTTTGAAGAGAGGTTAAATGACAAAGAACAAGTAACATCTCAAGTGTTGTTCCTTAAAGGTGGGGTAGGTAAGAATGGAGAAACCAACTCGAGTGCGCTAGAATTAGAAAATACGCAGCCGGAAGAAATCTGCCACTTCCGAGCCCCTCCTCCAAAACACACGCACGCGCACATGACCAATGAGGGCACGAGATAAGTTTGTGCACAGATGGAAGGCTGACAGGCAGGTAGGCCATCCAGTTATTGTAGCCGGGCCGGCTCAGATGATTGGTCGTGCTTTTTACAGCGCCACAGCTTCCACAGATGAATTTTTTTTATGTATTTATTGTCAAAGCATTTAATATATTCATTGCTATCGGGATGTTAAGAGCATTCCATGGAATATAACAAAAAGTGTTTCTGAAGTGAATTACCTACCCCACCTTTAATATCTGAGTGCTGTTTATCAGCTATCAGAGTTTTATTGTGATATTTGTTAGCATAAAAAAAAAGATGTAAAAACGGCTGAGTTGTATTTGACTCGATCATTCGTCTTGATTGCAGGAGAGAGAGGCGATGGAAGCGGCGGTCCGGGCGTTTGAGGACTGGGAGTTTAGTGTTCTGGAGAAGGAGAGCGGACTTGATGAGGATGATGAGAGCACGGTTGATGAAGATGGGGAGGAAGAGAGTGAAGGGGAGATGGATAAGGACATCCTGCGTCAGCAGCATGCGATCAACAGTGGACAGGTAAACAACAACGTTTTGTCGAATGACATTTTCTCCAAGAATTTCACAATTGCCCCTGACGTGTTCTACGGGTTTACAGCTTATCTGTGTGTCATGTGCTTCATGTCAGTGTTACCCCCGCTGGCTGACATGGGATTAACCTTCACACACAGTACTCTTAATACAGAGTTGTGACATTAGACTTCTGCACAGAGCAGGTGGACAAACAAACAACACCCCACAATCTAATCAGTCCAACACAGTAGCCCGGCAGAGACGTCTACATTTGTCAAATATGACAAAGCTGGAACTCAAAGTCCATGTGAATGCACGCCAACACGGGAAGGTGATGCCTATAACAACTACTCATATATCTAACTACAATTTACTTTTGTAGTTAGAGTTTTCTCATATTTATTGATTATGTTTGTGTCATCAGTGTTGGTAGAGAAATAGATCACAAAAATATATTCATATAAATGTAAACGATGCACTACATAGAATAGACAGTTTGTTCACTTTCACTTTAATGCTGTTGTTACTGCAAACATTGGTGTCACGATTGTATGAGACATATGATACACGATCCTTTACTTTACCAAGTTGGCTTTCTTTTTTAACCGAAGAACGGTTTTCCAGCATCCTCCAATTATGAGCATCTGAAATTAATCTTCTCTCTTCAGAGTCAAAATAAGGAGTGCTCAGAGCAGAAAGGGAACTTTAAAGCCACAAATCTGAGCTCCTCCTAAAATAATCACAGAGTTGTTCGCATTAATCGGCAAAGCTATAAATCTGCAGATTCAATTTTTTGCACTCCAGCACGGTGAAAATCATCATTATTGGCTGATTTGCTCCAAAGGCCTCCCTACCACTTTAAAGCAGTGTGCACATGCACTGTCCTCAAGTCACAGTCCATGGTTGTCATTGCAGGTTAAGACTTGTCCTCCTTACTCTCCACCCCGTTAAATCGTGACACGAGCGTGAACCTTTACCTCACTCTCACCAGCATCACCCTGACACTGTCACATGACTCCAGACAGCAAGCTTAATTACATCAGAGGCCACCCTGAGAGAGAAATCCAAGGAGCAGGAAGGAAAGGAGAGCAGTGACAACGGCGCTGAAGATCGAGAGATAAAATGCACGAGGGGATTTGGAAACATTTTTAAGCATGGCTGCATTGTTCTGGCTTAAATGATATTCAGGATAATCTTTGTTCAACATTGGGATCAGGATTATTTGTTTCAATAATGCAATAGCTGTATCACACTTAGAATTGGCAGGAGACATGATCATTTTCAAGTTGATTTTAAATGTTGAAATGAAGAGAAAAATTGGATGAAATAAATGTGTAATACAAAACAGTAATAGACAATAACAACAATAGTTCCCCCAGATCATGCACTCAAATATTCCAAAGCCTTCACCTTAAACTTTCAACCTGTTTCTGTGCAGCAGTGTGTATACAAATGGCCTGTGATTGGCCAGACAGTTTTGAATAGACCAGGCTTGATTGTAAACCCCACAACAGTAAATCTAAATGAAAAGAGACAACGTACCACACAATGAATCTGATTTACTGTGGAAGCCAAGATGATGATTGTCATTGTCAAACACTTTGTGATGGGGAGAGTCAACAAAAGGAGCAAATTGGGAGACAAAATTATTCAGGTTTCGGATTTCCAGGATCATTTGAAGAGGCCTGGAACATTTTGGCACTTGCGTGAGATATCCTAAATGTATAACTGCAGTGAGGCGCCAACTGTTGAGTCTTCAATATCTAATTAAATGACTGAGACATGCTCTTTCCATCGGTGCTTCCGACTTTCTCAAATGTGAAGGTGAATAGGAAACAATCTGTTGTTTCTTTGACAGCGTCATCAGTCTTACGCACTATAAAGGAACTCAAATTCTACAGCCACGCTGTGAGGGTGTACTTTAACACAGGGGTGTTTTGAGCTAAATGCTAACACCAACATGCAGACATGCTACCAATAATGATGGCAACATGCTGATGTTTAGCCGGTATGATATCTACCTTGTTTACTGTCTTAACAATGTTCATATTGCTAACATTTGCTAGTTAGCACAAAACACAAATTACAGCTGATGATGGCGCTTTATCTAAAGTCAGAAGATTACTAAAGTATTTGCAAATAATCCTGAGGGATATATAATTGTTAGAAAACATTTCTTTGCATCTTCCCATACAGTAGCTGTCATATCTCTTGCAACCACATATTTCCATTTTGTATTGACAATGTTATGAAAGTTGAGTCCACAGTTCAAAGGGATTCATCCTCAGGTGACCATGAACCATCAATTTCATAGCATGGGTTATGAATGATAAAGAAGGTTAATTGACACATTTTCTATTGCCATTTTGTCATTTAATGAGTAAAATGTTTTTGAGTAAAAAAAATGTTTTGAATTTCCTCATTGCAAAATATTTCTGAAACTATTTCCAAATGTCTCCAAGATAGAAAGTGAAGGCAGCTGTAAAATCTTTTTGACGTTAGATCTGTGTTTACATTCTGACAGAAAGTTTCAAAATGGCTGTTGTTCCATTCACAAGTCAGATTCCACAAGAACACATGAATACGGACAATAGATTAGATTGTGATGATGATAATATATAAATTGTTCCTCAATTAGCTGAAGTATGTGAGAGGAGGAGAAGAGGGGGATTGTGTGAGAGAGACGGTGGTTGACTCAGCTGCAAATGACAGCTCATCCTTACACCTTCTGTCTGTCTGCCTGCCTGTCTGCCTGTCTCTCTCTCACTGTGTCACACTTGCTGCCCTAATGTCCTGATTAAAAACGACCCATCATTTCTTTTGTTCCACTCTCACTCCTGCTGTCACGTGTTCCTCTCCTGCCTCTCATTAACTTGCAAATGTGTGATTTGCATTGTGTCTCGGCTCAGGAAATCAGCTCGGCTCGGGGCTCCGCATTTGCTCTCAAAACGGAATCCATGTTTAGCCACCATTACACCTTAACATAATGAAAAGAAGAACTACACTGGGGGCTAGCCAGATGTATCAGATACAGCACACGCCAATTGTTTTGAGGAGAAGAAACCATGTGGCTGTCCACACTGATGGGAATTATGCTGTTAATTTTCAGGAGCGAGTGCAGCAGTTACAGAGACAGCTGAAGGAGATGGAGAGGGAGAAGGAGAGGGAGATGAACGCCTTGAGGAAAGAGAGGAGAGACCTCGTCCACACAAATCAAACGGTAAGAGAGATATATATGATATTATGGACTATTAACAACCACCATTACTACATCTGAGAGTTCATTCATTCTGTCGTCTGTGTTTTTACTTGATTGGAAACAGCATTTGAATTTTGCTAAAAGAAGGAAAGATGGCAACTGTGTGAGAAATCAAACCCTATTTCCTCCCTAGTTTGCCAATTTCTTTTGAATGTCCAAATCTGAAGTATAGCATTCAAACACATTATGTTGACCTTACAAGAAGTGAATAGTGGTTTTGTTTGAACATAGATTGCTAAATGAACTATTAAGTGAGTCCACACCTCCTACATCAGTTTCTCTGCAAAATGATTCAGAAGTGTCAATATTAGCACAACCAGTCATTTGTGTGGTAAAGGATTTCAAAAGTGATTTTTAGTTGTACAACTGTAGTCTCCACAGTTACTGTAGTCACTATGATTAGAGGAAGTTGGTTTTTTGTGTATATTTGATATCATGTAACTGTGGAAAGACCACCCTGCGTTATCAGTGTGTTATGAATATGTGTAAATAAGTATGTGATTTACTCAGTCACTAATTAAAAGGAGCTGTGCCTTTATCACACCGCCAGCGGTTTGTCTTAGGACAGCACCAGTTAAAATGAGGAGGAGGAGGAGTGGAGATCTAGACGAGGAAAAAGCAAATCAGACATGGAAAGAGAGAAACGGAGGGAGGGAGCAAGAGGGAGTTGAGAGAGGGAGGGAAGGAAAGGGATAGAGGGAGGAGTAAGCATTGTGAGGGAGGGTGCTGCTTTTGTGAATGTGTGTGGACATGTGAGTGTGTGTGGATGTGTGACAGGGAGAGAAGGCAAGCTGGGAGAAGTTCCACATCATTTTAACAAGCGGTAAGCCAAAGACACTCAAATTGATCTTCGTGGCTGACAGGCGTTTGAATTGTGTTTGTCAGAAACTGCCTTAATGTGTTAAGTTCATCTGGGAGAGAGAAGGGGAACAGCTGGATGGAGGATACAAGGGAGTGGCAAAGGAGGAGAGTGGGCAAGACGGTGTCATGACCAAGTGTGACTACAATATGATCGTGAGCAGGATGTGCTTTACTTCTGACATGTGGGGTTAATGCTCAGAGCTTGTTGTGTCCTACAGAAAAGAACTTGTGTAGTAGATCGTTTAAGATATCCGAGGATCAGTTGCACAAATCTTCCCTGTCCGCACATTGCCCACCGTGGGCATGTACGGGTGTAGAGTAGTGAAAGAGACAGATAAGAGTTAAACAGTTGACTGCATGTGGCGGCTGAATTACTCATGTGTTTGTGAGTCAAGCAGGGTGGGAGGGAAAGATAGTGAGGCAATGATAATTTTGTTTAACTCGTTACGATCCCTCTCGGAAGTGGAGTTTTCATTTTCAGCCAGATGTGGTATGTCGAACCCAAATCAGTGTTTGTCATCTTCCCTGCCCCTTCGGTTTATTTCAAACTGTTTCGCTTTTAGTTGTCATCACTGATACGTTGCTACATTTCAAACTCAATATATTCTGGTCCTACAGGTTCTCAAAGAGAAGAGGCCTCCCACCGATTGGTCGGACATCACCGGCTCAGCTCCCTGCATGATGTCACTTTCCCCTCTGGTGGTTCACAAACCTCCTCAGGTATGTCACCATGGAAACAGCATGTGTGTACTACTGACAGCATGTGTTTACAACTAACGTTTGGTTTCAGTAAGTGCCTTTTTTATTTTCTCAACAAAGCTGTCAATCATTAGTCATTAAACGTCTATGACAATTTCCCAGGAACTTTAAAGAAAAGGCTTTGTTTGGTCACACCAGCTGTCAAAAACAAAGAGATTTTAACATCATTTAATGTTACAGAATGCCATAAAAACCTCAACATTTTAAAGTCTTCTCATCGCTCCAGCTTACATTATTTTTATTTAATTTTGAAGGAACAAGGCAAAGAGTCTGCCAGTTTGCCTAGAAGACGGAGCTCGCATCGCAACAACAACAGACTCAACGACAGACCGCAGTCCGTACAGGGTGAGCCATACCATCCCCCTTTTTCTATTTTCTATTGTGCTGTTAATTGCTTACGCTGAGGGCACCATGTTATAGAACAATACCTACTCTCCCTGCACTCTCATTTTGTCTGACTGTTTGTTCAGTTCCCTCCCTTTTAGTCAAATCAAAGGTGTGTCGAATGCGTCGACAGGTTGTTTTTACGTAGGTAGAAAGCAGGATTTTCCTGTATTGGCTGGATGAGCCACAGAAGAGCCTATATACTTGATCTCCAGTAGTATTTCTTTTTACACACACACCTATCCGTCTCCAAATCCCAGTAGCCTGATCTACAAGGTCATGTCAAGTCTTGCCAGGTGTCCTTCTCCTACATTATACATTCTTGAAAGCTGTAACTTAAATGTCTTGATCTAATGTACAGCATGATCCACCACCCCCATTTTTCTCTCATGCCACATATTATATAAAGTTATTCTCGCTGAACAATGCACGTCTCTTCCCTCTCTCAGGGTTGGTGAGGATGCTTCCAGACAGCCAGTCCCCGGGGGCTTTTACATCCCCCATCCCCTCCCATAGGCTCAGCAACGGGCACAGCAGTGGTCACAGCAGTGGTCACAGCAGTGGGCACAGCAGCGGGCACAGACCTGGGAGCAGCAACGGAGGCGGGTTCCTCACACCGTGCAACAGCACAACAAGCTCCCGTGCTGCCAGGTCAGATACTATCCTGCTTGTGTGATGAGCACTGAGAAATTAAGAAGGCTGTCTGTACTTCTTAAGCATTTACTGTACATGCAACAGTAGGGGCTTTTTAGTTGTGTATGACAAAAAACGAACTGTGAGGAGTATCCCTTCTTATGAAAGGTGCCGTTAAGAAAAAAAAAAGAAGATCATTCCAGATATTTTTGGTTGTTTTGTCAAGTACTCAACAAAGTTATTGTTATGTGTCGGGGCATGTTGACAAGCAGGGAATACGCCGACCGTTTAACCAGATTTTCTAAAGCACTTTATCTGGAAGTAATACTGAAGGTGTGCACACAGGCTGTCAGATATAAGTAATAGTAGGACAAAGTAAGTCAAAGGACAGTTTGGATAACTGCATCGTTTTATTTAAAAGCCTGTATGGACATTCTCCTTGCCTAACTTGGTGTCTTTCCTGCACTCTTTACACATTCCCAGATCTTATCTTGGGACGTACTGTACTGTGTTATAATGACGGATAGGAATGATTGCGGAAACTACACTTTTTAGTGTTTAAAGAATGTTAAAGGTCCCATGACATGGCAATTTCGACTGATCATAATTCCATTGTTGAGGTCTACTAGAATAGATTTACATTGTGCAATGTTCTCACATTGGTTTCTCATACAGCATCTCTGTATAGTATGTGTATTCACTCTCTGTCCTAAACGGCTTGTTGGAGCTCCTGACCCCCCCTCCCTGTGAGCCCAGTGTGCTCTGATTGGTCAGCTCGCCCACTATGTTCTGATGAGTCCACCACCGTTACAGCGGAACATCAGTGATTATGTGTTACAATGGCATTTGTTAGCAACCAGAAAATGACACCAGCAATGACAAACAGATGAGAATGCTGCGTGGGGTCTGGGTGCCGTGTTGGCGGGACGTTGCGAGGCTCGCTGCTGCGAGGAGCGGACAGTGTGAGCTGGATTACTGGTGTGGTTTCCTGGTTGCTGCGTGGGGTCGGCGAGACACGGTGAGACACAGCGAGACACAGCGAAACCCAGCCCGAAACCAGCCCGAGCACACACTGGCTGTGAGTCTGTGTGTGTGCTCACACACAGACTCACAGCCTCGCTGCGTCCCACCGTCTCAGGCTGAGAAATCCACGGAGCTGCAGCTGAGAAAAGATTGAGTGTGTGTGTGTGAGGAACGTAACGGCTCTGCGGACGTGACGTAACGGCTCCGCGGATTGGTCCATTTGGACGAATTGGTCCATTTGGTCGGCGTTACGTCACCATACCCAGGAAGAAAAAAATGGAAAATGAAAAATCTCCAACGAGGCGTTCTGGGGCAGCACAGACAGGTATTTTCTGTGTTAGAGTTTTACTCGCTACAGGGTGTACTTTGAGGGTTTTTGACTCCAAGCTCCATAACACACAAGGGGACGGGTAATAAGCAGAAAAGCATGTCATGGGACCTTTAAGCGTTTTGGTACAGGAACAAATATTATCAATAACTTAACCAGGACTTTGATCGGACACTCAGAGTGGGGCTGTCTATATACAAGAAGAACACACATCAGCAGCAACAGTTGTTGTTGTAGTGTGATGTGTTGAGAAGGGTGTAAAGCCAGTTGCAGTTCAGTTTGCTCGTTAGTTGGATTGTCATGCTTACAAAACAACAAAAAACACAGTTGCATTTGTCAGACATGAACATAACTTACTTTAAACACAAATAGGTGTGTTCTTTCGCAGGCTCGATGGAGAAAGAGTGATGGACCTGCCACAAAAAAAGGCTTTCTTCTTTAAACTCAACTCAAGTTTATTAAACCTATCTAGGCAGAGAATGCATTTTATAATAAACACAGTATACGTTTGCACAGCAGTATAAGATGAGGCCAGGTGTACATTTGTATCACTTCAAACAATGTAACAGATGATCAATTGATCATATGTTGAACAGTTAATATTAAGATATATACAGGTACATGTTTTGCACTATGAATGAGAAGATACTCTTTCTAAGTTATTTTTAGTGTGATGAAATACTGTCAAAACTTAAGCACATGATTTGGACTCTTACAGCTATGTTAGTTGTCTCATGTTGCATTAAAATGTCACATAGTGATTTACAAGTGAAATTAATTAACTTCTGGATTGGGATTCAACCTAATTCAAACATGCTGTTTTTTTGTTTAAATGTTGCCTACATTGTACTGTGTCTGTTCCTGATTCACAATTCGTTGTGGTTAGTGTTATACCATCTCTTTTTGGTTGAATCAAACTCATGGACTAATCTCATTGGCCTGTTTATATTTTAAGAGAATGATGGAAAGGATTTTTTTATTTTGCATTTATGGGTTGTTTGTATCATAACTTTTACTGTATTTGGCCGATGCAGCTGTTGTGATTGTAATTAATGAATTACTAATTAATCCTCCTCTTCCTCTCACAGCCCGTCTCTATTGGACCTAGTTGAGATCGAGAAGAAACTGAGGGAAGCCAGGGCAGAGAGAGAGAGGCTGCTCAGAGAGAGGGTGAGTCACCTGCCGTGAGAAACGCTCGCTGACACCTCTAATCACCCGCGACACACGGCATTAGACACGGCTGTCTGATCCCTGACGCCCACTCAGCTCGCACATGAGGGTCCAAGAGGAAAAGCCAGCAGATGTCTGGATGTTTGTGATGCATGTTTACGGCATAGGAGAAGTCCAAGACTAAGGAATGTGTAGCCATATGATTGTGGGTTTATGTAGAGTATGAAAGTAGCAACTTTCAGTGGCACATATTGAATTAAAGTTTCTTTTTTTAATGCACGTGTCAAGAAATCCATCGTAAATACTACTCTGTTAAAGAGTATCATCATTGTGTTATTTATTTTTGGGCTAAAAATTCAATTATACATTTGTGCACCCAGGAAGAACGACGGCAGTTGTGTTTGGAGGAGAGAGAACAGAAAGAGCTAAAGTCTCCAAAAACAGAGCCCACAGAACCTACAGAGCCAGAGAACCAAAAACGTCTCGAGACAGAAATGAAGGAGCAGCCAGAGGCCATTTCAGAGGTATGTATGAAATGACAAGCATCAGGTCGTGTGAAACATATTATTAACATTTTTATTCTGAGCAATGATCTGTGAGAAATACAATTATCAAATCTATGCAGCAGATCCAAAGATAGTCTTGTTTAGTCTATGCATTGAATTGTTGATTTTTGGAGTAAATACAACTCTAATATATATATGCAGAAGTTTCCCTTACAATATATAATATCAAAAAGTGAAAACACTGGTCTGAAGATGTTAGAGGACAAATAAAACACAGTGAAACACAAGACATGCAACAACTGTAACCATTCTCGCACATACACTTACTTTTAATGCACTTTATATACTATTTTTATATCAATATTTTTAACTATTTATTCCCCCTTATGATTGTATGTTGTCTGTCCTATTGCCGTGTTTGTTAGTGTTATGTATTTGTTTGTATTTTTTGCACACCGGGACAGAGTTGCACTCTGAATCTCGTTATACTCTGTGTATAATGACAATAAAAGGCTTTAACTTAACTTTAACTTAACAAATAATAATACAAAACTGAAATCCTATAGTAGTTTTAATACAAATAAACACAGAAAAACTACGAGTTTGAACTTTCAACCCTTAGCAAGAGTTAGACTTTTTTTTTAAAACAGCATCAGAAATATTACATTTCTCAGATTTGTACACGGAACAGTATATTGCTTATATAACCATCATGAGTACAGGGTGTGGGATCGGGTAAATAAAAGCAGACACACATTTAAATACATGTACAAGAAAAGTGCAGCCCATTTTTTCTTTCAGGCCAAATGCACATGTGAGAAAACGTTTTTATTTCTGATGGCAGAAGGCCCTCCAGCCGCTCAGCCTGCCCCTCTTCCTCTCTCCGAACTTTGACCTCCGGGCCCATGTGGAGTCTCTGGGTCATGGAGTGAGTAGCAGCACGGACCTGCGCCTGACACCGCGACGCTGCGCCGGCTTCCTGACCAAACGAGGGGGGAGGGTGAAGACCTGGAAGAAGAGATGGTTCCTATTTGACATGGACCACAGACGACTAGCCTACTATACAGGTTAGACCGGCTGGGGGAGTGGAGAGTGTGCACATAATGACTGCTTGTTTGAATAAATGTACTCGATGTCAAACATGCTGTCAAATAATATTTCATATATAACATCACTTTTCAGTCTTTATCCAACACTTATTATGCCATACATTATATTGTGTTTTCGCTAAAATTGTTTACTTTGAAAGAGAACAACTTGAAAGCGTTTCACCCCATTTCCCCCACGTTTCTTCTGTTTTCTGCAGACTGTGATGAGAGGAAGCTAAAGGGAGTAATCTACTTCCAGGCCATAGAAGAAGTTTACCTTGACCATCTACGAACAGCCAATTCTGTGAGTAGTTATACACCGTCGCACCAGCGGACTCGGAAAGATCTGTTAAAGTTTGTGGCTTAGGGCTTGTGAAAAATGATTCTGTAAAGAAAATGTGGCTCAGTCATGACTTGCAAAAAAACATATGAATACGATATCTGTAATTTCCCCGATTCAAATAAAGGTTTCAAGCCCAACCAATATATCTAAAAAACGAAGTATACTAGTAGGACATAGAATTATAAAAAGACACATTGAAGTGTTGGTTGACAGTATTACACATCTATTTATCATAATCTTCTTTCCTCGTCTTCTCAAATAAAATAAAATCGCTATAGTTGAATATCTGCTATAGTAAGTTCATAAAAAAAGTTTGTAGTTGCATTTAATTTAAAAGACAAAGAATCCATTCAAACTGAAGCACCCATTTGTTCTACTTCTGGGAAAAGTTATGACGGACTTAGAACAGTTATTTAAAAGTTATTTATCTTTTAGTAACTTCGGGTTTCACATGGAAAAATGCTAAATCTCTATTTTAAGGTACGACGTGTAAAAAGTTAAAATACTTGTTCTTCACCCTGATTTATGACAGTATTTTGGTCTGTTTCTGTCCCTTCAGTCTCCACGGCCCAGCCTGACATTCTGCGTGAAGACGTATGACCGTCTTTTCTTTCTGGTGGCTTCCAATCCGGTATCCATGCGTATTTGGATGGATGTCATTGTCACAGCAACAGACGAGCACAGCCGTTATTGACCTCCTTCATACTTGACTATGAAACCCTTGAGTGTTTATTGAGCGGACAATGCACTGAGTGTGTCTCCTGTTTGTTGAGATCCACCTCAGCAGCTGATTCTGCACCTGGACTCATGACTCTGTGGATAAAGCGTGACACGAGGAGGTGCACTGGCTCCAGATGTTGAACAGATGTGTTCGAACGCAGTGGGGGAAACTGTTACTTGATGCTTGAGTGGCGGCTGAGGTTCTGAACCAGCTGCACGCCTTCAGCAGTTTAACACATCAGCCTGCAGCTGGGA
>CALSBZ010000790.1:3217357-3260909 GCA_943591055.1 Gobionotothen gibberifrons | reverse complement strand
CAATCAGTCATAGAAAGTATTTTCTATGAAGATTTTTTGCAGGGAGCGAAACGGCAATGTAGCTGCTTAATGCCTTTGTTTTTTTTACATGTCTAGTAGTTTACTCCATTGAGTGTTGACAAGAAACACGTGTAGACGAAATATTTGTTTTGTTTTGATGTTTTGAGGTACGCAAAGGCGCTTAGTAACACAAGTGACGTTACGCAATTCAGATTTTTGCCGCGCATGCGTACCTGTGTATACTAGTTATGTGCACCCCTGTACATAACACACAAGGGGACGAGTAATAACCGGAAAAGCATGTCATGGGATCTTTAAAGAAACTGCAAAAGATAATAAAGTCATCCCTTAAACACCATATTGAATTATTGAATATTTGAAATGTTTATAGTATTGTAATGTTAGACCCTGATTATATAACAGTCTAATATTATACAGTCAAGTAATTGATGTGACTTCAAAGCTCATGCTTAAATCTGTATAAGTGTTGGGCACCTTCACCCGGAAGGGGGGATCCCAACACTTACTTGTTCTGAGCCAGGCCCCTAGTGTTTACTAATCCTGAACACGCCCCTGTTAGTCATAGGCTGTTTAATAACAACTGTGCGCGCTTTGGGACGCAGGATGAAGCCACTTGGCTCATGTGATCGCTGATGGACCGGGGAAAAAGACCTCACGCCTGGGGCCTGCTCTGCGATGCGCTGCGCTGCGAGGATTGGAGATCAGGAGTTTGACAGGCTGGTTAATTCCGCCCATCAACACGACACGCCTCCTCTGGTCCCAGGAGCATGTCTGAAAACTACAAATTGGGGAGTGAAGAGTTGGACAAAGTTGTGCGGATGAGATTATTTCTAATCTAAAAACGAGCAGAGCACACAAGGGGAGTAATTATAGATGACTTAAATGGCGGAGGAAATACTTCTGGAAAGCGATGGAAAACACGGCACGGTGAGTGTTCAAATGTGACTTTTATTATGGAGGGTTGATTGACATGTAGTCAAATATCATGTTTTTCTGTTGCATTACAGTATTTGGATTATTTTTTGCGAGATTTTCCTGATTTGGATTTGGCTCTTCATACTGTCAACACAGACATGTTTATTTGGCCTATAAATGGAAATACTGTATGTTTATACAAATATCCAGATTTGAATAAGGATCATCATATCAGCTGCTAGAATTTAGATTTCACTATAAAATGATCTAAAACAGGCTTTAATTTCTTTAAAAATCAATCATAAATCAAATCAAAAAAGAAAATCCGAGCAAAGACTATAGTCAAATCTTGCAACATGTGAAGAGCTGCACATCCGACAGATAATCAACCTAAATTAAGTGCAGACTGGGCAGCATTGTCCCCAGTGAGCTATGATCACGTGTAGTAGTCTGACTCCATCCTTCAGTCTATTAAGCAGCTAAATTAGGTTTCTTGAAGGCATCTATGCTGTTATTGTTCAGCCACAGAGCAGAGAGCCTCCTCAGTCTGCTCCTTGTACTAACATTTTACACATTAGCAGATTCATTTTGGGCTCGCTGATATAAAAGAATAGTGGGGTTGAATAAACCCTGATTTTATTTAGTATTACAGTATTAGTATTATATAACCTTGACAGAGTGGTTGGAGGGTGGGCTTACTGTGTGGTGTAATTTTCTCCAACCTGAGGTATAGATACTCAAAAGAACGTTATAATCCTGATGACCTTCTAACAGGTCAGCTAAGCTTTGTTTGCTGGTATTTCAGATGGCAGCCAAGAGAGTAGCTGCAACCCGCTCCTAATGAAAATACAGTAGACCGCCCCCCTCATGTGACTTTGGCGTGGTCCACACAAGTACTCTACCAGGCTGATGTTATTACTATGCAACACAAAGCTTAAGTTGTCCTCTTTTCTCAGACTGCTACACAAGTTTAGCTACCTGAGAAATGTTGTAGCTTCATAAAACCTGGTTTTCCTACAAACCAGTGTCTCTCCCAGAGGTAAACGTTTTGAATGTGTCCTGTATCCGTGTGTTTGTTTTACTTTTTACTCATGCAGAGGGAGCTAATCTCTTCGCAGGCTGCAGACCAGTCCAAAGAATAGACCCAACGTGCATGACATATGTTTAAGTACACAGCAGAGACAATTACAATACTTTATCACTTTAATTTTGCTGTATTATTAATTTAATTTGTATTCTATTTTATCTTAATTTGTACCCTGTGAATCCTGTTTTTCATTCTGACACTGGTGCTGCTATTAACACCTGAATTTCCCCAAGGGGATAAATAAAGTTCCATCTTACTAAACACACATACTCTATAAATATCCACTGTGTATGCACATAGACATTTACAAATATGGACTGTAAAGCTTTTTATTCTGACATGAAGGCTACATTGAAGATGGCTAATACTCTCTTTGTCCTTTATGGGAAAATCAAAAGTTGGAGTCATGTTTTAACAAAAACACCCATCAAAGACAAACATTTTCGCTAATACCTAAGTCGTGTTAATACTTCACTTCTGAGATAGTTTACTATGTAACTTTTGTTGGCATCTGACTTGTTTTATCTTCCCATTCTCAGCATCTCACAAAGCCTCTGCTGGCGGTGGCTTTCCTGGCCTCGTTCGGCAGCTCCATGCTCTATGGCTTCAACTTGGCGGTCGTCAACTCACCAGCACAGGTTAGCCATCATTCCCATTGTCATTCTGTCAGTCATCATCCACCTGAGTATTCAAATAGTTTTCACCCCAAATGTTTCCAGACTGAATCTTGGAGACTCAATCTTTATCTATGCTACGGATGACTTTTAGATGTTAATGGAGACAGCAAAGATACGATTGCATTTTATTGTCATGTGAAGTCATGTGGGTGTGTATCAAATGGAGAGGCAGCTGAGAGCCTCACTGTGTCATTGATTTCGTGTCGTTTATATCCACCTTCTGCACTTCGAATTATGATTTGCCGTGGTGTAGACTAGGCTGGGAACCATTCCTGTCCCCCCCTCATCACATTGAAGCATGTGAGCTTCAGTGCCACATTTCTTACTACCAGTCAGGGCTACTTTCCTATGAAGGAGATGCATGGAACTCCAGCTTATCAGCACATGACGAACACCATTTCCATCAATATGGTGAGGCTTTTAACAAGCAGTTGAATATTGAAAAAAAAAACAGGTTAAGAGTCACATTCATTTAGAGCCCTGTTTGTATCCACCTTCTGATTAAGTCAAATGATTTCCTTTATTTTTCTATTCTTTTTGGTCTCCACCAGTCTCTACGGGATGACATCTGTCTCATTAGCCACTAAATGCTATGAACGTTTAGACTACAGTGGGTTTTTAGAGCTTTTTGAACTTCAAATACCGGCAAAGCTTTGAGTGTAAACCAAAACAGTTGTTAACAGCTGAACAAGGAGTTGAAACGTTCCATTAGGGTGAGGGGAACCATACATTTGGGTGATAATCCTGTGTAGATCCGACCCCTTGCTTACGGCTCTCCATTGTTCCAACCTCTCATTTTTTAACATGAATATTTTACCAAACTTGAATGATGCAGCATTTACTTTGTTAGATTGGAGATAAGTGCTCATCGTCACACATTTCCCAAATTGCTACCAATGTGAGGTCAAACCTTTGACCATGCTCCATGTGACTTCAGTGTTGTAGGATTCACCGCTGTGTGTCATCTGACATTAGTTACTCCAGTGTGCTCCAAATATAACTTGGTGGGGCAGGGAGATCAGTTGACGTTGAGCTGAGAGGAAATGGTTGAAAGAGGTTTTTCCAGGATACCTAAATAACTAACTACCTGGGTTTGTATGTCTTAATAGTATGACATTATCAGAAAAATCGTTTCTGACTTCCTCCACTCTGTATTTTGAGCAGACTTGCTGCAGCATAGAGGTCTTATTTTATAAAATGAAATGTGTTTGCCTTTAAATAAAAACATTTTGGCATGGAATCTGTGTGAGCTAAGCATCAAGAAAGTCACAGCATAATAACTTTCTTAGTTTCTGTTTTGGCTTGACTAGTTCAACAAACTTTAATACATTTCACTTGAAGCTCAGCTTGAAGCAAAGGAGCTTCTGGCGTTCAGGAAGAGTCAGATGATTAAATGTGAATTTCCTTTTCATGGAATTATGATCACTTACTGTGTTCTGATTCTGAATTACTTACAAAAAGGTATCTACAGTGTTAACTAAAGGGTTATTACATTGCAGGGTTGCACCAGTTTCCCACCATGTTCTTCTCCCTTTCCCACGCCTTAAGTGTATTTTGCTGACTTGCCATGTGGATCATGTGCCCTTCAGCTATTGTGATATTTTTACTTTGAGTCATGTAACATTCAAACTAATTTCCCTTTGAATGTACTGGAAAATCACATGTTAACACATGCAACTAATGAACAGGGCAGAACCGAAAACAAAGGGGCTCCTGCTGTGAGATTTCAAGTGACAGAATCAAAATCTGATTCTATTTATATAGCCGAGTGTCACAAAACCCATTTAGTTGTCTTCAAAGATCAGAAAATAATTATATAAAAAGACATAAGGAAATTACAAAAATACAATAAAAATGACATGATAAAATGTGAAATAGAAATGAAGTAGAGTCAAATTAAATTAAATAGAAGAATAAGAGAAAAATACAATAAAATGTAGGACCCAGGAGGACGTTCTGGGGAAGTTCTGGGGAAGACTGAAACCAACTGAGGCTTTATTCAAAAGGAAGGTCTTTATCTTATTCTTGAATGTGGGGATGCTGTATTCCTTACTAATCAAAACAGGAAGCTGGTTCCAAAGAATGGGAGTTCGGTATGTTCCGTATCTACTTTTGCTGACCCGAGGAACCACCAACAAACCTGCACTCTGGGATCGTAATGCCCTAATGGTGCAATAGGGGATTTTTCAGATAGGATGGTGCCTGACCATTCAGTGCTTTGTTAGCTAGACAAATCATTTTTTTATCAAATTACACCTGAGAATATGTACTTCTGGTTATACTAATGTAATATTATAAACCAAGGATTGCTGTGATGCTCAAATATCATTTGGCCTGTCAATACGGCAGGATATGATAGAACTAGAAGGGCATGAAGAGCGTAGACTGCCACCAAGGCCATTTCCATAAGTGAAAAACAATGTTTGTGTCCACCCGTGATTCCGATCTGTTTCAAAATGCGGTTTTTATTTTTTCTTGACCAATGCTACAACCTTCCACATGGTTTCATAGAAAACAGGCCGGTTGTTTTTCCTCTTTACACTGCTGACAAACAGACAAAAATAACAATACCTAAAAGACAAAACCTTATCCAGCTCATCATCTAACGAACGGGCGAACTATTTGGCAACAAGGCCAACAAGGCTGAGTAAAGATTCATGTGTGATTATTACCAGCATCTGTCATCCACAACTGCCTCCATGTTGTATGAAGGCCTTTCCTTCCGAACAGCAGGTATGTTGATTACACACGTGAGATCTGTTCGTTACCTCAATTAATTCTTGCTCAATCAGCACCAGGCTGGTGCAAGGTAATAACTGAAAACATTAGTTGTCTTCTAGCACTGTACACAGACTGCCACTTTATAAAGTCCCCTGCATGTGTTGGAGACATTCTTGAGACAAATTGGACGCACGTTGTCCAGAGTTTCATGAGAAATTGACCAATTAAAACTCCCCTCCTTTCATTACTGAGCCCCCACAGCATCATCCATTCCTTTAAATGATCACGCTTCACTATTTTAATAAACTAAATAATTTGTCTTTTAATCTGTTGAGCAGTGTAGGTACTAAAACTACTCACACAAATTCAAATGAACTTTTTCTGTCTCCTGTTTTCTGATGTTTCTTCTCGCACAGAGTGACTGAATTGTGTCTCTTGAGATGAATTGGATTAAATGTAATGGTTTCTCCAGGACAGCCTGATCTCTGCGGGGTCTTCACTGTCAGATAAACCTGAATGGAATCTGACGGATCTTGTTGGCTCTCGCAGTAAATGTTTGTCAAACCAAAGAAACTACCGCTGTCATTTTATCAAGCATGCAGTTCAATCTGATCTGATTTAAATCTGACTGTGGGGGCTTGATGAGCTTCTTTAGACTCAATATGGCTGCCCCTCACACTGTTTCAAAACATCTATTCATCCCATTGCACCTAACACTTTTGAAAAAGCAAGACCAATATTGACATTTGGAGACATCATGTGAGATGTCAAATGTTATGGCCTCCATTTTTAGGCTCCATGTTCTTTTTAAGAGTATTCACATACAATCTCGCAAGGAAATGTTTGCCTTTTGTAATAGAAAAATGTGATATAGTGGAAAAACATGATATAATATTTGGGATATATCTTGAAATGAACGACATTCATTCTTTCTTCCGGTAGTACATCAAAAACTTCTACAATGAGACCCTGACAGAAAGTTACAACTGGATTCCCGACGAGAGGCTCCTCACCATCCTGTACTCCGTCACCGTGTCCATCTTCGCTATCGGTGGGATGACGGGGGCCCTGCTGGTGGGCAAACTCGTAACCAAATTTGGAAGGTAAGTGTGTGTGTGGATGATTTTTGGGGTGTAACACATACGAAAGGCATGTATGTCTTTGTTATATACAATCAACAGTTTTAAACATCTTTTTCTGTGAGTGCATTAAGTAAAGGGGGATGACTGTGTGTCCGAACAGGAAAGGGACGCTGGTGAGAGCGACTGTGCTGGTGTTTATAGGAGGAGCTCTTATGGGCTTCAGCAGAAGCTGCCGGATGCCTGCGATGGTCATTTTGGGACGATTCATCACAGGAGTACACTCAGGTAGGCTGATTATTCAAATGAAAGCACAACATTGTTTACACTAATTACCTAACCTTTTGTGATGTTTATTCCAGAGCACCATTGTAAATCCATCACTTACTTAATGTGTCATAAAGTAGTTTACGTTTGAGATTTACTCACACACTAGTGCCTCTGGCAGTGTTGAAGAAGGTCAGGTCCTTTACCTAAACAATAACTGTCTCATAGACAGAGGTGGGAGAAATACTTCAGATCTTGTACTTGAGTAGTAAAAGTATTTTAAAAAACATATTTATTTGTTGATTGATCTCGGAAGTGCTTCTAATGTTTAGATCTTTTTCACTGAGTCCATATGCTATCTAGTCCTTTTTTTCTGATAGTTTAGTGTTTTTTATTCAACTACTGAATATTAAGCTTGCCATACAAAATTGTACTTGGAAAAAAGTTTTAAAGTAAGGTTTTGGTTTAGTACGGTGAATTTACACATTACTAAATATGTAATACAACATACCAGACTTTTTCAGGGATAGTCCAGTTAAAGGAGCAGTAGGTAAGTTTGAGAAACCGCCTCGGAGTGCACAAAAATTCCAAAGTACACAGCCGAAAAGAATCCGCCCCTTCCTTCAGACTTCCTACAGAGCACCTCCTCCAACACACATGAACGCGCACAAGATCATGATAATGAATGTAAAACAAATGTATAACACAGTTATTGTCAGTGCTTATATTTTTGAAGCTAGCATGTTTGTTTTGTGAAAATGTATTACAAATGTTACGTCTAGCTGACGAGAGCAGGCTGCGCCGGTAACGTTACATATCAGCTCGGTGTGCTCCGTAAATAGTCGCCATAGTTGAAAAGCAACTCCGATATTGACTCTGGTTTGACTTCTCCTAGTTTCCACTTTCTTTTTCTTCATAATTTTCTCCATTACAGTTTTTCTTTTGCGACCGGTAGACGATGTTTATGCAAACTCTGCCATGGTGAACGTGTCCTCCTGCAGCGGCTACTGCTGCTCGGGACTGAGCAACAGCTGACGGGAAACACTCCCAATGACGGCACACGCAATGACTGCACGAGTGTGTGTGTGTGTGTGTGTGCACGAGATTGAAGGCTGACAGACAGGTCAGCCAACCAGTTATTTTAGCCGGCCCGGCTAAAATAATTGGTCGTAGTTTTTACAGTACTACAGCTTCCACAGATGAAATATTTTTATGGATTTTTTTTCAAAGCACTTAGAATATGCATTGCTATCAGGATATTAAGAGCATTCCATGGAATATAACAAAAAGTGTATCTCTAGCCGGTTTCTCAAACTTACCTACCCCTCCTTTAAGTCAAGAAAGTAATTTAATCCAAGCCCTGTATTTTCATGGACAAATACACTTTATCTTGTTGGAGACAGGCATCGTCTGACAATTTCTTTAAATGTTCACTGATGGTAGAACATTTTATCATATGACTAAGCAAACAGCCATTTCCTTTGAATGTTCCTAATCTTGAGCCCATGCTAATACGTGTTGTTTTACCACAGGTATCTGCCTAAGTGTGGTACCGATGTACCTCGGTGAGATCGCCCCCAAGAGCCTGCGAGGCTTCCTGGGCCTCGTTCCCAGCATCCACATCTGTCTGGGAGTCTTCATCGCTCAGGTCCTGGGACTCCATGAACTGCTGGGAAAGGTACACATCTTAGCCTTTAAACGCCACACAGGTGTTATGTCACTGTGTACTGCTGGAAACACTTCAAATGTCTAAAGTTTGTTTTCTTTCTGTTTGTTACTATCTTTTCCACTCTCTGGAACAGCATAATTTTTAATCTATCCAGCAATTGTTGTCAAAGTACTGAATTACTCAAGTACTGCTAGTCCTGTCTTCTATTCTCTATCCATCTAGTCTTGATATTGCGTAAGAAATACACATCACATGCCTTATTTCCCTCAGATTGAAAGACCTGAGATTGAAACTCACTTTTTTAGTTAATATATGAACAAGCTGTTACTCTATAATTAGATGCCAATCATTTGTACGACATGTCCAGTAGAAAAGATAATTGGGTGATAAACAAAATTCAGATTGCTGCATTAAGTAAGGTGACATGTTTTTTGTTTCCCCACACAGGAAGAGCACTGGCCTCTGCTCCTGTCCCTCATAGTGTTCCCCACCATGATCCAACTGATGCTGTTGCCATGGTTTCCAGAGAGTCCACGGTACCTGTTGATAGAGAAGGGAAATATTCACGCCACCATAGAAGGTTTGAAACTAGATTTTTTTATTTTATTCTTCGAGATTAGTTTTTTTATATTTGATTGTATGGAGTAAAGACTGTGTCATGATTTAAAAAAAAATTACATTTCTTGTTTGTCTTCTTTAAAATGATCAAAAATGAAGTCCCCGTGAACCTGTTCATGTTGCCATTTACTGTTTCCTCTTGAATTTGTTGTCAGTTGTGTTTTTGTTCTTCTGGTCAAATCTCTCTTCTCTGTCCTGTAGCTCTGAAGTGGTACCGCCCTAAAGGAAACATCCAGGCGGAGGTGGATGAGATGCAGGAGGAGCAGCGCTCTCTGTCCTCTATCCACACCATCTCCGTTTGGGGCCTGCTCAGGGACCGCTGTGTTCGCTGGCAGGTCATCACCATCATGGTGCTGAACATCGGCATGCAGCTGTCTGGCATCGATGCGGTAAGCGTGAAAGGTGTTGTGTGCTCCGTCTGTATTTGTGTGTCCTCACAATTTGAATGTGCAAAGGCTCTGAGCGTTATTATATGAGAGTGAGAGCTCATATTGCCACAGTTCCCAGCTGCGCTCCACCCATCTGCACCTCCTCCTGTCCATACATCACAGACCCATACATCAAAGTCCCACATGCAGCCACTGAGCAACTAAGCAGGGGGTAACAGGACCACGCCTCATTATCTCCTGGTCCTCTATGTTAGCGCTACCCCACATTAGAAGGTCTGCCCGTCTGCACACCAAGTCAGACACATCTTTGCACTCATTGCTCCATGTGGATGGAGGCTCGATGCATGCTGGCGCACATGCTAGTACCATTTCCCAGCAGGGGTACCCCACCTCTGTGTCCAACTGTCCCAGGAACACTGGAGGATTGAAACATCCAGAATTCATGTGTCCAAACGCTGCATGAAATAAATCAGCGACAGAAAATGCTAAGTGAATGAACATGTTCTTGAAGACTGAAGATCTTGGACATTTATAATTGTATTTATGATCAAATCTGGTTCTTTTACAAGACATACACTGACTTTGTGGAGTTGTTATGGAGATCTGCAGATCTGGAACAACTCGACCATGGACGGAATATTTCAACAACATCTAGACAATGAAACAATAAATATACATATATTTTATTATTAGAAATGAATAAAAAAAATGGGAGAAAAGGAAAAATGGCAACCACAATAAATGAATAGATCCCTTAAAGAACTTTTACATATTACAAGACACCACCCAGCGGTTCATTCAGAGTTACGGGATGCTATTCAAGGTGCCAGCCGCTCAAGGACCTAACATTCCCACACATTTGCACACCATTGGCGATTGGGAGCAATTTGTGGTTAAGAATCTTGCCCATAGACACATAGACCATTAACTGCAGGGGCTGGTATTGAACCCCTAACTTTCTGAGACCGCAACACCTAACAGAAAGAGGCCCCACACTGTAACACTGGTTTGGCTTGTTTTGGTTAGGCCTGGGTCACTTTTGCTGCGCTCACATTACAGTTTAGGAGCTGGGGCAGTTACTATAGTAACACAGTGTAGGCGGAGCCGTGGTCATCTTCAATGAGCACCCCAGAAAAACAACATCAGCTGTTAGCTGTTAGCTGTTAGCACTCAAGCTCACAGCTCCTCATATCTGTTAAGAAACTAGACACAAGTTATAAACAAGTACAAACCACAGACTGTCTGTGTCATGGTGAATACAGTCGCTGGTTTATTTATGTCTGTATAGGCCGTTGTTGTGAGTGTGTACGGTCGGAGCATATATTGCGTTAGCTTAGCCGATCTCCCAACAACAAATCAAATCACGTTTTATTTATATAGCACATTTTTAAACGATTTTTGGTCGAGCCAAAGTGCTGTACATATAATAAAAATACCCTACAGTAAAGACACTTTACAGCAAATACAACAGCACAGTTTGTGCGGAATATCAGTATGACAATACGACACCCTCTGTCCTTAGACCCTCACATCGTACAAGGAAAAACTTCCGGAGAAAAGCCCACAGTTTAACAGAGGAGGGATCCCTCTCCCAGGACGGACAGACGTGCAATAGATGCCGTGTGTAAATCGAAGAGATAATACATTTTACAGCTTAGGTAGACCGAATGTTTGGAAATGCATGTGTCTGTAATAAGAAGATGCATCACGCATTTTAAAAGGTTCTTCGCCTGCCGTCTGTCTGCAGACTTGTCAAAGCATTAATTCATGATTTGTACTAACCGGTATCAGTATGTTGTTACTTCGGCATCATTTTGAAACGTGTATTACAATTAAATCACGGACAAATATGTTTAGCATATTCCGCCCGGTTGTTGGCCCCGCTTGTTGGCCTCGATGGAACCACAACTTTGTCGGGCCAGAAAAAAGTAGAAAAAGTACCCCCGGGGCGGAACTAGTGTGAGCGCAACCAAAAACAGGCCCCACACGGTTCGGCACGCTTAAAGCGAGCTCCGCGCTGCAGTGTGAATGCGCCAGACTCCGGATGTAAAGGTCAATCTTCTTTCTGCATATTACCACGATAGTGACCTAAATAACTAATTTCTACCCCATTTTTAAAAAGCTCACTCTCAAACAGGACGAGGAGCTAAACGATTGAAGACCTCGCCTTAGAGGATTCAAATTAGACGGTTGAGACAGGTGCAGAGTTCTCCTAAGGTGCCTCCCTCTGGCTGTGTAATTGTGGAAGAAGACCTTGAACAACCAGATGCACCAGAGGGACTACACCAGACAGCTGACCCAGGAACACCTTGGGTCTGGCCCTGGAAGAGCAGGAGGAAGTCTCAGAGGGAAACATGCCAGCGCTGCTCTGCTAATGTGGGCGATGAGTTTGGACAGATCGATGAAGAAGACTACTGGAAGAAAAGAAGATGATTGATTTAGCATAGATATAAACTGTCAAACAACAATCCTTTGAGTCTATCGAGTGGCCAGTCTTACATGTTCAGTATTGCAGCTTATGTGATCTAATAGAGATAACACACGATTTTGGTTGTTACATTCTATTTCAAATGAATATAGACAATTCTTGTGTTTAAAACAATGTAACTGGTCCAAATGCTCTAACTTGATCTCCTCCAGTTCATGTATGTTTTCTGATTGAATACAGTTATGTGTATGAGAACTTCAAAGCTGCAATGGTGATAAAAAAGCATATGTACGGTTACTAAATCAACAAGACAGCATTTAACCGCACCAATCAGGATCTTGTCCACACCTCATCAATGATGGATGTAGCATCAGCAAAGTGTGATTAATGAGAACACACAAATTAATTTCAGAGGGAGCAGTTGTCAGACGTCCATGCTGATGAAACGCTGTATCTCAAATGCATGAGTGATGGTCGGTGTGAGGATAATGATCACGATGATGAATCACGTGGACACAGCAAATAAACATAGCGACTTTTTGGCTTTTCTTTAAAAAAAAGTTTCATAGCATCTGTCTGGGTGGGTATCAAGGGTTGGTCCTACATATTTATCGTGTAATTGACTTCTTTTCACTTTCAATTTTCAGATTTGGTTCTATACAAATGACATATTTAGGGACGCAGGAATCCCTGATCTTAATATTCAGTACGTAACTGTGGGAACTGGTGCCATTGAGGTCATCTCTGGGATGCTGGGGGTGAGTAGACATTACCACACATATATGTGTATATAGTGGATCCATTGTGGGGATTTGTTGCTCCATTTTATACCATTCTTTAGAAAATATCTAGCATAACAAGCCGTGTCACCTCTGGCTCTGTGAACTTGTGATGTGAGTGTATTTATAGACTTGACAGTTAATCAAATAATCACCTAAACAATTGATTTATCCAAAATATTGACTTATTCATAATGGTAATAGTCATTGATTGCCGGCTGAATACTGTTTATTAGCTTAAGCAGCCAAATTAAAATTACATTTTTGTAAAAACATTAACCAAATTGCACATTTTTTATTTGCTCTTGTAGTTTATAGTTGAAAACGGTATTTTAATTAAATTGTATAGATTGAAAGTTAATTGCCAAATTGAAAAAAGTATTTGAGAGATTAACCAATCAGATTATAAGTGTTCATTTTAGTTCTAATCATTTGTTGTGAGTCATTTGCTAATTTATCCTAAGAACATTTTAAATTAGTCACACAATTGCACCTGTGGGATTTATTTTCTTCTTCTGTTCACTGTACAAAGGTCCATTTAGGGCATCGTTTTGCAAACTAGATTATTTTATAGACATTTTTTACAGCCGTAAAAGCGTAGTTGTAGTGAAATCATTAAATACAAATAAATATCTGCTGCAATAGGTCTGTTGATACTGGTCCATATACTTACCCTGACAATTAAACTAATCAACCAAAAATCGTTTTAAAATGTGCTATATAAATAAAACTTGATTTGATTTGATAACAGAAAAAACTGCGAAAGCACACATCATTGACTTTTATCTTCAGAACTCTACCTTTACTTACTTTTCACATTATTTAACTTTAATGCAATGTAATGTGCCGGATTAGCTAAACAGCTAATCATAGATACCTTGTGTTTTATGGAAACATAGGTAAATATTCAGCTAATCACAACCGTTTTGTCCTCTGTGTCGGTTTGCAGTGTTTCACTATCGAGCGTGTGGGCAGAAGGCCTCTCATCATTGGCGGCTTCCTCTTCATGGGTATCTGCTGTGCTGGGATCACATTGTCCGTCCTCTTCCAGGTCATTTGTCATCTGATCCTGTGCTAAGCAAAGAATATATTAACAGCACCTTGCAGATTGAAGCTTAGAGCATACAGTACATTGTTTTAGATGGCGCCAAGGGCATATCCCCATTTACATAATCATTTACTCAACCAAAATATGGTTCTAATTTATGGTTGTTGTTTTTGGCATACAGTAAGAACACCATATAAGGGGGTTGCCCATATAACTGTTTAAAATAAAGTGTATTATATGCTTGAGGGTTCAGCAGTCTAAGATCCAAAATAACTAATCAAATGTAATTCTTCCAAAACCAAAGCCTGTTTTGTAATAATTTCCCTTTTTGTTTCCCTTTGTAGCTACAATGGAAGAATCATAATGAAAAAGTGCATTTTGTACTTAAAAGGCTATTACATTTGGAAGATATCCACTTGATTTGTCTAGGCTCGCTTACATGAAATGACATTGGGATAAGAAAATAACCTAGAGAATAAAGAAAATTGAGAATAGCCCAAATGAGTGTGTGTCATGTGACACATTTGAAAAACGTTGACTGATTAATTGTTTTAAATGATTTGTAACATTAAAAAAAAGATGAATAATTTGAATGTAACAAATGTCAGGAGCCCCACATGGTTCATATCATGGAACTCATTTGTTTTTAAGTTGTAAGAAAAATAGTCAAATGTTTAATTGTGAAAAACTATAACTATACATTGTTTTACGTATTTTTACAACTCCTGACCTCTGACTTCCGACTTGTGTTTGACCAATCACAGGCGCAGGTGGCCTTCATGCGCTACATCAGTGTCGGCTGTGTTGTTGGGATCATCGCTGGCTTCTGCATAGGTCCAGGTAAACACTTTAGTAACTCTCTCTACTTGGAACTCTTTCAAAAAAAATTCCACCCCATACATACTTGCACTGCTGCCCTGTGTGTAAGATAACACTGCTCCCTGCTGGAAGCTCGCGCAACAGCAGCCCCCAAATATTATTTCTGCAGCACCCCTCCCTACTCCTCCTGTGACTGTGAAGAGATATTGTATTTCATTAGTCTTGTAAATTAGGAAATCATAACTGCCACACTACATCCATTCCCACAGCCATTTGTACACGGGATGAGTTGAGTGAAGTGAATTAAGAGGCAATAGTTTACAACTTTGGGAGCCCCGTTGAGTGGACCTGCGAGGATGATGAATTAGAACAAATCTGGTTTACATAGCGTCATTCGTCAAACCGACAAAAATCCATACCTCGGCATGCGGACGAGGATTTCTGTTGCTGCAATTAGACTTTTAATGGCTCATTGTTCATAAGCTAGCCGTGATGAATACGGTTTCCTTTCAGACGAAACCTCGCATGCACAATGACGCCCCCCATACATACCGCAGATGTTGACAAATTACGGCCTCGTTATTGGTTTGACGATATTAAACCTTCCTCCATGCAATTATCGTGAACAGTTAATGAGGACGTCGTTGGGAAAAGCTCATCATTAGAGCTTTTACTAATGCATATTTCTCCTTCATGGCTTTCACTTTTAACAATGAGGAATTATGCGTTTTAAAGATAGGACAACATCTCTGCATATCAAATTAATGACCTGCACAAGTCCTGGCTAAGCTTTTCTGTTTCTTGTGGTGCTGAGTTGGACTTTCTCCAAGTTGAAAACATCCTTCTCTCTTTCAATCTATGATCACAGAGTAAGAATGAACACATTATGAACTACACACAGAAAAAGGGAGTGTAATAAAATAGCAAATGTGAATTAAATTGGTTTCATCATTGTTCTGTTTATTTTTAATGACTGCCAACAAGTTCTGTGTGGGATATTGATAAACTAATTGATAAATGAAGATGCGGGTGTTATTTTTACCAAATAGATTCCTATAGCTACACATGGATGCCTTGTAAGATCAGACCAATAGATGAACTACAGGGAACATGTCGTCAAAACCTGTCCTTTTACATAAAACATATATGTTTTATTCTCTCCTTACGTAGCTGGTGTGCCTTTCCTGATCACTGCAGAGCTTTTTAAGCAGTCTCACCGACCGGCTGCCTACACGGTGGCTGGTGTCCTCAACTGGATGTCCAACTTCACCATCGGCTTCGTCTTCCCCTTCCTAGAGGTCAGAAAAAACTTTAAATTCTTCTGTTGGCTTTGTATTTTGAAATATACGACCCTAAAAAACGGTGATACACATCTCATGGGTTAACTGTCTTAAATAAAGTGGTGCAGGAATGAGTCCTAAAACCCAGAAATGAGTCGACCTTCTGGCACTTCCCATATCCCATATGTGGTTAACAGAACAATAAACAATAATACAACAATAATTACATCAGTAAAAATGTTGGTTGTTAACAAGTGACCTAATGGCACGTTGTTACGTAGCCTTTATCTTAGCGGTGGTGATGCGCAGCCTTGGGACATTGGTTAACCATAAAGCGGTGTTAATATGTGGAGATTATCCAGCTTAAAAAAACGTGTAAGTGTCATAACTGTTTGTTGGCCACAGTCTAGAGCTTGTTTTTTTTCTATAATCTAAAAGCCAATGTAAAAATCCTATTAGCATATTGTCGAGGGAGCCCTTGTGATGCTAATATCTTGGTCGGCCTACAAAAATATGTCATCCCTGCATCACTCACCACTAAGGTTCGTTGGAAAATCATCATCTTGTAATGATTTCTAATATTTTGTATCTTAAGTCCAGTTGATATTGAAACACTCAAGTTCATCTTGACATTGCACCAAGGATCTGATGTGGCTTCACTCACAGTGCCAGACAATTGATGTGGGCTGTCTGGTTTTGTTTGAATAGAGGCGACTCCCCACAAAGCAATACAATTACTAATTAAAAGCGACCTTGCTGTGGCTTAAGGTCTAGTAAAAGACTTGTCTAGTAAAAAGGCACAAAGTAAGGAGGACGGTGATCTGTCTTGTGGAAAGGGTTTGATCTGTCATCTTAAATTTAATTTAGAGAAACAAAATGAATCCAACAATCCAACAAATCCAAAGCCATACTTTCCACTTGAACTTATGCTAGCAGCTAGTCAAATACTTATGTGTGATGTAAGTGATGAATCCGAAGATTAGTATCCGCTAACTTTGCAGTCCCTTAGCTCAACAGGGCGCAACAAAATGCAGTTTAGCATCTAAAAGGTGGAGAAATGTACATGGTAAAAGAAAAGAATAGAATATATATCCAGTAAGGTTTATGAATACACTAGGCAATACATTGTATGATATGTGTAACTTAAGGTATGAGTTAGCCGCTAGCTGGTGAACATAGCGGTGGGTGCATTTAGCAGCTAAAGAGACATATTTCCTGAAGATGTTGGGCAAATAGAAGGAGAATGAATATTACATGAACATGATTCCAAATGAACGATCATGTTAGTCCGAATCTACTGTATGTGTAAATAAGCAACTTGCCAGAACATTTGTTTTCCTTGATTAGACATTTGTAATCTTGTATTCACTGTGACGCTGTGTGTCCCCTCACTACAGATGACTATGGGCCCTTACTGTTACCTGATTTTCTGTTCCATCTGCTTGGGAGTGGCCCTCTACACCATCTTCGTTATTCCTGAGACCAAGAACAAAACTTTTATGGAGATCAGCCAGATGTTTGCCGCCAAGAACAACATCCTGGAAGAAGAGCTGACCTCCAATGGGCATCTCAAAATGGCTGAGATGAACGGCTATGGAACGCTCGGCCTCCACAGCTAAAGATCAAAGGGGCGAGGAGACATACCTACATTTAAAGATGATATTCTTAGTATGTAATGACTGAAGTTAACGTAGTAGAGGTAAAAGGGGGAAGAGATCTGCTGCTTCAAGTTTAAAACTACAAAGACCCATGCCAACACACACACACACACACACACACACACACACACACTCACACACACACACACATAATCATTTATGTTTCAACAGTTAATCTCCTGTCAAAGCACAGCTCCTGTACATAACGTGAGACAGAAGTCACGCGGTAATGCTTTTCAAATCAAGCATCACTGACATTTTAATCAGTTTCTCCGCATCTTAAAGCATTTTACAGGAGCCGAGTTGGTTTCTCACAGTGCTCTGAGAAGTTTTAATCTCCGCATTAGCTTCACTTTGTTCAAACACATCCCATGATCACTTCATTGTTCACAGTCAGTGTTGAATGCTTTCTTTGTTGCTCAATTGACACTGAAATATGTTCATTTAGTGACACAGCAATACCAGCACACACTAAAGGAAGATATATAATTTCTCCAATGTTTCATACAGCAGTTAAATAAGTCACAAGACATTGTGAGAATGATATAATTTATATTTAACTGTGTGTTCACAGTGTTCAGCTCAAGGTGAACGTTTCCTCCAACAACTTGAGCTGGTGTTTGTTTCTTCTTCTGTTCACTTTGTCAATTTGATGTCTATTTTATGAGAGCCGGATATTGTGGCCATTTCATTGATATTGTCCAAAGATACGCACATATATTTAAAGCTTGTTAAAGAGCTATAACTTATCAATATATCAAAACAAAGTTTAGTTTTTTCTTTTTGAACTGGCCTGTTTTACAAGAACTCTGTGTTTAAAATACGGTGGAAATAAAATGAAGGCTGTTCGAAAAATGGCTTATTTAAATATGTCTCTCTCTTTTTAGTTTTTCGCTGTAAGAGCAAAAAAATGTAATGTAATCTATATGCAATAAAGTAATGTACTTCACCAACCAACAATATGTAGCACAGCGGTTCTCTGCTACCAAAACAATTATTTTAGGGCAAATGTTTAAATCACATTACTTTAGCTGTTTCGGCGACCTTTAACTGGAGATTGTGTCCATATATAGAATGTAATACATAAAGTGAAAATATAAACAGACAGATCTGATCTTCCCACAAAGCCAAAATGATTCCTAATGTTGACCTAATAGAAAGTATCGTTAGAAAAACACTGAACCCCTATGAGGTTGCCTAAAGGCAGTAATAAGACACCCTTTATTCAGTCTTGGACAGATCAGTTGTAACTAAGAGCTTTATTAATGATTATTACATTATTTAAAAGTGATGTGCAAAATCGTGTTGACCTTAAAAACAGCAGTTTAGAAAATAAACGCCCCCATGAAGGTCAATTTAGTGGTATGATCTGGAGCATTTATCATATCACATGATCATCATCAGCAGACCCATGTGCCTAGCTGCCATTGACTCTCCAACGTGAACAATAAGTCCTTAAGGTGTTCTGAAGAAATTGACATTTCAACATTTACAATTCCATGCAAATGTAGCAAGAGTCATCTGCTGATGAGGATTATAGGATATGAACAGAAGCTCATTGAATTGAATTCAGTTCAAAGCTGATAATAAGAACAACTAGTTACAGAAAATCCATTTGGGTTTCATCCATTGTACTTGGTAATTATTCAGTCAAGCCACGGTTATTTTTAAAAAAACACACAAAGCAAGTGCCATTAAATATTAATATAGCACCAATGAGAAAAAGAAACATTTAAACTGCTTACACTAAAACCAACCAACACACTTCTTTCTTACTAATATGGATCTATAATAGTGTACATTTAACATAATCTTAAAGGTCCCCTATTATACTGGGGGGTGGGGTTACCTTGGTTGGTTATTGGCTAATGGTTACACAAGCCAAATAATCGTTATGACATCATAAATTGGCTAAAATCTGATCAGCTCCTTTTCAGACAGGTTTTTATATAACTGGATCAGGACAAAAAGAGAGTGAATCTTTTTACCTGAAACGTTCAGAATCTCTTTACACAGAGGGGACACGTGTTTATGTAGAAAATACTTGAAAAAGAAGATTTTGCATAATAGGTGACCTTTAACATAGTCTCTGCTTCTTTTCCTACCAAGAATTCTGCCCTGCGTTTTGGAATCTTAGGGAGGTTATGACCATCTCTGATATTTCTGACCTTCACGTCAAACTGTGTAGTTTGATCATGGTGTGAATAATCTCCCAGTGTGTGGAACTGCATCATGAGTGCAGTCCTTTGCCAGCCAGGGTTGTGAATTTGCCATGTGACGCTGTCTGGTAAATCTGGGAGTCATACAGTATGTGTAAGGATGGGAAGTGGCGCTCTCTCTCTCATCTCAACTCACTGCCTTTAGGCTGGCTGATCCATCTGTCAGAGTCCTGCAAACCCCCAACTGAGGCAGGATGGATACTCGTGTAACACTTCTGCTTGAGAGTGAGAGGAGGGTCTACCAGGCCATCGCTGGAAACATCCCATCTGGATTGTTTTGGTACAGAGGAAGAGTGCACTTTCACTTTCAGACATGGCTCCCTGTCAAAGAAAAGGAAGGAAAAGGAGGTTGGTTGATTGAGAGTCAACCTTTGGAGTTGTTGATTTGCTGCTGAATGACAAATGGACAGCAGAGTCCTGTGAGAGGACAAACAGGGGCCGTGTGGCTGTTCATATGTAACTTCACTGCCAAACAAAGGGCTCCTTGTCACTGCGACTACAGTACATTTCTGTGGATAATGCCAAAGCACATGTGAAAACACACTCACACACACACGCAGGCTCACTCCGCCTGGGGCAGGCAGAAGCTATAAATCAAACAAATAGCATCACAGCCTGGCGAAGGAAGCATTCCAACAGATAAAATGCTCTCCCCCACAACAAAGCCACACTCACTGCGTAATTAATTGCAACAAATTACCTCTCCCTCTCCCTGTCGGCCCCCACCTCGCCTCTTTTACGGCACTGACAAGCGCACTACACGCCGTGCGTTCGCGGGGTGTGTGTATGCGCACGCGGCGCACACTCCTGCGCGCATGGTGGCACCGGTGCCCACACACACATACTCGGCCTGCACCCTTCATAAGTGCTTTAATGTGGCTTATTGCAGTGTGCGGTCCCCTTAGCCGTGGAAATATTCGCTTGACGGATGTGCTTTGTCGCCGGCGCTCCCCGGCGGAGGGCGGCTGTCAGGGAGGAGATGATAACATTAACAGGGAGGCAAGGCGATGACAAATGCCTGTTATCAGCGAACGAGGCCGGTGACAAATCGAACGGCAGCGCCCAGGCAGCCCCGGCGCGGCGTAATAAAAAAGAAGATGGATGGCACACCCAGGCAGGGCCCGCGTTAATGCGATTTCCACTGCTCTCCCTGACTCCCAATTAAGGCTGGGAGGGAAGGAGGAGGGTGGGGGTGAGGGAGAGAGAGTGTGTGGATGAGAGTGTTAGAGGGAGCATGATGTGAGGTAGGGGTAGAAATGTGAGGGAAGGGAGGGAATGGGTGCAGTCAGTGGCATTATGAAGAGGATGGATGTCACCGAGGATGAGGCACGAGTGACAGCAACAAAGTGGAGGAAGCCTCAGCAGAAGATGCAGCTTTAATTGTTTGCCGAGCCCATCTGCTCCCCGCCTCCTATCCCCTTTTACTCACATCTCAATCAGGGCCATGTCTCAGAGGTGTTGGGTTTGTAATATGTCATTGCGGCCAGGTAATGAACAACACCTCCCTCTCTTTGCATTGACAGCTTGACGCTCCTTGATTAGCCATCAGGTGTGTCAGCACTGGATCGAAGTATTAAAAAAAGAGTCCTGCATGCTCTTGTGGTTCTCTATTGGCTCAGGATTCAAGGGCTGCTCCCTAAATCAGCTCTTATAAAAACAGAGCTGACAGACAGCCCATGGCTTACAGGCAGACAGAGCTATAGAGATGAGCTACGACTCTGAGCCAGGATGACTGTTCCAACTAATCCTGTCCAAGGACCCAGATGTTATCTCTTTGCTAAAAGGATCAGCGCAGGATATTGAGAAATCGCCGAGGGATGGTGGGGGGCATCTGCGCCCCGAATACCCAAGGGCTGCTGTTTTGTCACTCTGACAGTGTTTTATAAAAAGGCTGAGGAAGCTCCGAAGACTGCAGAAATGAGGGCCCATATATCTCCTGCTATTACACCCAGGCTAGGAAGAGAGGCTTGAAATGACAATGAAATATAGCCCCGGCTCAACGGGAGAAAAAGAACAGGGTCTAAAGAGGGACGGCTGAGTCTCCTCGGGAGCCTGCAGGGGCTGTGCTCCAAATCGGAGACAGATGCACGGCAGTCCCAGACACTAACCCTGCGCAATACTGCAAGTACTCAGAGGTGAGGAGGAGAAAAGATGTGGCTCATAGAGAGGAGTCCTTGGAGAGAACATTCTCTGTGAGCCTCTGCTGATATGAAAGAACAAGGAGAAATTAGAGCCCCGCAGGAGGAGAGGAAGGGAGAGGAAGAGGGTGAAAGTCCAAACTCGGCAAGGACCCCTGCATCATTAAGTTGTCAAGTGGACGGGAGGCCCCGAAATATGACTTGGAGTTATGGCTGGGGCCGGGGCTGATGATAAAAGAATTACAGTACATGGATCATGGCCGGATCGATAGGTAGACAAAGTCATTATGGAGGGGCTAGAGTTCAATGCCTCCCTGGGGCTGCAAGCGGGGACAGAGGGCTTACATTTATCACCATGGCAATGTGTAACACACACAACACACAGGTGGGTAGCTGTGTAGTTATATTTGCCCTTATTTCCAAAGCTATCCGTTCCAGCTGTATTGATCGGGCTGCAGAAACAGACCTCTGCATGTGTGTGTGTAGGTTTGGCATTTATTCGCCAATGCTTTTGTGAAGGATGTCCGCACATATGTGTGTTTACAGGTAAGCTAAATGTCTTGGTGCAGGCACATCATTCGGCGGCCAACATTTGTCCTTCCTGGCTCTCTTGTCTTTGCAGCAGAGCGATGGGGAGCAGGAGCAGGGCAGCATCGATCCTCTCTGTGCCGAGAGAAATTAGGCATGAAATTAAAGCTCCCATCAAAGGCCGGGGCCGGCACTGTCACCTGATCCAGCACTATTTATACTCCTGGGAGATGGCGATGATGATGTCTCCATCACGCTGATGATAACAGGACAGAGAGGAGGGAGGGAGAGAGGTGGAGAAATAGAGTCTCTCCCCTCCATCCGCCATGCCACTGACCTGCCATCATTTATACTGCCAGGGCCCAAGTGCAAGGTTAGCGCCAGCCCGAGCTCCCATAAATCACTGCTCTGCTGGACGGAGAGAGGCCGGGGTCGACGCCTCTCGCAGCCAGCCGCTGCTGATGAGAGAGTATTTATAGATCAGGAGGGAGAGAGGAAGGAAGAGGAAGGATAAGTGGCTTAAAAGAATACTTCACCCACAAAATGACCATTTGTATACCGATTACTCACCACGTGTTACCCTGAGTTGAAGAAAACGTTGCTTTTCTTGCAGGCCTCCATGGTGAATGAAAAATCCGATAGAAATTGTTTAAGGGAATAGATCAACAGCAAAACTATCTGTTTTCCAACTCTCAAACAACTCGTGCAGTATAATTCAAGTGTCATTGATTCAGGTGTATTCTTACTACTTCTTAAATTAAACTACTTTGCTAAAACTTCACTATAAAACACGTTTGCCTTCAATGGATTAGAAGTGTGCTTGCACAAGCATTAGATTGTTTAATTAGTGTTTTAAGGTTTTAGTGAACTGAAAAAGTGGATGTTTTGATATAGTTTTGCTGTAGTTAAAAATAGCAATCTTTACTTTAATGCTTCAAGAATAGTCTCAGTTTTTGTATTCTTTGTTTAGTGTTGAATGCACGATAGAAAAAAAATAATTTCTTCACAAATTCAAGGATACACAGGATAAACACATCAAGGTTAAGTACTCCTTTAAGAGGACATGTGCTCACAGATATAAATATTCGAGGAAATAATCTAAATGCATCAAATCAACTTTAGTGCTGATTGCAAGTTAGAACATAAGCTGAGCTGTTTAGCTGCAGTACAATGAAGTCAGTGCGTGTACAGGAGTCATAGGGTTGTGAGGAAGTCAGGAGACAGCAGGGGGAGCCCACCGCACATCACACCCCATGTGTTGGGTTTCCTTCACCCTCACACACTCTGACTTTTATTTAAAAGGGCAAAGTTGCCTTTTGTCCTCTACTTAAGACATCACGTTTAAACAAGACACTCAGCCTGCAAGTCACTCACAAGTTCAAATATGTCCATGTCAAATCAGCAGCTTCAGACACATATTTTATCCAGTCACATTGTGCTGTAGCAGTCCCTGCCAGGAACAGTGTTTTGACAGCAGGACAGCAGGACAGCAGGGCCCCGCATGGCGCTGTAACGACCGGGGGACAAAGGTTGTCCAGGCTAAACACTGGTTACGGTGAACCACAAGATGACGGGTTGTCTCTCAGTCTCACTTTTTTTTGCATGCTGCTGGTGTGCCGCACGGCATCCACCTCTCCAGCAAAAATAAACGTTGGCTTTGTGCCAGATTTTCAAGATTTTTTGAAGAAAAAAAATCACTTTTAAAAAGATTTGTTTCAGGATAACAGCTCATTCTGTAATGTGTGGTGAAACAGTGATTCGATAATGACTTAAAGTTGTTTTTTTATTCACTCTGAAAACCTTCAACAATTACACAAATTGTGAAGGGATTTCAGTATGCAGTGTTTGAACAGGGGCAACAGAAGCCTGGGGATTAGAAAGGAAGGCTTGTGATTGGTTCAAATCCAAATTGGCTCAGTTTTGGGAACATAGTTGGAAAGTAAACTTACTTGGATACTGTACAGTGTACACCCTCAAAATACTGAGTCATTTTTCATATTAACTAGTTATTATTTTAATTACGTTGTTATATTCTGAAATACTTTCTAAAGATGCCTTGATGAGAGAGAATTATTGCATATTTACATTTATAATCTATCTGTGGTAACTTTACAGAGTAAACTACTACTACTCAAACTGAACTCATATCATGTATTGCTAGAGTGATAGCAAAGGATAGAAATGTGTTGGTGGGGTTTTTTTAAACAAAAGAAGAGAAGATTTGAAAATAAAATCAACCAATTAATTAGTAATGAAAATAAACCAGTTGCATTGCAAGGATAACTGTATTACATGCTTTTTAGCTTTTTCACTCAATTTGAAGTGATAAATTACTCAAAGAGCCTTCAATAAAAGCCAATAAAAGTCAGAAATAGCAACTCACATAGATAAATAGATTATGCATATGTATTTCTCTGCTATACGCTCTTATATTGTATTGAATTTACTATGTCAATCACAAGACGGCACCCCACCACCCCAGACCACGTCTCCCATTACAGCCTCCCCACCCAAACACCCCTCCTCAGGACATGAAGGTCAGCGTGGCAGATAGCAGGGGTGTTTGATCGATAAGCACCACCCTCCCCTCGGCTCACTGACAGCTCCTGTCAAGTGTCCAGCAGGGCGCGTATCAAATGGATCAACCCCTTAGCCCCCCCCCCCCCCACCGCCGCCTGCCCCCCACTTTAAAGGAGAACTGTCACTAACTGCCACTGTCACATACCAGTCAGGTGCTTTCAACGCACTGATAATGTGCCAAGGAATTTCACCAGGACTGTTATCCCAACTGTAAGGTGGGGGGGAATGTGTGTGTTGGGAGGAGAGCTGTTGAAAGTTGGCCGGTATTATGTGAGTGTGTGTGTGTGTGTGTGTGTGTGTGTGTGTGTGTGTGTGTGTGTGTGTGTGTGTGTGTGTGTGTGTGTGTGCCCTTTCTGACCCTGTTTTCATTTCAGATCAAGCCACTAGAATATAGGATTATTCTGCCTGTTTGATTGATTTTACAGTTTCTCTTCTTCTGTCGACAAAAGTGCCCGGAAAGACTCCGTCCTGCAAGAAATCATCATATGTGGAAAGAAAAAGTGACTAGTTGAGATGAGTTACGAGGCTGGAAAGCTATACTTTTTTTTAAAGGGAGTCCTTGTTAAAAGAGACCTGCTACTCTCTGCATTTCACCAGAGGAGTGGTGCTCCTCCTCTGTGACCCATATCACAGATGTTGGAGGTGGAAGAGTCCTTTGTGTGAAGTCTGAGAAATCTGTGTTGGTGTGTCCTACACCATCCACAAGACCCACATTCTTAGGTGCTTAACACATCGACGACTGTGTCCTTAAACTGAGACGCAGCAAAGCGGCCTGCAGGCTCACAGAGTTGGTGTGTTTGTGTGTCTTGGAGTGGGGCGGGGGGGGGGGTTTAAAGGAGCGACAAGGCGATAGTGTCGCTGATTGACACGTGAAGAGCGACTAAAAAATGCTCCCCTTTGGAATGCGACAATCTCCCACCGTCCCGTGTTGCTCTGCGTCCGACAGTGAATTGTTAAAAGCATTCCTGGCAGTTGGGGTGAGGGTGAAAAGAGGGTGAAAGGAGACGGTCTGGTGCTAAAAGAGGAGTTTGTTTACCCCCAAAGAGGATGAACCGTATCCTCAAAGGCCTGAAACATAATCACACACAAAAGATAAAAGATGGAGGACAAAAAAGGGATGAATATTTGAGCTTGTGTCTGAGCATCTCTGTGATGTTACTGTCATTCTGAAAGGCACAAACAATCTTCCATCCTTTCTCTTTAAGAGCTAGTCAAGCCAACATTTGGGATTTTTACTGAGGACAGGGGTTCAAAAGACCCTTGGTGGTCCCTGGGCTCCTGCGGTCGCATACACCCCCCACCCCACCGTCCCAAACCCACCCACTGAGGCAGGCAAGGTTGTGGTGGTCGCGCTACGGGGCAAGGGCCTTGTTGGAGCGGCAGGTTAAACCGACCACACGACAGTGGCAAAAGCCCCCCGCTTACAAGGTCTAATTGGTTCCACAGGTTGCAGACTACAGAGGAAAGAGGGGAACGGGGCAGAAGAGGAGGGTGAAAGAGGGGGGGGGGGAGGGAAGAGTAACAGCAGGGAGTAAGAGACAGATAAATGGGAGGAGGAGAGAAAAAGGAGGGTACAGGAAGGAGACATCGGGCATGAAGAGTAAAGCAAGCCGCGGGGGGAAACGCAGAACACAGATAGAAATCAGATAGATGGAAAACACAGGACAGAGATCAAGCTAGAAGGGGAAGTGAGGGATGAGGAAGAAGGGAGAGATGGAGAGGTGGAATAGAACATAAAACTACATTATAGTAACATACAATTGTTGGGTTTTGCAGTGACTTTTACTGAGAGCGTTAAGGACTGGACTGGATTAGGATTCATTGGTTGAACGCTGGGCAGTGCATGGTCATCCTAAATGGTTGCCATCTTGGCTACATAGCAGATGGGAAGGGACAAACAAACTTGGTGTCGGGCGAGGAAGCTGCAGCAATTGCAGTTGCTCCAGTAGATACAGAAAAACATTAATACAATTGTGAAAAATAAAAAATAAATGTTAGTGGCTGACAACCGCTGTTAACAGTAAAGCTCCGTCCGGTTGCAATTTGCCATTGAAAGATGTCAAATGTTGCGAATCGTAATTTCCAGTTGGCTAAGTGCACAACAGCAGTGTTCAATCACAGAGAAAAGCATCGTTATTCAAACATTTAATAAGTACGTAAACGGTGTACACAGCATACTATGTGGTAGTGTACAGAAAGAATTGTCTAAATGTTTGTAATATTATTTGGAGCCATGCTGACTGATCTTCAGTGTGTGTGGCTGCACAGCTGAACTTTGAGCTAATCCTAACATGCACACAGTACAATGTTTACATGCTCATCTTTAGCAGGTACAATTTTAGCCATGTGCGGCGCTACAGTATGTTAGTTTAGCTTGTTAGCATGCTAACATTTCTTATAAGAACTGAACACAAGGTAGTCTACCGCTGAGGCGGATGGGAATGTCTAAAAGCTAAGTATTGGACAAAACAAAACAAAAAAATTGACTTGATGACGGTTCTAGATTAATAGCTAAGGGATCACCAAATTATTACAGTTTATCCTGAGAGGGAAATGTAATGCAATTGCTAATTTCATGGCGGCGCCAAAGATAGTAGGCTGCACACCTTTGGATTATCAATATCTGTGAACAAAATAATTAGTTTTTAGTTCTTAAAAACTACAATCCATATATGAAAAGAGGTCTATTTTTGTAGTGTCTTGTTAGTGGTCTAGTTACAAAAGTTAAGGTGATGAGGTGTTCCTGTGCCGGCATGTCAATCCCAAAAGGGGAAATTGTTTTTTTAACTCGCTCCCCTCCACAGGAGGTCAGGGAGCAGGGTCAGCAACAGAGCGGCATCCCACCAGCAGGACAACTACTTGTTGTCATTCATGGAGGCTTGAACATGGGCCTCTGCATTCAAGGTAACACTGTCTGAAACCCATTAAGCCTAAGCAGACTTGGAATTCTTTCAAATATTTCTACAATTCTACATAACAAATGTGTTTTTTTGTTTTTTCTCAGCAAGTCGTATGATTTTGGATGTTTACTTACAAGAAAGTATATAGTTACTTATTTACTCAATTATTGACTCTAACCTGATAAAGTAATCTCATAATTTGTTTGTATCTTTAAGGAGATGAAAGCTTCGCCCACATGTGATCCTATATTGCCCGTTATGTGTTTTTTTGTATTTTGTTAGATTTACATTACCTCTTAATGTTCAGCCTATGACAAGAATGAGTCAGGCCAATAGCCAGAAAACCACAGCACAAAGCCTTAAAGCTGTAATGCCATTGAGAAGTAAAATCTGGAACTGTTCAGCAGATGAAGGAGTGACTTTGTGAGTCCTCAGAGTATTTATTTATTTTTATACCCCTACGAGCTTTAGTCTGTATTATTGGTAGTTATAGAGCAGAAAATGGTATTCCCAGAAAAATCACCCTGGGTGCTATCACACCACAGGAAATCTTACAAGTCATTTAATCTAGTTAGGACTCTTAAAATATTATTTCCCTTAAAAAAGCGGTTAAAACATCAAACAAGGTGAAGTAATTTAACATACTTCTAATGCAAATACATAAAATGCTTGAAATGTCTTGAAGAGTGTCCTTAAAAGAATACCTTTATGATACTACAGGAGCATTCGGCTGGTTTTATAGTATTATATTGTTTCTTATTTCAGCTACATGTCTGAGACACCTGATACTGTGCTGGGAATGCGTAGAATTACCTGACTGTTATACTTCATGTTTTGGGAACAATATGATTTTCCTGTTATACACTACTTTTTATTGCAGACACCGTCACCGTGTTGCATCGTTAATTTTTTTATATGGAACAGGTCCAATTTTACATCTCCATGACATCTGTCCTAGACTGTCTAGACCATAGTAATAACACATATGAATTCCTAAAGTGACTGGCATTCCCATTGTATGTAAATTGATCTGCTGTGTGCTTGCCAGGAAGGAGTGAACAAGATCACTGACACTTCTCCTGTTAGACAATTTATTTGTAGGATTCACTAAGTATAAATGTTCCAAATCCTTGTGTTTTTGTACATGATACCGCAGCTGTAAATATGGAGTGAAAAGTACTTGTGTCATTTAAAAGCTTCTCAGCTTTTATCTACTAAAACATCCATTCAACAAAAAAACATTGTCAACTTCTCTCTGCCAATTCCTTATCTCTAAAGCTGCTAAATGGGTTGTTTTCCAAGCATGGACACCTTCAGCCAGTACAGCTGCAGTTAAGTAATGTCATGGATAAACTATTATGGTCCAGATGTTTTGAAAAGTATGCAACACAGATGTTAAATGGTGTATTCATAGATGTGTTATGAATGTGTCAAATATCTAGTAAATGTAAGCCTTTACCACATCTTTTAAATTAAAAAGAACTTGAAATAGTGTAAAAATCTGGTTTCCCAACTATGTGTCTTGACTTTTAACGGGTTATTGGACTCTATCCCGACACATTTATATAGAGCCCAAATCCATCCAGCTATTCAACGGAGTAATGAGAGCAACTCTGCAACCAGGTTGTGTTAACTTTAACAGAAACAAAGATTTAAACATTAGTGAAAAGGCCAGTGTGGTTGTTTTAACTAAATACTCCTTGGTCAAAAAAGGAATTATTTCTGAAAGTTAGATGAATAGATTGATACTACTTTCATTAGGATGACCATATGGGAATACCACAAATTCGGGACTAAGGTTTTGGAGTTCACGTGGCATCCAATATTTTTCACATCAAACAGTATGATAACAGTAGTATGTTTTCCTTGTTTGGTTCTCGTAAAACAGCAATAATACATAGGTATTTCCATCCCCAGTACCCCCCTAGTATCTGTAATATGGTCTTGCTTTTTTTACGTTTTCCGGGACGCCAGGCTCCATGTCAGCGAAAGATGGTTTCATTTCCCTCTGCAAAACATCCTGTACACAGCTTGAAAGAACTACAACAGCCATTATTCAAGAAGGAAACAGAAATAACAGAGGCCTTATGTGGCAATACCAAAACTTTCATGACAACCAGGACAGTATTAGCGATTTGGCACAACTTTGTGTAATGGGACTTACCATATTTTTCTAAGGTTTCTGGTCATGCTAAATTCTATGCTACCGTTAAAACTGATGGGGCAAACAAATAGCTTGGCAATCCATAACAATTAATCAAAATCCAAAACACTGACGTTTTTTCCCTTTGTTTTTGTACATAAGACAATCAGTGAGCTTTACAGATGCTGATCAGCATATTTGTTTTACCTTTGGACAGATCAAGGCTAGTTTTCCTCCCTGTTTCCAGTCGTTATGCTAAACTAAGCTACGCTAATCTAATCAGCTGCTGTTTATAGATTTATATTGACCATATAGACACAAAGGGGCATCAATCGTTTCATCTTACTCCCCTCAAGTAAGCCAAATAAGCGTATACTCCAAATGTCAAACTATTCTTTTAAAACTGTACACTTTACACACATGCTGTGACACTGTAACGTTTTCCCACTTAAATGTGTTGCACACACTGACAACAATCTAACTATTCTGCAGGCAGAGAGGGATTCATTTTTTTGTAGATGCTTTGCTGAGTTGGACAGGAAATGCGTGCATAGTCATCAGTTGGCTCAATGTGACTGGATGAAATATTGCAATAACCAAAAGTGGATTATAGAGATTAAAAACATACAAAATAAACAAAAAAGGATTTAAACCATGTACTGCTTATCAAAACTCTTACTTGTTAGAGATAAATATCTAAACTTTGTTTGGAATGAATGTTTGAAGTATTTTAGGGGTTAAGCCCCCAGTTGGTCGGAGGAGATAGGGACTAAGAGCAGCCCATGAATCCTGCGGTCTCTGCAGGCACAGCATGGTAAAATAATTAGGCCCGCCTTTGAAGGGGACTAAACAAACACAACAGCACTCAACACCAGCCCATTCCACTCTCTATCCCTTTCCCCTCCCTGCCTCGAAGTGGACTTCCCTTCTCTGCTTTCTCACTCTGTTACCTGCTGCACTTAGCCCCCCGTGTTAACCAGCCGCCATCCCACCCATAATTCTCAATCTTTCATCTTTTACCATTTTACCGTCTCTCTCTCTCTGTGCAGATTCTCTTGGGTAGGAGGTAGAGAGAAGGGCCAGGTGATTCACAGGTCAGTTTTTTACATCTTCTACAGTTGGCTTTAAATTGAAGGGGGAAACAGAGCTGCTGGAATACTTAACTAGTAATCCATAAGTGTTATGATACTATTAAAGTCCCCTCTGTTAAGTGGCCTTTAAAACGCTTGACAATAAGCGAATGGAAAACGTGTGAACTGATTCTTCTTGGTACTGTAAGGTATTTTGAGGTTGGTTTAACGTGACAGAATGAGAACTCGTAAGAGGGTGGTTTTTGCCATTTTTGATATTTTCTGCGGAAATGCCTTTTTATATATAATTCTGTCATAGTTTAAAGAAAAAGAAAAAGATAACGAATAGACATTTAGGATTTGACGTGTTGAATTCAAATTCAGAACAGTCATTGTTGGGAACTTACTGAAGATTATTGGAAAGGATAGTTTGAGATTTTTGGTAAATATAGTCATTTGCTTTCTTGTCTAGAGTTTGAGGAGAAGTTTTACTCTCACGTACGCTAATACGAAGCTAAAGCCTGCAGCCAGTTGGCTAGCTTAACATCAAGATTGGAAAAGGGTTAAAATAGCTAGCCGGCTTTGTCCAAACGTTTGTTTTTTTACTTGCCAGCATTTCTAAATCTCACCAATTCATGTTATATCTTCACTGTGCAAATAACTCTCACCTGCTTTGTGTTGTATGATTAAGCTGCTAGCTGTTCACCCCTGCTTCCAGTGTTAGTGCTAAGCTAACTTTATGATAAATGAGGCTGTTGAATCCATACAATTGTATCTGTGCCTGTTAACAGCTAAACATGTTGTGCATGTATCGAAAAACACAGATTGCTCACACATGATATTAATGGAAATGTATCAGTGATGCAACCACAGAAACCACACATGGCAATTGTTAGTTTGGAGGTTCAGCACACCAAGGAAAGCCAATTACATACAATTGAGCACCTGCTTTCTGACTGCTCTTATTCCCACACACACTCCCTGGCCGAAGAACTAAAACTTGAGATTGCCGTAAGTGCACACTTACAGCAATCTAAAGCAATCATGAAGCCAAGCTGCTACATTGTTACATCCCAGCTAGCATAACACTGTCCAACATAAACACATCAACTAATAGAGACAGCGTACAGTGTGGCTGGAGGAGAATTAATAGGATTAGAAAGCCTAAAACTGAGCAGTTTGAAAAGAAAGAAGCTATTTGAGCAGTACCAAAGGGGATGGTGTGTATGGTCAGCAATTGCTCTTTTTATGATATCCCACCACTTGGAGGAGTGTGAGGAACTTACAAACCAGGACGGTGATCTCACCACAGAGTGGACTGATGGTGATGATGCATGAGGGACATTACGTTCAGCTCCAAAACTCCAGCTCCTCTGTCTCATTTTTCAGAAGCCGAGGTCGAAATATGCTAGAGATGAGAAATGTGGCCGTAGGTATTTGTTTAATTTAATGTGAATATCAGAGCAGCAGAAAGTGTTTATTGTATCAGGGTTGCTGCAAAAACTGAACTAGTTGTGTTAAGCTAAAATCTTGAGTGGAATTATTAAGAAATGAAACAACTAATGCAATGCACATTACAGATTAAAGATGAATAGTGCAGCAGTGGAAAATAAAATTACTACATAAATGTAACATTGCACTCCTAAAACAGGACACAGGATGGACAGAACAAGGATTTCAAATAATAGATTAATTATTCATTATAACACATAATCCTCTTCCCTGACAAAACCTTGCACCGATGCGTTATGCTAGAACTGCTAGCTTTGAGGCGCTAGCCTAAAGCAAAGATGAAGAGCACACTGCAAAGGTCTTGTTACTTCACTTGTTTCTAACTCTACCGCCCAGGTTTTTCTTGTAGTTACTTAAGGCAAATAATCAGTCTATATATTATGTGCAGCTCCCTCTGGAGCCGTAAAAGGCTTTATACAACTTTTCTCACATGTTGTCTCATACTCTGCAAGACCTGTTAATAGTCTTTGATCTGTAAAATCATTGGAGTTAAGAAAAACTCAATTGCTCAAATCAAAATATTTAACAACAAACCAAGTTACCAATGCTTGACTGTTTGGTTGAGTCTCACGGCTCTCAGCAGCTCCGAACCGCGTTTGGTCTCCATAAACTCTTACATGATGAGCCATTCGAAAGATCTGAGTGGACACTTTACTGGAACGTTACCGGGGTAACTGCAACAGAGACAAAGAGGTTTCAACAAGAGTAAAACATTTTCCCTTTTATGAATCTATTTCATAAATGTACAGAGATGGAGGAAATTGACAGAAATATGTCCTTGTGGGTTTTGAGATCAAAAAGAAGGTTGTGTGGATAGAGTAGGGGGCAGACCCAATTGACATAAATGAATGTCTTTATATTGACTACATTTAGAACATAAAGTTAATAAGCACCAATCTTATTTTGATTCATTCACTTGAGTTTCAAATTCCTGCCAGCAATGGGCTACTCGACAATAAACATTTGAACTAACAGACATTTGTGAATGGTCGCAAAGCACAACACTTGGGCAAGATTAATTGTTTTATTTGTTTAAAAAGTTGCAATTAAAATGTCTAGCATAGCTCATTTCTTTCATTTTTGTCAGGTAATAAGTCTTTTAAAGGTTTACATTTCCTGAATTAAAATTCTCACTGCAAGAGTTTGGCCCTACTCCTAGTCATTCTATGGTTGACCTTCAATGAAATGTCTTCCCGCGTCTCAATTTGTTTTAAGGCAATTCAGAAATGTAGTGGTAAAAGGGAGCATGTGAGGTCTGTTGCAGGAGGAGAGGTTGGTTAACGAGAGATGTGAATCTGAAGCACAGTGGTTTCAGGTTTAATAGAGACAAGCAGTAACTGCAAGACAACTAAGTAAATAAGAAGACAGAAGGACCGACTCAGAACACTTTGGAAGATAATGAGCAAGCAAGAGAAAGATAAAAAAGAGAGGAGGAATAAGGTAGAGAGAAAGAGGGGAAGTAGAAAAGAGTGAAGCATGGGGAGGTATGATTCCCGGAGGACCTTTGAATTTCCTTTCTTTCTTCTCTGCGTTTTTCATGGTCCTCTCACTCCCAGGTCTACACAGCTGTTTCAGGGCCGGGGGCTTCTTTCTCCAGAGCCCAGATGAAAGAGCCGCCCTAAGCAGCCCTGCAGGTAGGTCTGTTAAAGCCATTGCTCTGGCTGTCCACTGCCCAACGCAAGAAATAAAAAAGCCAGAGAGAGAGAGAGAGCGTGGGGGGAGTGCAGGAGAGGGTGAGGGGAGGGGGGGAGAGGATGATATGAAAACAGGGGAAAGAGAACCTCAAAGACGAGGAAGAGAAGGAACAGACGACACAGATGACAGACAAGGAGAAAACATGGAGATGGAGGGATGGAGGGGGGACGGGGGTGGCTGACCTGCCCTCAGCCACCCCATACCTCCCTCTCTTCCTCCTCCCCCTCGCCACCCCCCCCCCCCCAATACCAGGAATGATGTCTGCTTTTATTGACTTTGTTAAACCATTTTCAATGCTACTTCCTATGTGTTTACAAGACAGTAAATCACGCTCCATTCGGGGTGGGGGGTTATGGGGGTGAAGTATGGGGGAACATCCAAGTAGTGGAAAAGGAAGAGCACATCGAGGGAGCCAACGACAACTTTGCAGCTTTCTACCTCACGCACCTTTCCTCGCAGGAAATCGATGGGGACGCCATTACGGACCCCTTTGTCTTCATTGCTTTCAGTTCCATCTGTTCTAATTGGGGGCAATGAGTAATTTAAGACTCACTGACATCATTAAATTGATGTAGAGATACTTAAAAAAACAAGCCTACCACCAAGAGAAATAGCAAAGCAAAACGGCTCTGCTCAACAGTTGTTAAAAGGTTCAACAGAGAGCTTTATTTAATACCACCAGGAACAGCGCTCAAAGTCGTTACGCAAACACATTTGGGTTATGGCAAAATCGGGTCCCCTTAATCACTTCTACACACCGGGGTCATTCCCAGACAGTCGTTTCATCCAGTTAAAAAGTCGTTCCGCTCCCCTTGAACACGAGTAAGTACTTCAAACGTCATACGGTGGCGAGAACTTCGACTTGATTTTCCAAATTTTCTCACCGTGACAATTTTCTCAGGCGATGGCGCTGGGAACCACCACATACACACTCAATCAAACACACTGCAGCCCACTCTCCAGATCATCGCCACCGTGTGACTGAGCAGCTCTGGGTAGCTATAAGGTAGACAGACCCCCGCTGCCCCCTGATTACCTCATCGTAATGGCACAATTACTGTCCCACTCACGCTGTCTTTCCATCAGTCCAAATTCACTTCTAAGATAACAAGAAAAATGACCTTGCGGAGGCAACGTCTTGTCTGCATGCATTTGTATAAGAATAAAATGGGTTCGTAATGATATCCTTGAAATATGTCGCAGACAGCTCTGCATTCGAGGTGTACATAATTCTAATTCGCTTAGTGAAGAACATTGCTACATGTTGTGTGGTATAATTGGAAATATCAAGTACTTGACTGGGAGAATTAAGGTTATTTTACTCCTGTGGCCCCTTACAGTTTAATGCGGCCATGCTAGAAATAAATTATTTAATGGTAATACACCATCAAGTCTGCGGTTATAAATGAGCATAAGTCATTAATAACAGTTAAAGAATTTCAAACTGTATGATAAGCCTACAACAAATGGGAATAATTCATCTAGGCCTATACGTTTAAATTGTAATAAGTCTATGTGTGATTAAAACACATTCTATAGACAGAAGAGATACTTTCCCATTGACTCTATATAACATCTTATATGGGGGTGGGAAAGTACCAGGATGATCGCAATTTTCAAACTGTTAGTAAACGATTCAAATTGAAAATAAACTATGTTGGTAGGTAAGGAAAATATTATGGTTTTGGTTAGAATAAGTATGTTTGTAACATTACTTACATCAGTGCATGGTACATTTGCACATGGGTAAAGGTTACAATGTATTTTAAGTACACAATTTCAACTAATTTAAGTATATCTCAAATCACATCTCAACAGTGATCACTTGGGGGAACGTGTGTTTGTTGGACCTACCTCTTCCCTCCAATGTCGTTGTCGCTTTTTAAACTACGCAACCTGGCTTCCGCCTTTGCTATTCTCATAATTACTGTGGCCACTAGAGGTAGTCACTCTAAAATAAACTTTAAATATTGGTCGTAAAATTAGCTGCTTTAACAGACGATTTAAATGGATGATTCTTAGTGGAGGAAGGACTGGCGATAAACCAAGTCTCCAGTTGTTAATGATGTTAAGATCCAGCACCCTTTTCCAGAAGAAATGCACTTTTTTATCTCTTTTATACATAAACATGTGTGTAAGTGTCAGAAAACAAAACCCTCTCTCTTTTCCTCTGTAACCAAATCTCTAAAAATGGGGGAACAAGGAAGCTGATCCAGATTTACGGCTGATATGACGTAATATCGGAAATGAGGACCCACAGCCCTATCAGAAACAATGCCCAACTGTTTTGGAAGTAATATGGTCTTTGTTAACATTAGCAAGCATCGCTAACACTCAGAGCTAACCTGTACTGGAGAGAGTATGTGTAAAAAAGCAGGAAATAAAAAAAGGAACTCACCTTGTGGTAAACCGGCGAGAGAAAAAGCATTTGAGCTCCATTCTGTTCAGAAATAAATAATTCTTGATGTGGTTTGGAACATGATATGGCGTTTAATCACGGCAGCATTTAGCTGAGTATCTCGTAGAATTCTGAGCAGGCATAAGCTCCCTCCTCTTTTCTTTTTTTTTCAAGCTAAAGACCCCGAATTAGCACTTCTCTAACAGGGCTAAAACAGAGGGATATGAGGGATGTCTAAAATGCATGGTCTGGTTGGTATTTTGAGCAAAACACATCATAGACATGTTTTTATATATTTGTATATATCTGAGAGCCATAATATATGCCTAACCATAGCATAATAGGAGACCTTCAATAAAGTTACAACATATGAATCCTATCCAGGATAACCTACTAAGTTGGGTTTCCATTTTCCTTTCAGTTATTTTTTTAATATCCTTAAAGAATTAAACGGTTCCATTCTATTAGTGCTTAAATGCCATTAATGCTCCATGTCATCCTGAAAATGCCCCAGGAACAAACGACAGTACACTCTCGAACCAGTTCAAGGTAAGTGTTGTGAAGTGGTTCCTGGCACATTATGTGGTTCCCGTTGTTGCAACAAAGCAGCAGTGCATAATTACAACAGGTGATTGAAGAGTTTATTCCTTCTAAAAAGCCGCTGAGGTTTGGGCGGTGAGCGACACTGCTACCAGATGACAGTGGGAATCCCAACATCCCACATTTTCTTTCCAGACTTGAACATACACACACCCTCTCATATTATGTCCGTCTTTCTCTCTGGCTCCGTTTTGTTTCTCTTCCTCTATGGTGTCTACCTTTCCATTGGCTCTGCCTTGTGCAAGAGTGTGTATTTTTATGTCTCACATTAGCTAGGGGGAATAATACCTCTCACTGAATGGTAGTCTGCTCTGGGGCCTTTTCAGACATTCAGTCACTCTTCTTCTAAGAATAACCAATGTACGTCTTTGCGAGAAAGTTCCTCTTTTTCATGATTGCTGTTTTTGTGCCTCATTCGCTGATACCGGGGCTTTGTATTGGTTAGCAAACTGTGATCCAAATGAGAAAAGCAGCATTGGGAGACTGGGAGAAAAGACAAAAGGAGTCAGGATCTGGGGCAAAACTTGGACCTGTGTCAACTCTTCTCAAACTCATTAAGAGGCCAGAAAAGCTAGTCACTAGAGAATCTCAGGAGTGAGGCAGCAGCCAGTTAGGTATGTAAAAGCGAGAGTAAAAAATGATAGCTTTTGATCGGGTTTCAGGGGAACCTTTCATGTACAGTCTGGATAATTTTAGCCAAACTGTCTGACAGGTCACCTTTACCAAATGCCATTTACATTGGCAGAGACAGAGTTCTTTCTAAATTGTAAGTGGCTGTTGTAGACTGTGGTGAACTCAAAGAGAAGTATCGACTGTACTGTACAGGACCAAATGTTCTTACTCAAGTTTTGTTAAGAAGTTAAAACTGTGGGGAAGATACTGCATGTAAGCATTAGTAGCTAAAATGTTGTGTATAGGTAAAGGAATAGTCCAACACTTCTTAGCTGAGACTCAGATTGAAATATTCTTGTGTAGACTTGAAGGCATTACATGATAAATAATGACACAAAAATGCGATATTTGAAAATATGACATGTCCATAGGCCTTTTATTTAAGAAAAAACCATTGGATCAAGTATAAACTGCTTATATGAGGGTTGAAAGGAGTAATAAAGTTTGATGCCTTGGTTGGGACCACGTAAACAACAAATATTGCTAAGAAAAAATGATTTAACAAAACTATTAATTAACAAACGGATGTTATTCTTAAGGCTGCGTACTGACAAACGCTGACTGTTCTGTGCAAATCTAGTCTAAAACAAGAACTGATTAAAATACTTAGGTAGACAGGTTTTCATCTTCACACAGCTATTGCAATAAAATCCTATAGATTTTTCTTTCTTTTCTTTTCTTTCTGGCTGTCACTATATTAATGAACATGTGGGAAAGACAGCTTCATAGCAATCATAGGACTTTTGTCTCTGTCTGGTCTTAACTGACCCAAGGCCATGACAAGATTATGAAGTAGGCTAAGAATCTCAGAGAGAAAAATATATTTTTGAAATGAAGCAGTGTCATGCTCTCTGCATAGACTCAGCTATGTGCTTGATGAAGGCATGTTGACCGATATAAACAATGGAGAGGAGGGGTTTAATGTTTTTATCTGAAGGAATTTGGATTGGCTTTAGAAAATAAAAATACATTATTTCTCTCTAAAATAATGTATTGTATGTATATATAATGTTGGGTTATGAACAGTTGATTGTTACAAAACATAAAAAGAGACCTTCCATCTCTCCAGGTTTCCTCTTCCTAATCGAATTTTCTTTAAATGATTTGTGACAGAACTGATCCGTAGGTCAAACACGATGCGTCGTTGTGTGGTCTTCATAAAAAGTGAATCACTTGAATTATCATGCATGTGGATATTAGCTTTAAGATGTGTGATCATTGCTTCATATGGGGTCAAAATATATGAGAACAAAGAGCTGAATTGTTCCAGGTGGCAAAATGACTTGTTACAGTGTCCCGCTGGAACTAATAAGGCAGGTCCATTTTCACCCTCTAAATCCCCTGCATTGGCTGAAATGACTGATTTACAGCTAAGACATGGACCAAATTCTAACAATTATATACGATATGTTATACTCCACTCATGTACAGCTGTGCTCTGGGAAGGGTGCAAAGGTTTCCGACCATCCAGAGAAAACCGGCCTGTTTTATGAGAACAATCACAGGTAAGAGTCAACGACAAGAAACTGTATTCTTTCTCAAATAATCTGATTTGAGGCTTGAATTCAGTTACTGCAGAGTGGCTCTTCTATCTGACTTTGTGTACATATGATCTTGTTGCCTAAAGTTTTGATGTTTCCCCTACAGTCACAGTTTTTGAAAGACATGGTGAATTATTTCATAAGCATAAACCAGAATAGTAGAGGTGGAATACAGTGGGGATCAATATAAGATGTTCCAAACATTAGTCATAAATATATAACTGGTTTATGACAGAACTTTAGCATCTTTGGGTAACACATCATCTGGATAAGAGCTTTAATTATTATTCAATCGATTAATTTGGACTATTTTGATAGTAAATTCATCGTTTAAGGTAAATATTTGTGAATTAAAAAAAGCAGAAAATAGTGTTTTCAGCCCCTCAAATGTTAAGATGTCCTCCTTATCTCTGTTTTATTTCTTTTAAACTGAATATCTTTGGGTTTTGGAGTTTCACATATATTTAAAGACATTGAGAAACAGGGATGGACATGTTCCACTATTAGCTGACACTTTATAGACCAAATAGATTGATTACTCTAGAAAACAATTGGCCAATTGATAATTAGAATAACCACAGCCCTCATTAGCTGAAGTACCAGTACTTCAAAGGCAGTACTTCACCATTTCATTAGCAGTGAGAGTGTAGGTCAAACCTATTATTCATTCAGAGAATTAAGCTACTTCAAAATCTTCATTTATAATTAATTTTTTCTTGTGTTTGATCAAAAAAAGTGTCAACACAATTGATCAATGTAGTTTCTGACAGGCCAGAGTTCATAGTATAGTATAGTAAAGAATAATCACCTTATAATTGCTGTGAAAGTAAAGCAGACCTAGGCCAGAGACACTTTTGAAAATCAACCCAGGTTTGTGAAAAGTTATGGAAGAGTGACTGCAAGCAAGAGAACATTTGTATCCAAGGCGAAGGCTTTAGATGTTATGTGAAAACCATTCTGTGTCATGTGTTCACATGGAATACATATTACTTACATATGTAGGATGAAAAAGTACATCAAGGTCCGTCCTGAGGGACCACCAAACAACCTCTAACCTGCAGCCAGGGAATAAGTTAATGTAACTGTAGATTTTCTTAAGTACATGCCAGGGAATTTTTCCATGTGTACATGTCTGCTTATAGACGTACACTGTGATTTAACATGGATGAAGATACATGGCATGTGTGCATGATTTAGATGAATGTGTATAATTGTGAATACATTCAACTTTTGGAAGAAGCCGAAAGCTGATTTTAAATGTGTTTGTGTGTTGGTATCTTTTCTCTTGATATCTCCTTTTTTTTAATATATAAAATTGGAAGTTGTCATATGTTCATATTGTTGAAAAATATACATTCAGCTCATTGGTGAATTATGTGCTTGTGGATTTGTGCGCAAATACGTGCAGGCAAAGCGTTTTAATAAGTATTCAGTTTCAAATTGGCTCCAGCTCGGACGCTCCGCCTGCTCTCACAGAGGATATTGACTTTCCCGCAAGTTAAAGTATTTAAATGTAGAGGGAGACAGATGCTGTGGACTAGAGGCGACCACAAGAAACACACGTGTGGGAAGAAGGTTGACGTTCGAGTTTTTTTCACTATCCGTGCATCTTATAGAGGGACAGCTGTAACACAATTAGCTGCAACTGCACAGCAGATCATTAAAGCCTTGTTGGTACTTGTGGGATGCATTAAACATTTTTAATGTAACCGCTTGTTTTAAGGAAACTCACGGCGCGCATCTGACCGCTGATGCGTAAAGATCCGTGCGTAAAACTAAACATAATCGCCACTGCTCTGCCATTGAATGTCAGAGAGGATTTATTTCGACTTGATACCTTAATCAAGAGCTTCTTTACTGAAAAAAAGTGATTGACACGGAGAGGATTTAATGGAGGTGGCTCGGTGACAGCGACACTTCTCCGGACTTTCAGTTTGGATTGGAACCGAGGCGCATTTAAATCTTCTGGACTTTATTAATATTTCACTAGAGAGGAGAGGGGATCCTGTATCCTGCATGGGACGTTGACAGTTTTTGGATCTCTTAATTGTCCCGGCTATCATCTTCTATGTGTCACAAGAGGGGGATAAAAACGGACCTGAAATCCCCACCAGGAGGAACTTTATTTCCGAGAGCTCCCAGCACCGAATCTGTGGAGTATTCATGAAGCAATATTTGAACTATTACAAGATGAGGCTGAGAACATCGAGGTTAGGTTACCTGTAAGTAAACATTTGCCAACATATTGTAATTGTAACTTCATTTAAATTTGAACACAAAGTCTAATATTCTAATTGCTTTTTCTTTTCCCAGGTTACTTCAGTTCACGGCGCTTTGCTTTTACGCACAGGTAACTCAAATTTGCACTTCAATAAAATATATACATAAATCATTAATGTTGCGTGAAATGTTATAATTAAGTAGATAACAGTTAACACAGGTATGCAGGCGCCGCACTTTAGCGTCTCTACATCTGCAATAGGCTGCAATAACAATGAAAACATTTTATTATGAGTGCTATGGCAATTGGCAACAATTCAAACATCTTGAAAAGAGGTAAGCTCTGGCCCATAAAGTAATTGTTAAAACATATGTGGATGGAGAAGGGCTGAAAGGAGAAAAAAAGAAGTCAAGAAGGGGTGAAAGATCATCGGTGGTAAAAACAACCTATCAGAGGGAATTGTCATCCCCGAGGGTCCATGAAAGCATCTCGAAAAGGAAGATAGACCTGCATGTCCATGTACAAATAGTCCTACATGAAAGAAGAAAAAAGGAGGCCTTATTTTAAATGTGATGAATGACATAATGAACTGTGGGCCTGGGACTCGGCTTTTTGACTGGCAAGCTTTAGTCTCCTCACTCATAGTTGACTTTTTTTCCCGAGTTGTTAAGTAAAAAACATTAAAAAGTAATTTTACATGTAGTGACATGTGTTTTCTATTGTCCGACAGAACACTGTGCAGTCCCCACCTAATTTCAAGCACCATGTCACCGAGCAGAGCCGGCTGTCGGACCGGATGAGCCGCAGGTTGACCCGAACCTACCAGCTGTACAGCCGAACCAGCGGGAAACACGTCCAGGTCCTGGCCAACAAGAGGGTCAACGCCAACGGAGACGACGGAGCGGTGCACGGTAAGGAAAAAAGACCAATGTACATTAGAAACTATTAAAAGAGATAATAATACAACTAAAAATTACAAAAAACACAATTCGGTGTCTATTTAAAGATGTTACGTTTTAGTAATAGGCAGGACATGGACAGTGGATTTGCGAGAGAAGTTTTCAAAATATCGCGAGAACAATAATATTTAGCTTTAAGCATTATAGCCTAGCAAAACTCTTACCTTAAGTGGCGAACAAATACATATTCAAACATCTCGTATGCCAACTATATGTTAGCTAAACATTTTTTCACACGTTTCTTTCTTTTAAATGTGAGATCTGTTTTGCTGTCTTTACAATGATGCAGAAACTTTACTTGAAGCCCCGATGTGTCACAGCGAGATTAACAAAACCGTTGACAGCTAAACGCCATCTTTTGTTACATTTCAATTATTTTAAACCTCAGAAAAGCAATAAAAAAAAGTGAACGTGTTCACATTACAAACACGGGAATAGTTTAAATTCAATGGTGCGCGGGGTGTTGTTGAAAATAAGTATAAATGATGTCGTTCTTGGCAGGCTGCTGGAAAACGTTAGAGCCAGGAGAAACCGTTTGCAATTGTAAACATCGTTAGTGGCATTAGTGTTGCAAGGGAGATACTCTTTGCTTCAAGCAAAAACAACTAGCTTAAACCTAAAGGGAGCAGAAATCCTGTCACCAAAGGAGTTTGGTGTGTCTAGCCATCTTTCCACCCCAGCCACCACCAAGATCCATCCCCTTCTCTATGCCTGCTGCTTGATTTCTGGAGGTTCATTTTATGAGGAATTTTCATTGCTTTACAACTCAATGTATGACTCAATTTATTAGGAGCGGTGAAGTCAGCATCTTCACTTTATACCTTTTCCTCTCCTTGCCTCTCCTGTGTGCTCTTTTGTCTTTTAAACCTTTCAGCCTACACACACACACACACACACACACACACACACACACACACACAC
>CALSBZ010000790.1:3150124-3199578 GCA_943591055.1 Gobionotothen gibberifrons | reverse complement strand
TATCTACTAAACTAAAGCAAATAAAGAGAGTAGGTCTGTTACACTGAGTGATATATATTTTACACACTGCTCTGATTTCTGCAAGGACCTCACAGCTGTTCTCACTGGAAACATCGCGTTGCGATGAAAGCAGTTCATAAAATAATATTATATATGCATATAATAGGTGACCTTCAAAAACCGCCTGATGTCTTTCTAAGATGTTTTCTTTCCTAAAGAGAAACCTTAACAATAAACGTTATTTCTAAGGGTTTTTGACGGACGACCTGGCGAGCCACGAGGACAACGGAGAGCAGAAGAAGTACATGGGCGTGTGCCGTTTGCCAGACCACCGCCATCGCAGGCTGGACATCATCGTCGTGCCCTACAACGAGTTTGCGTGTGCTATCATGTATTTCACCGGGTCGGCACACTTCAACCGCTCAATGAGAGCCATGGCAAAGACAAAAAGAATGAGCTTATCGGAACACTCGCTGAACAAAGATGTGGTGCGTCAGGGTAGCTTAAAGGTGTTTGGCGGCACTCCGTTCACTACAAAGACAGAGAAGGATGTTTTTAGTATTTTAGGCATACCATACAGAGAGCCCCATGAAAGGGACTGGTGAGGTTTCCCCAATCACAATGTTTTGTCTGTTTTTAAAGAATACTCATGATGATGAATGATGACAAACTGCAATTATGGCCAAACAGCTATTTTTAAGAATGTTTTACTGCTGAACTGATCATGCATGAGCCCTGTTTTACTTGAATACCATTTTATTCTACAGATGAATTGATACTTACCATTTAATCATAAGAACCTTTTTTCTTACACTCAACCCTAATTGTATCTTTTCTTCCAGATTGTAAACTTTAAGGGATGTGTACCAAAGTTTTTGAGATATCCATCTCTGAAACTCCTACTGACACGCCATTACAAACAAATATTGGGAATTTTGCTGTAGGGTCCAGAGCCTTTTAAAAAAATATTTTTAATTGAATTCTTAAGGAAAGTTTCTTACATTTATTATTCACAGTGTAGAAGGTAGCTGAATTAAGTTGACTAAACAGGAACACTATGAAAAATAAATGTTGCTTTGAAGTTTAATCAATGTTAAATTGTAAAACTTCTATTATTCAAGGCTGACATCAAAGGTTTTAAAGGTGAATATATAAGCAATTCAACAGGTTAATCAAAAAGCTATGTGCAGGGCTGGATACAACTTGAGGTGAATAGAAATATATATGAATTTGCAAGTTGATTAAATGTGTCTTTTAAAGTCATTTTAACATATATGCTTGATACTTTGTATTTAAAAAAATAAGAAAGTGGGTTATGGTAATAAACAAAAGGAATTGAAAATATCTTCCTGTGTCTTGCTTAATTTTTTTCAGAACTGCACAATAGAATGTTTTATGTTTACAAGCTTTAGTCTGAAACGACAAGACAGTTCTAGCTGCAGTATTTACTGGCTTGTACTTCTGTGCCATTCTATGTAACTTGACCGGCGTTTGGTAAAATCAAAAACTTCTCTAGTCATTTTTACATTGAATATGGCCTCATAAGGGGGGATACCATATTTAAAAAGTCACGAGGAAATAAATAACTTTCCCCATAAACTGGAGAAGGGGCACACAGAAAGACAACAAGGCCATGCACTGGAGACGCACCGGTCCCTGATTGGTCAGTCTCTCCCCAGCTGGCCTTGGTTGTCCAATCACGATTCAGTCCGCAAAACCAGTGGTGATCCACGCAACCGTACGCCCATCACGTTGTGCACTGCACATGGATCGGGTCGAGGTGACCACGCCACACCCAGCGGACCGAGTGGCTGTGCTGGAGGAGCGGCTTGTGTAACAGCTGTATCCGCCAGTGGCACCGACACAGCCAGCGCCAGCTCCGAGTGAGATGTCCAGAGGAGGCGGCGCGTCCAGCGGCCTCTCAGCGCCACAGGGGCCGCGAAACAGTTGAACATATTCGGGCATAGTTTGCGAACAACACTGTTTGCGTGCGTATGTTTTTGTCGGAGCTGTAGCCACTTTTTTTGGAGGAATGAGAGGCGTATGTCCGGCTCTCAACATGGGATTGTTTTTGCACGCTGTTGGCTCTGTCACCCCTACCGAGTCCGCAGCAGACAGGGTAAGACTGAGCAGTCAAAAACAAGGCTCTCTCTCAGGGCTGTTAGCTAGCTAGTTATCCGGCTAACTTAGCAAACTGGAAAACTTTATATTAACTGGCTTATAAAACATGTCAAGTCAGTATAGCAACATAGTGTTTCTGTTTTCATTCTATATTGACTTTCTTTCACTTATAGTGTGCTGTCAAGAAATATATTAGCATGCTTGTTGACTTCGTCTGCTAGCTGCGATAGCTAACCCAGTTAGCATAGTTAAAGTGAAGGGACGCTCGAGTCAGGGCCCTGCTGTGTTTTGTTTATGGTAAAGGCAGGGTTTGACATTTCAGTTAGAAGTATGTTCCAAATAAAAATAAAAGCAGTTCTACAGGTATGGAAGTGGCCACACACGTAGATATAACAAATAGCATTGACTGGTACATGTATTGATTACTGCCATCTAAAAAGAAAATAGTTCTAATAGTATAGCAATTTATTTTATAAGATAATAAAATATGTTATTGGCAGTGTGTTGACAATGACGTTGTTATAATACGTTGACCCAGTCATCATGTCATCAAGCAGATTTATTATTTATACAACTGTTTTAAATACAAGAATAACTGTATTATTATGTGTTAAAGTGTTATCGTATGTAGAACAGAATTTGAAGTACAGTCATACATTCTCCTGTCTTTTTTTATGATAATAGTCACCTAGGCAGATAATGATGTTGTTAAATGTGACTGTTAAATAATTCATGTTGATTAATAGGGGATAAGAGTTACCTTTTTTAAACTTCTGAATTGATATTCTTAGGGTTTCTTCCTTACAGCTAAACTTGTATTGTAACCTGGTGTTATTTCCTGTTTAGTACATTCACATTGCAACTTCTGAGGAGGTAGACATTAGTAGTGAGCTTCAGATTATTGTCAACAACAAACCTACCTGCCAAGAGGGATATTTGTTTTACATACTCAATTTTTGCAGTCTTACCCTGCTTTTGTTTTGGAGAAATGCTGTGGTTGCAATAATACACATTGTTGTGTTTCTTACGGCGTCACTTGTGTATGCACAATATATATATAACATAGAGTATATTTAGTCATGCAATTGTCCTTGGTCTTGTGACTTTTCAGTAAACATTTTAAAGGCGTTGACATTGCTCTGAGAGAAGCAGTTTGATTTGTAGTGTTTTTAGGCCATGATAAGTATGAAACCACAACCTTGCAAACTACTGAGTAAGACTTATTTATAACGGTATGTTGAAGCAGCAGATTTTGCATTACGTTGTTTCAAGCACGTTGTCACTGTAGCATTAATGAAGAGATGCAGTTACAACATTCTTGCAACGCATCTGCCTTTTTTGCTGAGTTAAGACTTAACGATATGTCACAACTTTCTTTTTACTAGCTTGGCTAAAAAGGTTTTCATGATCATTTAGATTCCATCAATGGCATCCACATTACTGCTGTTTTCCTCTGATTGGATGAAATGACAAATCCAAAAGAACAATATGCTACGTACCTAAGAATGTCTAGTCTTTGGTTTAGAGCTGGAACAGTATTGTGATAAGCGATTCATTGTTCAAACAAAATGTCATGCAATTCATAAGATATACATAAGTGAAATACACCTAAATAAGCTATCCAAGCTGTAGAATAGGGGCCCACACACTAAACATTAAACAATAAACAGGAATGTATAATGTGTATTAATGGCACATCTTGAATCTGTGTTCATGTATTATACAGAAACTAAAAAAGCAAAAAATAAAATAAACTAATCGAACACCCAACTTCTTAATGGTCCAAAACATTTATTTCATCAGTGTAAACATTGTTTTAAAAATAGGTAAGGTATAATAACACAGACATATTACTAGGGAAAGTAATGGTATCAATTCAAAGCATTTCAGAGAAATGTAAAATTGTTTAGAAAATGCTGTTTTCAGCCTTTCAAAACAAGATTTAGATTTTATTTATTAGATTATATTAAACTACATATCTGGGTTTCGAATAGGGATGGGAATTTGAAAGCAAATGTATATTCGAATATTCGACCCCCAAAAAAACGGTTAACCGATTAACCAAAATGTACATATCCTATAAAAAAAAAAGGAAAATGTGGGGAAATCTTTTGTAAAAAAAGTATATAAACCAAGTCGAATTTATCAAATGTATTGAACTGGTGATCACACTTTGAACAGTTGACAGCTATAGGCCTACAGCTTTCATGCTTAAAACATAACTTGGTTTTTAAATGAAAGAGGGATCATACACGAACAACATAACAGGTTAGGGTAACGTAACCCGTGACAACAGAGATCAATAACCTATAACAGGGCCTATGCACAGAATGCAGCTATTCAATACTCATTCTGGTTTAAGAATATGAGCATGTCTACTCGGGGGAGAGGCGGGTGCGGAGGCGATTCACAATCAGGCCAGCTGTAGAGAAGACCCTCTCAGCTGGAATTTGGGCTGATGAGGTTTGAGTCTGTGTGATCTGCGTGTAGGGAGGGGCAGCAGCCATATCATTAGCTAGAACTAGCTAGAACTGATGGATTTGGACATAAACGCGAGTGAAGTATAACCGGACGCGAGAGAGAGAGAGATCAGCACCTGCAGCTCTGCCCGCTGTGAGGGACCGGTGAGCGGAGCAAAACACACCTTAGACCTAACACACTTAGCTATGGCACTGTCGTATACATTGAATTATTCCATTTGATAATATGTAATCAACTTAGGCATCCCTCCAAAAAAAATTACAATACAAATATTCATAACTCATATCCGAATACCTGAATCATTTCGAATATTCAATGAATCGTTCCCATCCCTAGTTTCTAACTCATCCAATGTTTGACATCATCTAGGACTTTGTGGATACTTGCATGGAAATGTTTCACTTTTTACTCTAATTTACAGGCCATTTGATTTAATCTAGAAAATAGTCGAGAGATTCATCAGTAATGAAAATGAGTTGCAGTTCTACTTATGTTGCTGTAACTTGGAGCTATTTGTCCTTTTATTTGTGGTGAGAAAGTAGAGAAAATGTATAATTCATCAAGACTTGACACACGATATATACCCTCTTTGTTTTGTCAGTAGTGATGAGCTAAATATCTCTGAAGTGGTGATGGCTACAATTCCTCTGCGAGTACATCACGGCACAAGAGCCACAAGCTAGGGGACAGAAATTGGGCTTTACGGCCCCGACACACGGCGGCGTGCGTTGCCGCTTCAACGCTTCTGCCCATTCACTTTGAATGGGGTGACGTCACGATTCGCCGAACTGCATTGTGGGAGCAAAGCGTAGCTTCTCTCGCGGTGCTCGCTGCAAAAGTAGAGCAATGTTCTACTTTTGACGCCTCGACGGAGGCGTCAGCCAATCGATTCATATGCCAGTACAAGCTCTAGCCAATCAAACCGCGCGCTTGTGTGTCTGGGGCGGGAGATTCATGTGATTGGTTGTTGGTCGAGTTTCCCCCCCCCCCCCCCGCTGGCAAGCGACAACGCACGCCGCCGTGTGTAGGGGCCGTTACTTGTTGTTTTTTGGAGCAAAGAAAAGTACATTTTTCTTTTGTAGTCACTTGTGTTATCACGTGTGCTAGTGCCATGTATCTATCTGTTTGTTATCAGTGCACGCATGTGAGCAAAATTGCTAAAGTTATGCAACCCATAATTGCAGGCTTATCCATCCTTATTTCAGGACAAACAATAGTACAAATGATGCCTTCAAGAAGTATGTTATTTGTTCATGTATGAAAGACTCATGGCCCTTAGGAGACCATTTCAATCACATGGCCCTGAGCTATATCTTCTACTTGAATTCATCCAAAAACAGGCAGCTATATTTTTTCTGTCACAGTATTTTGGTAACCTGTTATCGTCAGTTATTATGATTAACACTCAGATCTGTTTTCATCACCAGTTTACAGCAAAAAGGCAAACGATTTCTTCTAGTTTGCATCATTTCCGTAATCTGTCAAAAATGTGTACCTTCCGCTGATAGATTTGAAACGTGATTCAAGAGCTGGCGTCTCAAAAGCTGTTTCTTTACACAGCTTATCATAGCACCTAAAATAAGAAACAAAAGTTGTCAGTTACTTTTTTCACATGACATCATGGGGTACAAAAAAGCTAGCATGTAAGCTGGGGTCTTGTCAGCATCCTCCACACACACATCTTAAATGTATAAATACAGTGTTTTGTTTTGGGGGGAAAAGGACCGTTATTAATTTCTTTTTTATTATTACTTAATTGCAGGTATTAACATAGCAAGTTATCAATCTCATGAACTTTATCATTCACCCTGCCACTTTAGTGTAACCAAAATAATACTTATAATCATGATACTACCATCATTTCTGAAGCCAATGTCATTTCTAACAATGTTCCGAGAGACCTCTTAGTTGACAGCAACATTTTTGTGTCCCAGTTTGATCATAGTCCTTGAATAGTACCAGCTACAGTAAGTGTAATCTTGTATCCTAAAGTCCTGGCAAACACACTGTATGTTCTGACTTGTAGGTAGAATGTAGCTACTTGTTTGTTGAACTGAACTCCTCAGCTATGTGGGATAGTATTGCATTTCAGGGACAGTTCACACAAACAAATACTTTCTTTTTTATTTTACCTGTCAATCTAGATTGTTTTTAGAATTGAGGGATTTGAGAAATCTCCCAAGGCTCTTGCTCCCGATGTAAACAGCTGTAACGTTAGCCAATTCAGTAGGGCTAGGTGAGCTAGCATTAGCTTCATTCTCCGCGTTGATACATTGGCCGGTGTTGTTCGTTAGAGAGAAAGTAGTTCCTCTATGAACCTGTGCACAACATGCCTTGTTTTGGATTATCTGAGTAACCGGGCCTTGATTTCTAAGAGACATTGCTGTCGAGTACTACTTCCTTCCCCCCCCTTTTCTTTTAGAGAAGGTAAACATTTATACGACTAATACCTCCACAACTATTTAGATTGATAAATAGCTCTTTAAGTAAGAGGAAAAATAGGTGTTTTACATTTTTGGGTTGAACTAGCCCTTTAAAGGCTGTTTGGAACGTATCAGTGGTGTTGTTACATCCATGACCTTGATGACTATAAAAAGCGCATTTCTTTGTTGCAAGACAGAATAATAAATAAGGGGTCGGCAAGGTCTTTATGTGCATCAGCTAACTTGCCAAGTCCCTAGAGGCCTGTATTAAGTGGATCAGCTCAGAATGAACGAAGAACTGTACCCTCTTAACTCCAGTGACTGTAATCAATAGCCGTTCTCACTGTCTGCTCATTTCAGCAGCTTCTCATTAATAAGGTTTATTATTTTCTAACGCAGCGATCATTTCTGGGACGGTAACCAAATCCAACTTTAATCTTGTAGCGTAGCATGAGAGAGTGGATTGTTGCCTGTTTGGATGATAGACAGAGGAATCTAGTCCCTCCAGATTCTTTGCTCAGTCACTGTCTCCTATAAGAGAAAGGTTACAGGGATCGTCTCAGGTTAAGGCTTGATTGACGTCCCATCCCGCAATGTATCGCGCTGAGTGACATGCATGTCAAAGATTAGATGGAGCACCTTTTTCTCCACGAAAGACCTGTTTACGAAACCCCCCCCCCCCCACCCACTTCAGTGCTCTGCTATCTTTATGCGGCACAGGCTGAAGACCCAAACAAACTAGATGGTTATCTGTATCCAATTCCAAAAAGGGCTCAGCAGCCTGCCAAGTGGGGAGCATATGGTGGGGAGTAGTGAGTCAGTGAAAACAGCTGAAGTTATCAGAGGAACAGAACATTATGTGTTTATTACACACACAATTAAATCCCTCCGTGTTGGGGGTGTTTTTTTGGATAAAATGTCATGTTGATAAGGTTGAAACAGCTGTTGAGAGAACTTTTGAAGGTTGCGTCCACATTTAATGTCAGCAGTTTAGATTGTGCTGATCCAGCGTGTGACGAATCATTCCCGCGTTACCTACCGCTCTGCTTTTTTCTCGCCCGTTCTCCCCAGGCCTCACACTTTAAAACACACACCTCTCAGCACCCTGTACGCCTTATTATCATGCCCAGCTAGGAGCTCGCCCTCCGCTGCTGCTTGGAAATTTCCGTAGAGCAATCCTTGTCCATTGTTTGGGGTGAGGGAGTGTGTGTGTGGGGTGGAAAGAGGGAAGAAAAAAAGATAGAGAGGGAGGCAGGGACTGGGAGAATGAGAGTGTGTGTGTGAGTTTCTTTTGAGGGATAATGACCCATGAGGCTGGAGGGACTTGTCTGGGATTTTTGGAACCTGGATCGTCATCGGCATGCATCGCAACCTGGGGCCTGCACTGGTAATCTGCAGGGATCAAACCTATCCTTCTCTAGAACTTGGGCTTGCTAATTATTACGCTCATTTAGAAGAAAACATCTGAGGGCTGGAAAACCCCCGTTTTAAAGGATTTTGATTTCTCCCTTGTCTTCTGGCACTATGGGAATCATCGGATCTGATTATCCTCCTCAGTCAGGTTCGCTTTTGATCATTTCATTGACACTAGACAAATACCTTATTGGTTTTGGATTAAAGTTGACTCTTGTGCCGAACACTTTCTGATATTTGAAAGCTCTGTTAGGCCTCAGCTCAATCTTTTCAAGTTGAGTTTGTGTCTCAGATCTTGGGCAACATACTGAGAAGTTTTTCACTGGCTGCCGTTCAGAAGTTTGCACTTGATATGGGTCTTGAACACTGATGAAATTCAAGCACCTTGTTTACTCCAGAGCTAAGTTTAAATGTGGCTACAAGATATGTCTGCAGTGTTATCATTCGAAATGAAATATCAGGGCTAGGCATGTAAGACGTGCTTTTCCCAGGGTTCTCTTCACCACCGTTCCCAAATATTTGTGTTCTTTCTTTCAGCTTTGAGTCCTGCTTCTCTTTCCCTTAGTGAATTGTTGTGTGGGAACGTATTGTACATCAAAAGAAAGTATGCAAATACATCATACTACCTAAAAGCTGTTTAGAAATGTGCATTCTCTTTATACAACTGGAACATAGTACATGTTTGAACAAACTGAATAAATGATTACACAATGAACTAGCTTGTCACTATAGGAAAAACAAGGGTGTAGATAAAACGATGAGAGCTGCTTTAGTGTCATGGCTTATTGGGACACTTGAAAACAACAGACATTGTCAATGTTATCTATACCTATTGAAGTATGTGACAAAGTAAAGAGGAGTCACTCAAGAAACACGAGTTATTTTGGTATTTGTTTGTTATCAAATCGTTTCGGGTTGAGCCTCATTTGTGAAAACATGCTGCTCTAGCAATGACAGTAAAAATACTCAAGTTGTCTGGGCTGCTTAGCAACAAGGGTTTAGGTATTTGACTTGGAATACAAATTTCAATATAATTGCATGAAGCTATATTCTAAAATTGTCTAAAAAAACGGAAATGTATCTTTAAAGTTCAGAACCAACAACACAAACGTACAAACATGACTTCTTATGTAGCTTCTAAGCAGGTGAAATGTTCTGCAGATTATCTTTTCTTTTTGCTTGCTTAATGCAGATCATTTTATCTTTTTGTTTCGGCAATAAATAGTTTTCCAAACAGAGCAAAACATGGCACAAATGTAATTTCACACTGTGTGTCAAGGAATAAAAACATGAATCATTGTGGGGGGTTCTGTTATTTTAATTTATTGGCACAGCTCACCGTAACCAGATGTCTTAAGATTATGTTTCTTTTAGGTTGTTTTTTTTAGTAGAGATGTTGATAACACTTTCCTTTTAAAGGGACACTGCTCCTCTCTTGCAGAGCCTACTGCACTGTGAAGGTGTGAACAACCAGAGCTACGTGTGTGAGTCTGGACACTGCTGCGGGGAGTCCCTGTGCTGCAGCTACTACTATGAGCTCTGGTGTAAGTATCCTGCTTAAAAGAAAAAAGATATACATACCCTTTGTCACTTTCTCGCAAAACCCCTCTACTATTGAGGGATTGACAGGCCTAGGATATTTAGCTACCTCAATTATTCTGTTGTTGCCGAAAAATCTCAGCACCCCTGAGGATTATTAGTAATAACAAATACATTTAGATTTATTTAAAATAAAGTATGGATTCTTCAAAAATGTTCAAGAACGTTATTGTTATTATGAAAGCACAACCACATTGGAGTTGGGACAGCCTCAAATGGTGCATATCATTTAAAAAAAGAAACACATGGAATAGATAAGGCATGGATTGGTCAATATAACAACATTTTAGCATTATAAGGATAAAATATCCATACATTCCAGGAAAGAAAGTGTAATATATTAGCAGCAGCAAAAGTTTATGTCAGTTACAGCCATGGGTCCGGTTCACCAAACCGACTTTGGGACAAATCTCAAATCTGGACAACATTGGTCAGTTTCTAGAAAATGTCCAAAAATGTTCTTTTTTTTTTAGCAGAAAGTAAAGAACCTTAAAGGTGGGGTCGGTCATTTTGGAGAAACCAGCTCGAGTGCGCTAGAATTTGAAAATACACAGCCGGAAAAAATCTACCACTTCCTTACAGAGCCCCTCCTCCAACACACACGAACGCGCACATGACCAATGAGGGCACGAGATAAGTTTGTGCACAGATGGAAGGCTGACAGGCAGGTAGGCCATCCAGTTATTTTAGCCGGGCCGGCTCAGATGATTGGTCGTGCTTTTTACAGTACTACGGCTTCCACAGATGACATTTTTTATGGATTTTTTTGTCAAAGCATTTAAGATATTCATTGCTATCGGGATGTTAAGAGCATTCATGGAATATAACAAAAAGTGTTTCTGAAATAAATGACATACCCCACCTTTAAGTTTAAAATAATTAATAATTTAAAGATATCTTTCTTGGGATTACCATAACATAGTGATGGTAGGAGTCCCTGGGTTATTGAAACACAAAAAATGTAACGTAAATGAAATTATTACATTTTTTGAAAATGTTGAAACATGTTAAATGTACTTTTTGATTCAAGGTATGTTATGTTTCAGCTAAACCTCCTTCCCACTCTAAGTGATATAATGTAATGATACTTGTATATGCAGTATTAAATGTATTACTTTACACAGATTCTGCTTGGAAAATATTCTATAAATGTCTGTGATAATGGAGCTGCATTATTTCCACGAGGTGGGCATGACATAAGATGTTTGGGATGCTCAGACATGATGTCTCTCTGGGCTCCATCCATGTTTCTGACCTGACCCTGTAACCTTTTTAAATCGTCTGCTCCCAATCTTCCATGACAGTTTCTTCTGGCCTTCATTGATGTCATGAGGCTTATGAACAGGCTGATGGCATATGGGCAGTACTTGCAGTCAGGATATAAGGGTTTTAACTTAAGGGCTGGAATCCTTGTTTACACACACTACAGAAACATGTTTTCTACAAGATAACCCTACTTACCTTTATTAGATAAGACTTTTTTTAAAAAGGGCGTGAGAAATGCACTTGTTGTGATGACGCAGATTATTTCATACGTTCCTGTTGCTTTAAAGTCACCATGGGTTTATGTGCTTAGTTAACACAAATATTGCAGACATGTATTTACTGTACATGCCACTATATAAGCTTGGAACCACCAACATAGAAAATCATATTTTAGCCTTTGGTCGTTGCCTGTTTTCAGAGAAAAAATGCACATGTAAGATAATATAACGTGTTGCTGCATGATTTGCAAAGTGTCATGCTTCCTCCTGCAGTAGAGGCTGGAGTTTAGATGGTACCGTTTTTTTGTTTGTTGCAAATAATAATAATCACCTACAATGTGTTGTAGCGCTAGCCAATAGAAGTGCAAGTGTAACATAGGGATGTCACTATTTCGTGGAAATAAACAAAGAAGTCCAATGGAGGCGTTTCAGGCATAGGGAGGAGTGTGTGGGAGAGCATTTACATAAAACCTCAAAACCTACATAACCTAAGAGAAAACCCCACAAATCATAATAGAGCCCCTTTAAACAATCAAATTGTGCTGGGATGTGGTATTCATAATTGATATACCCAAATAATAACTGCGTGTACAAAAGATATTTCTGTTTTATTTATTTTGTCTTTATTTATTTCAACATTCACAATCTGAGTTTAGTGCGTGTCTAATGTCTGTGGTTGCTCCACAGAGTAAACTGTCAGTGTCTTGTCGTGGAGATAAGTACGGACTTGGACCTCTTGATGATTGAATTGATTATATGACGTCAAATTCCTAATGCAATACATACAGTTTACAAGCACGTAAATGTCTCACTATTATAACCAGAGGTTGGTTGTATTGGATCTGTTTGTGTTAGCAACAGGCAGAACAAACAAACACAGTTTATGGACATTGTAGAAGACACTTTCCTGTTAACACGCCTTCATCATCCAACACGTTTATTATACAATATAGTGCCAAACAATCTTATTTATTTGTTATAGTTTCACTGTAAGCAGAACATGACAGTGTTGATTCCTCTCTCTTCAGGGTTTTGGTTGGTGTGGGCGATCATCTTCATCCTGAGCTGCTGCTGTGTGTGTCACCATCGCCGCACCAAACAACGTCTGCAGCAACAACAACGGCAGCACGAGATCAACCTCATCGCCTACCGCGAAGCACACAACTACCCCTCTGTGCCCTTCTTCTTCAGTAAGATCTGCTACACCAACACAGACAAAATAATAAGGGAACATGATATGATATAGTTGTTCGTATTTTTGTACGCCAACCAGGAAATTATCATCACAAAAGGTCCCTTGACAAAAAGACGCAGGATTCTCTATCAAATTTTGGGAATATTGCAGTAATAAGATTTGTGGCAAACACACGTTTATGACAAAAAACATTCTGATCAGCAGGATAATCTCAACACACGATTATAATAGATGAAGCTTAAATGCAATAGCCGGAATTAAATTGCTAACACTAGTCTGTAAACAAACTACATTGTGCTCATGTAGCATCACCCCCGCTAAGCTAAAGGCTGTCTCGTGATGGGTGAGAATATTTGTTGTAATCACATTTAGTTGGCTCAGTGTGTTTGTGTTGGAACGTCTCTCTCAAAAGGTAATTACTCTAACTGCCAGAGGGGGGAGACAAAAGTTCTACACTACAACTTAAAAATGGATGAATACCATTAACGCCAACAAGTGTTAGCTTAGTAATTGCAGAAACATTTTACAGAAAAAAATCTAAATAAATGTGTATTTAAGATCAGTGGCACACATTTGATTTTTGGGGACATTTTCCTTTGTTGTGTGTTTATCATGTCAAGGCATCTTGAGTAAAAAATATTGACGTATGTTTTTGAAAGTGTAATTTTGAAGTGTAATTGTGCTGAAGCATGTAATTGTTTGGTATGTACAGTAGTGCAAGGGGTTAATAGCAGGGGCACCACTCTGTTTTAAAAGTGGTTATTTAAAAATAAAACTGTATTGCGCGCAACCCTTTTTTTGCACACACTAATTCCCGTCAGGCGACAGACTCATTATATGTGTGTGGCCAGGGAAAATGATTGAGGAAGCCAATGTTCTCTTTGATGATCTCTCGTCTTGAACCCGCCTGGTCTCCAAAATCTATGTTTGCTTCCTCCCCCCATTATATATATATATTTTTTCTTTTAGCATGTAAACTACGCATTCTGACAAGAAAATAAAGCAAGAAGACAAGATGAACTTCAGGCAAACAGGCCAAACAATATTGCCGCAAGCATGTTTGAGTCATTTTAGAATCAGTAGAGTAAGGAGGAATTATCTTTAGTTTACTTTTTTTTTTAATGACATTGCCTGCGCCCTGCTGCTGCAAAGCGGGAGCAATGTTTTTCTTTACATTCTCTATTCAAAGTTTACTAACATGTCCAAATTGAAATACTTTGTGCACGCTATTTTTCAGAACATTTATAAGTTGTACTGGTCATTTCAAAAATGTCCCCAGTGTAAATGACGCCTATCCGAGGGCCAGTGCTGCCCCCCCCCCCCCACCTGCAGTCATGCAACACGTTGAAGTGAACCCCAAATTGCTTGGTAGGCATGTCTACAGCATTGAAGTGTATGTTAGTCGCTTTGGATAAAGGTCTCAGCTAAATAACATGTAATGTAATAACTTGACCCCATTACAAGGATTACCAGCTGCGTGTCGAGTGTACCACTCAAAGGTCGCCTATGTCAAGTCTATCGTAGAGGTGAAGGTGTTTTGGAAAACAAAAACTCAGTTCCTAACAGTTAGAATTTCAAGCACTAACACGTAATGATCAAACTGAGGAATTACAAATGAGTGACAAACAGCGCGGTATGAGCCTGGCTCAGTGTAATGTTTGCACTGACATGTATCCCTGGTTTCACACAGCGTCAGAACCTTCCCTGTTTGCATGCCCCAGTTTTCAGGAAACGGCCGGCATCCTTGGGTCCTTGCCAGTGTTGCAACAGCATCGCGCACAGAGCTGCAACGGCCTTCAGCACAGAATTGACCCAGATATGAGCTTGTTTTGTCACATTTTCCCCCTGTTGCTTTGGGAATGTTTGAATAAGTGGAAGTTCAGTGAGGTCATGTTAGAATCTTTAGGGGTCAGACAGCGAAGTTATGTGAATGCAAAAATAACTAAGTGTTGCTGCCATGAAACATTTTCAGTGCTTAAGCAGATTTCTGCTTTCTTTTTGATCAGGGTTTCTGCCAAACTACCTCCTGCCTGACTACGAAGAGGTGGTCAACCGGCCCCCGACTCCCCCCCCTCCCTACAGTGCCTTACACACAGGCCCATCCTCAGTGGCTACTAGCCCCCTGGCTCCTGATCAGCAGGAGGGACACTGTCCAAACATCCAGCCCACTCCGGTGCCCCCGGTCTCTGACAGTCTGTGCAGACCCGGGACAGAGGAACCACAGCCCCCCACCTTAGACTTGAGGCCAAAGCCTGACAACAAGCCGCAAGAGTCTAGCGTGATACCGCTGTCAGATGGAGTCAGAGAGGGACTTAGCAGCCCGGAGAAAAGGAGCGGAGGTGCGGAGGACTGCTGCAAGGACCCCCTGTTGAAGGAGCAGACGGAGGGTCCTGCTGAGGACAAAGATCGACTCCCCAATGGACGGAGGAGGCGATTCACGGGGGACTCCGGGATTGAGGTGTGTGTCTGCGGCTCACGAGGGAGCAGCGGTTTTAGTGGAGCTGGAGGGACAGGCCAGGAGGGAAAGGAGTTGAGGGAGCTAGAGGGCCTGCTGGGGCATGAGGGGGTAGATGAGGAGCAGGGGGGAGAGGAGGAGGAGGAAGAAGAGGAAGAGGCGGGCGACTTCTGCGACAGCTGTGGCAATCAAGTCTCCTTCAGTGTGGAGGAGGAGCAGGCGCTGGGCGAGCCGGAGAGGCGGGTCGCACCCGGGCCTCCTCAGCCGGCTAGCCAAACAAGCGGTGCCGCGCCCCACCCCCCCGTGTGCCTCCTCCTCCACACCATCAACGAGCAGGAGGGGCCGCACCTCGGCCCCAGCACTGAGCCGCCGGGCTGACACACACCTGCATGTCGGAGAGGGAAGAGGCTTTTGTATCTGACGGGTGTTTTCTGTCTAAATACTGAGTGTGAGTATATGTGTGTGGATAAAACAGGTGTGGGAGAAAAAGAAAAAAAAACTCACACTGGAACGGTGGCCTTAACCTGTGTGTTTTTGGGTTACGTTCGGCCAGTCCAAGCCCCTTTAACAAGCCTGGGGCAAATTGAGACTACACACACACACACACACACACACACACACACACACACACACACACACACACATACACATACACATACACATACACATACACATACACATACACACACACACACAGTCCTTCAGTTGACCTTGTCATGCAACAGAAACTACTGACACACAGTCAAAGACTTGAAAGCTAAACCTGTGACGTCAGGAAGGGACATTCACTGCCCTGGATGAACGCAGCTCTTCATTTTGGGTGCTTGCAACGTTTCTACCAAGCCATTTCTCAAGGCAGGAAACTAGGTAGTAAAAAAAAAAAAGGAACACACACAGCAGGAACATTTTTGGGTGAGTGCAATGTGGATTTGCCACTGTGCGTGCTTATGCAAACTGATACTGTACAGGGACGCTAGAACAAGACTGTGTGTGACGTCCCATCAGATTTCAGAAGTGCTTTTTTAGCTATTTAAAAACCGCTCTGCCTTGTGTGTGTTTGTGTTGCTCTCTATCTGCCCCAGCTAGTCATAGACAAGTATAAGTGCATTTACAAATGTTCATGTGAGCAGTTCCTATTTTGCACAAAGTGTATTTATCTTTATAAATGAAACTTTAATGGCTTAAACAAATCAAAACAGAAATAGCTTTCAGTCTTAAATTGCAGTTACATAATTTAGTGTCTTGGGGTGTTGGGGCAACATCAATAAGAAATGGACCTCTGTGGATTGTTCGTAGGGAATGCAACAGATTCACTCCGTACACAATCACTTTGAATTGAACAATGGAATGTTTGTAGTATGTGCCTACGCTCCCCAAAGAAAATGCAGAACTTTTATGAACAATGACGGTTTCAATGAAACTGAGAGACAATGAGAAAGCAGGTACCAAAAATAGAAAATAATATATAAAAAGCTTCTTAGAGATTACAGATGAGAACGTCAGACCTCAAACTCAGTCATTCTATACATAACCACCTTCACCAGCTATACACATATTGACACCCTGTACTGGAGTTTCATAGTAGCACAACCTGAATACACTTTTGCTGTGGTATTCATCCATTACACATCAATAGCAGCTTCCTGTAGGGTCTGTTGAATTGGATTTAATTAGACTGGTGCAATTTAACCAAAATAGCTATATGAACAGCTATATAACTATAAGTATGTTTTACTAATTGATGTCTCTGTCACTATAATGCACTGTGCTGTACAATCTGAGAGAGGAAATGCTCCATGTATGTGTATTTTCCTTTATTTCTATACCATTATTTAGCCCGTTAAATGGAATAATACCTATTTGGGGACTTGAATTAATGAATAAAGGAAAATAAACCAAGTAGCAAAAAATAAGATAAGGTAATAAAATAAGTTTGGTAGTTGTCCTTTGTTATTATCAATGCCAGTAAACAAGAGGATATTACTTGGTACATGTTTTATGGACAAACATTGCAGTTTAAAAAGCAATATTGATAATGCTGCAATGCGAATAGAAAGCAAAGACCACCGTTGTTCCATCATAAGTATGTTGTAATGCCTTTAAGATCGTGAATGTTTTAAATGTTTTAATCCAGATTTGACAGAAGTTCTGATGATAAATGGGCCATGAAAAATGACACTGGTTGTAACAGGAGCATGCTATGTAAAACTTTTACAAAAATAAGTTAAATTAGACTCTGTCCATTCCCTAAAGCGAACTGGAACTTGGTGATGCGACATGTCATTGTGTCATGATAATGTTTGTTTTTTTGTACTACTTTGGAGCACCCTGAAAAATGCACACGTCCCAATGTTTGCAAAGCACAAATGTTTCCTTTCACAGATTTCGATATAACGCTAGATTTTAGGGCCTAAATCAATCTAACAAGAGATCTCAAACCTTCTAGCACAAATTAAATTGTGTCGTGAACTTTCTGTATAAGCAGTAAGATGATTGAAACTTACCCATGAATGCCTGAACACTCTAAAGTGCTTTATATGTTGATTCTTTTTGTGAGCTAAAAAGTGAGATTGTGGTACATACCAATACAAAATATTTTTAAATTTTTAAAAATATATTGGAACTGTATACAATTTCAGAACCACTTTATATTTGAAAATATGTAAAATATACTGTAACATGTTTGTGAACCAAATAGTTGCTTTCATAATTTGTATGAAATCATTAGCTTTATTGTTATGGACAGCTTTTCTCATTATGGCTATTATTTGTTTCTGTTATGAGAAGATTTCACTTCTTAAGCTGTGTGAAGGGTACGTTTTGACTAACAATACAGTCGATACATGTAAACAAGATCAGGGGCATCTTGCCAAAGACACCTTTTATTTCTTAAACCAGTGTGTGTAAGGTGGTTTTGCACATATTCTTTGAATGTTCTAATCATAAGCCATTTATTACAACCAACAAGATGGACGTATGTTAAATAAAACATGCCCTTTCAAATTCAAGCTGACTCCTGTGTGTGAAAAACTAAACTTGCACTTCTAAAGACTGAATAAAAAAATATCTTTGGGATTTCTTTTTTTCAAACATTGTTTTTAACTGTTTTTCGTATTTGTTACATCAGACTAACAGTGTGAAAGCAGACAGGGTCATCATGGGTAAAATAAAATGCTTAATATCATGTGGAAAGAAAGAAAATAATAAACATACAATACACACATACACACACCTATACATTTGTATACACATTTATCTCTATTTGTATACGTGTACATACATTAAAATACATATGGCTAATGAAGGCAGGGTTACATCAAACTATCTGAGTCTTTGGGTCCTCTCTCTGTCCATGATTGACCTTTAAATTGGTTAGATTCTTCTATTTATAGACTGAGATCCATTTATTTGGCTTTAGCACAGGGTTAAGTAAAGCAAGTTTTACAAACAAAGCAAGTATAGGACAAGGACAAGTGGTGGAAGAAGAATTCAGATGCTTTACTTGAGAAAAGTACCAATACATTATTTTCAAAATATCTAATTACAAGTACAGGTATACGTCCTGCATTCTAAATCTTACAAATGTCTTACAAATGTACAAAAGTATTATCAGCAAAATGTACTTAAAGTATAAAAAGTTAAGATAAACATTGCACAGAAAAATTGCCTTCATGTGTGTATATAATTATATTTGTAAGCGACATTTCTCGATACTATTGTTGAATCACATAGCATTTGACTGTTTTAGACAAACAAAGTTTTATTTAAATAATTGTACTATTTTGTGACTTGGAAGAGTCCATTAGTTTAATGTTGAGGGATGCATTTTGTTAGAAGTAGCAAAAAGAAATGTAGTGGAGTAAAACAACATTGTTTCCCTTGTAATTGTAGTGGAGTAGTTGTATAAAGTAGCATAACATGGAAATACTCAGGTAAAAGTACAAGAGCCTCATAATTGTACTTAAGTACAGTACTTGAGTACGGTAAATGTAGTAAATTACTTCCCACCTCTGATATGGGCATCAGTTGGGTTTCAAATAACATGTCCAGTTTTTCTAGTACTCAATTGTTGTCTTGGCATGTCTCAGAGAGACAGTTGTTCCATAATATGAATTTCCTGAACTATTGCTTTCCACTCTGACGTTGCTGGGCAATGTCTACTCTTATCTTTGGGATGTGTATGACTGTACCAGGGTTCAGATCAGATGTGATATCAGACCGTGAGGGGCAGGACGTGCTATTAAGCGTCATTTCATATTAATTTTGTTCGGAGAGCAAATAGGTGTGCATCTGAAAGCTTTCCTCTACAAATAAAATAATACTTTACTTCATTACTTTAAACACTCGAGACAATGGCCGAAGAAAACAGGTAAGAACATCAAAACATGCCTCTTTTCTCATTCATCATAATTTTGTATGTTCATGTAAACTATCATAATAAATTGAGCGAGTGGCGTGGGACATTAGAACCTTCAACTTTAATGACCATAGTGGTAACGTCACACATATTACGTATTAAAAATAGCTTGTGTCCAGTTATAACTTGTCATGTTGTTGTTGCAAACTAGCTGAGTTAGCACTTAGCAGATAGCTAACGACGAACATGCAATTTGAAGTTAAGTTCACTTTCAAACGTGTTGTTAAAGTGCGTGTGCCAAGGGCTTCGTCGATAGCAGCATTCATGTCGACGTCAAGGTAATTTCACGTGCATCACATATTCACACAGCACATGACATGTCATAGTGTTTGCTAGCTTAGCTTAAACTTGTGCTTTCATGAGCTTAACCACTGACAACTTGTAGTAACAACCTTATATATACAGTCTATGGTAACAACGTAATGTTGAAACGTAACGTTAGAGCAGAACTCTATTTAACGGTTTCAATAAGCGATCAAAGTACATCTCACCGTATGAGTCAGTTTACTACTACAGTGCCATGTGGGCTACACAGTAACTAAGTACAGTTACTCAAGTACTGTACCGGTACTTAAATACAATTTTTAGGTACTTGTACTTTACATGAGTATCTGTATTTTTGCTACTTTGTATGTCTACCCCACTACAATTCAGAGGTTAATCGTGTACTTTTACTCCACTTAAATAATACTTTAGTTACACCTGGATTAAATACCCAGCAGTAATTAAAATAATAAAAATGAGTTCCGCGGTGTTAACCAGCTGTGACAAACATTCATTACATTCAAAACAAATGATATGTATCATTCTAAATGGGCCAATCTGCATAATGAGTACTTTAAGTATATTTTTGATGTTAATTATTTTATACTTTTACTTGATAAAGATTGTGAGTGCAGGACTTTGACTTGTAACAGAGTATTCCTACTCTGGAACTTTAATTCGACTTTAAGTACAACATCTGGGTACTTCTTCCTTGTCTGCAACCTGCTGTGTGTGCTTTTCTGCACCCAAACAGGATTATTATGGCAAGGTGCTGAAGAAAACCTCTGACCTGAAGACCAATGCCTGTGTGGCTCCAGCTCAGCCCATTCCTGCCTTCATTCGCCAGGCTCTGAAGAAAGTGCACCCTGAAGTCACCGCCAGGTAACCGGGCAGCTTTTGTTTCACCCTCAGTGAAGTGTTAGCAACAATCACTGATCCACAGAAGCGTACTGTTGGAGTCTCTCTTCTCCCTCAGGTACTATGGCTGTGGTCTGGTGGTGCCAGAGTGCTTGGAGGGCTGCAGGATCCTGGACCTGGGCAGCGGGAGTGGGAGGGATGTGTACATGCTGAGTGAGCTGGTAGGCGAGAAGGGCCACGTCACTGGCATTGACATGACTGAGGACCAGGTATTGTTTGTTAGAAATATTTATGGTAAATATTGTATTCTTCTTGATATACATCATTGTGTTCATTCTGTATCAATGTTTCTTGTAGCTCTATAGCATGTTTGAATACTTAGTACATTTAATTTAATTGTATAATTATAATAATTTATGTATTTTTTTATTATAATAATAATTATCCCTTTTTAATTTATCATTATTATTATTTATTTTTTAATTGGTGAGTGTGTACTGCTCTTAAGTTTACGTTACATTTCAATAGCTCACACTTTTATCCAAAGCACCTCTACAGAAGCAGATGACACACTGTTGAATTTGGGGTTCAGTATCTTGCTACCAACCTACAAAAAAAGATATATATATTTCAGCTTTAAATGCAAGAGTGTTCTATTTTCTAGCTTGACGTGGCCAGGACGTATGTGGACTATCACACGAAAGAGTTTGGCTTCAAGAAGCCCAATGTGAGTTTTGTACAGGGCTACATCGAGGCTCTAACAGAAGCGGGTCTGGAAAAGAGCTCCTTTGATATCATTATGTAAGAAGTATTTCTCAACTCTCTTCCTCTGTCTATATTTTGAATTGTAATGCTGTATACTTCTAGAAATAATGTGTTCAAATGTTTGTTTTCTGTCATAGTTCCAACTGTGTGGTGAATCTCTCTCCAGACAAGAAGCGAGTACTGGCTGAAGCCTACAGTGTGCTCAAGGTATGCTTCTCTCTCACAAAACATGAAATAAATGCTAGGAAAAATAATTAGAACATTCACCGTTTACCTGTTGATCTTTAGGATGGTGGTGAGCTGTACTTCAGTGATGTCTACAGCAGTGGAAGATTAACAGAGGAAATGAAAAATCATAAAGTCCTCTGGGGTGCGTAAAATTAATATCCTACAGCCATACAAAGCTCACAGATAGTGCTACCATATCAAGATGTAATTTATCTTGGCAGGCGAGTGTATTGGTGGAGCGCTCTGGTGGGAGGATCTGCTGCAGTTGGCAGAAGAAGTTGGTTTCAGCCCGCCACGCCTTGTAACAGCCAGCGTCATCACCGTGGACAACAAAGAGCTGCAGGACATCCTCGGTTTGATATTTATTATATTTTATTTGTTCATAACTTTCTTTATTAAGCACATTTTTTAAAGCATGTTATAAAGGAAAAGTGGGAGACACATTTCCAGACTGTGATAGATTTTTAAGTAGAGAAATGTAATCTTTTAACCAAAAAGATGTGATAGTAGTTAGGATTTCTGCTCTTGGTTCTATTTTATTCTTAATATGTTTCTTGTTTACTCATCTTTCTATATCACGTTGTTTAGCTGTTGAAGTAACAAGCATTCATTTTGAAACTAGACATAATTAAGGTTCTGCCAACATAATTTTACGACACAAATTCTCTTTACTGATTTAAATATTTAAATAATTTTCTTTCTAAATCATTCCTGAAAACCCCTGCTTTTAGAGACTTATTCTTGCTAAGTAGACGTAGGCTCTGGTCGAAAGAGGGCAGAGAATCTAATGAGGTCACCAGACATGAACCATTAAGAGTGAAACTTGTCCCACTCTAACATGTGCGTTAAGCTCACAGTACAGTGGGGGAGATCAAGCACAGTTTGCACACGCCCACAGAGAGGTCTAATTAGGCATACATTGGAAACACCTGTGTGGATTGTGCAGTTATTAGGTTTACATGTGTTACTACGTGTCCTTACTTACCTTTAGTCCTGTGCATCTAGTAGCATTCTGGACATGTTTTCTGGTCACTGAATATGTAATTGACCACTAGTTTTCTCTTTAGAGTTTCATGCTCTTGTTATATACTTTACATTCTGTGCAGTTATGTTGACAGTGGCATTCTCTGGTAGCTAAATTCCAAGGACATTTTAGATTGTTCTCGATGTTGACTGATTCTGTTCTCTCTGACCTGTTCTGACAATACAGGCGACTTCAAGTTTGTCTCTGCCACATACCGCCTGTTCAAGGTCCCTAAAGGCGCCACCAAGCCCTGTCAGGTCATATATAATGGGAGCATTACAGGAGTAGAGGACAGCTTCCAGTTTGACACTCAGTTCACATTCAAGGTCTGTACATACCACAGTTACTTCAGCTCAAGCTCTGTATGCACATTTTATAAGACATGTGTGGATGTCACAGGTGGATGAAGTGGTGGAGGTTGATGGAGAAGTGGCCACCATACTGACCCATTCCAGATTCAGGGAAGATTTCACTTTCCAGCCTCAGGGAGGCCCCCGTGAGTCCTGCGGAGTCAAACCTAAGGTCAGTGTCACGACTGAATTCCAGGATATGTAAATGTCTGCATGATTATTTTTTTGTTAAACACTAGAGGTCAGTGTGTTTGTCGTATTCGTTACAAGTGTGTGACACACCCAGAGAGCCCCTCTGTCTGAACTGTGCACACAGTCACACACACATGTGTGCACCAGGACGCATGCTGCAAGTTCTTACACACACTCACATACGCACTCAAACATACATACGCACACATCCACACGCACAAGGTCAAGCAGCTGTCTTGGAGTCATAACCAGACTGTGGAGTCCTGCTGGGGAACATTGAACAAGAAGGAATGTTCTCTTCTCAGCTAACGGAATGCCATCTTATCAGCTCTCATGGTTGTTCTGTGCACACACACTCGCATCTACAAACACCACTATATATTTGTCAATGACTACCCTAATCCTATGATCACTTGCAACATTTTATTCTGCTATTGAGGAAGTTCCATTTGGTTTTTGTGGAGCAAAAAAAGAAATTGAAAATGTATCATAATCTGTCCCTGGGTTCACCCTTTGGCCTGTCCCTCTGAAGTAAAATCATGTCCAAGATACTTTTCCCTTATCAGCGCGGGTAGTTGGTGATAATAGGTAATACTTAGCCTTTGATCTTGTTTTTTAAAGCATTGCTAATGTGAAATGTTTATTTCACGAACAACTCGTATCTCATAAAAGAAATAGCATGTGGACACAAGAATAAAAAAACTCAACATACAACACCTTTTTATTCTGCTATAATGAATTTCTTTGATGATGTTTAATCCTGGAATATCTGAAAAAAAGTGAGAATAACCGTTTCAAACTTTTCTATAATTCTTAGATTTGCTTTCACACCATAAATATAATACATACATACATACAACTGTGTGTGTGTTGTTAACTCCTACTGATTTCTACCTTGTTTTACTTTTGATACAGGCGGGCACTGTGGATCCCTTCCAGCTGGTCCTTCAGCTGGGGAAACAACAGCCAGGTTCAGCCACAGGGGGATGCTGCAGCACTCAGTCTGCCTGCTGCAAGTGATGGTGTGAAGAGCACTCAGAAATACAGCCCCATCATGATATATAGCATAATAACAAAAGCGCAAATGTCCTGACTTAATTATGCTTCATTCTGTGCTATTATGTCGTGCCATATTAACATTTGAAAGTATGACTTTAATTTATGTGAATAATAATGTTGCATAAATGAAATAACTTTGGCTTTGTATCAAGGCAAAATCAAGATACTCACACATTCAAAACGTGTGCACAATCTTCTTATAAGGCTATCATTTTCATATTTCTTAACAATCCTAGACATCTGAATTTTCTTATACATGTCATTGATTTCTTTTATTGGGACTTTTCCATCTTTATTATATAAAAAAGCCTTTTGCCTTAACACCTCTAATTGAATTCATTCGTTAAGGGAGTATATTGCCATAAGTGTTTTAGTGCACTGCTTTGTTAATTGTTTTGTGTTATATATTTTATTATAATAAATGCGGTCAATCAATCTAATTAATAGTCATTTATTGCACATGCCATATGATGGGATCTTTACAGCAACAGGTGGGTATGACTTAAAAAAGGCCTTCATTACTGATCACTGATAAATACAAACGCTCTCGGAAACTGTGTAATGTAGGCAATGGTTCCCAACATAAATCTAAAAAAACAAAAGAAGAAGAAAAAAATAGATAATATGTATCTGCTATATCAAATCTTTATAGTCTGGAACTTGTCTCCTGTGATGTGATTTTGTTCATTAAGAAAGGCTACATTTGACCTCTTCAGGCCTCATGAAATCCTTCAAATAAAACACTTAGAATTATTTGATCCAACTGCATATAAGTCACATACACATTAGGATTTGGATGTTGCTTTTTTTAAGTAGTCACAGCTCAACAAAGTTTGGAAACTACTGGTTTAGGAGACATATCATTGCATTTTCTATTGTGTGTTCAAAGCATTGCAAGATCATAATATGGACTCTCAAAAGTAACAATGTAGTTTAATGGGCATTTTCAATATAAATGTATCATTATAAAGTAGAATTCATTTCAATGAGGTTATATTGCATTACATTCGGCAGTTGCTAATGTTACCGTTTTAATCTTTATTGATATGTCATTTTTTAATTGAATACGTTTTAGGTTTTATTAGTTATCTTCTGTAGCCTACGTTAAAAAAAAAAGTTACCAGTAGAGTCCTGTCTGTCTCTTAACATGAGGGGCACTTGTTTTGGAATGTGATTGGCCAAGGAGGCTGCGGACTCCCCGCCTCCGGCCAAACGCCTCTCCTGATTGGTCGCCTCCGTCGCCTGTCTTGGGGACATCAGGGGAGGCACGAGTTGGCCCGTAAGCCTGCGCTCGCGAGTCATCAGTGTCGGACACGTAGTGGGAACGAGCAGGTCCCGATGCACAAGTCACGGCAACCCTCGGCGGAGATGAAGGCGGACTCCGACTGGCTCTGATTTTTAAAAGCCCATTTCATTCAGGCGGTAGGTTGCCAATGGTTATCAATATGGCAGAGCCGTCATCCCAGGCACCCACCGCTGCAAAAATGGCGTCACTTAACCGGGTCCGAGCTTTGGCGATGATTTTCTTGACTGTCACTGGCTGTTGTGTCGCCCCGACAAGTGGCAAGGAAGGGTCCGAGGAGACCGTCATCATAGGACTCCGACTGGAGGACACGGATGAAATTTCCTTCATGGATAGGGGCTACCTGCGGTTGAGTGAGCGCTCTCGGGTGAAACTAAGGGTGTACGGGCATAACATCAACAACGAGACCTGGTCCAAAATTTCTTTCACGGAACACGAGCGGAGCAGGACGGTAGGGAGTGTTGACAGCTCCTCGGGGGATAACCAGAGCCAGGAGGACTCGTCCAGCTTTCATCCCTGCGGTATTAGGACTTCGGATATAATTGTATTACCCAACATCATCCTAAATCGAAAGTCGTCGGGAATAGTTGAAATTGAGGTCAAACCTCTGCGCAAGACCGAGAAGAGTAAATCGTATTACCTTTGCATCGCTACCGCGACACCGGCCGTGGGAGGGATGCACGACCCGTGGACGGAGAACACCTGGATATACCACAACGGGGATGACACCAACGTGATAGTGGTGGAGGAGAAAAAGTTTCTGCTGCCTTTCTGGCTCCAGGTCATCGTCATCTCCATGTTGCTTTGCCTGTCAGGCATGTTCAGCGGGTTGAACCTGGGGCTCATGGCTCTGGACCCGATGGAGCTCCAGATAGTGCAGAACTGCGGCACCGAGAAGGAGAAGAATTACGCCAAAAAAATCGAGCCGGTCAGGAGCCAAGGGAATTACTTGCTATGCTCTCTTCTGCTGGGGAACGTGTTAGTGAACACCACGCTGACCATCCTGCTGGATGACATCGCCGGTTCTGGGTTGATCGCGGTGGTCATGTCCACCATTGGAATAGTGATTTTTGGAGAAATCGTTCCCCAGGCCATCTGCTCCAGACACGGCCTCGCTGTCGGGGCCAACACCATCTTCCTCACCAAGTTCTTCATGTTGCTCACCTTCCCTGCTTCCTACCCGGTGAGCAAACTCCTCGACTACCTCCTGGGTCAGGAGATAGGAACCGTGTACAACCGGGAGAAGCTTCTGGAGATGCTGCGCGTAACGGACCCCTACAACGACCTGGTGAAGGAGGAGCTGAACATCATCCAGGGCGCGCTGGAGCTCAGGACTAAAACCGTGGAGGACGTGATGACGCCCCTGAGAGATTGCTTCATGATCCCCGGGGATGGCACCCTCGATTTCAACACCATGTCCGAGATCATGAAGAGTGGCTACACGCGCATCCCAGTCTTTGAGGGCGAGAAGTCCAACATAGTGGATCTGCTCTTTGTCAAGGACCTGGCCTTCGTGGACCCGGATGATTGCACTCCTCTGAAAACCATCACAAAGTTTTACAGCCACCCACTGCATTTTGTGTTCAATGACACGAAGTTGGATACAATGCTGGAGGAGTTTAAAAAAGGTGAGACAACAACATATAATGCACTATTTTCACATGTTTTATTATGTATCTATACATATGATTCCATATACAACTATAAAAGAGAGCCTGCTTATTATTAGTTTAATCTCAAGTGAAAAAAGTCAGGGCACATCCTCCTTCCTTTGGATGAGGGAGGATAGCAGGTGAATTATTAGGGAATATAATACAATAGGAGTGCCTCATGAAAAGGTCACCTTATGCCTCATGAAAAGGTAATATTGTTTGAGGGAATGGTCAAATAAAAAAAACCTATCTACAGGACTTAAAGGGGTTAGAATAATGTGTGTCCCCTTTAGATTGAACAAGAAACTTCTAGGTAGTGAAGGAAGAAACATTTATTTTGTCATTTCCTATCTGGCCTTGCATCACTACATTCTGAGGCAGCTGTAGTGAGGTGCACTTGCCCACAGCCTCACAGGTCATTTCCTGTAAAGGGGAGGAGGAGGTTATCTCTCTCCATCGCTTCCATTCACTGTTAATGTTCACACGGTTTCTCTCTCCTCTTGCTCTAACCTTGCCCTCTCATTCACTCTTTTTTACTCTTTCCCCTCCTTCCTTCTCCTTCTCTCTAATTAGTGAATGCATTAGGACATGTGGGAATGGTGCAACGGCAGTGCTAAGGTTATCAGGTGGGGGCATCTTGTTTGAGAACCTGCTTAAATCCCTCTCTACCTCTCTTGTGCTTGCCTCTGAATGATGGTGGCGATAACTCCTTTTGTCCAGCCCTGGAATGCAGTCGTGTGGATAATGAATAACAGCCTTTAACACCCTCAAGTCCCCCACTCATGTGTTTTGTGTGTATGCGCATGGCATTTAAGAAATATGTTTACCTCACCCATGGTTTACCTGATGTTTTGCATAGCCATCCCCCCTCTCGGTTGTTTTCTCTGACTCAGTTGTTCCTGGCAGCTTGTGTGCGGAATTTGGTACTTTCTTTATTCCCAGATAAGCAGCTACAGGTGTGACCAAGCGATACATGGGCACACATGTTCAGAAACGAATTTATCAATGCTTAAAATGTGGTGGAAAATGCATGATTGTTGCATTGCGTGCTCATTGGAATATTCACTTCACTTTTAAGAGGATTAATTGGGGGGAAAACAGGGCAAATCATTGAGCTCCATTACTAGAATTTAGCTGTAGCGCTCATTGCCAAATTAGCATTACATAATACAGGGGTTTGTTTGTTTTCATCACAGACTATTTACAGACACGCACTAGCAGCAAGAAACATCAATTCCCTTGACCTTGTTGATCGTTTCAGACACAGAAAGTTCAAAAGAATATGCATGTTACAGAACCAGGGGGTGCCATGTTCTGCTGGATTATTAAAATAACCGTGTGACCGAATATGACCCCTGCAGTATCCCCTGATTCACTTTTTTTTATATTAGTACAAGTGGAGTGTGGTCATCTGAGGGAGGAGATGTTACTTTGTAAATATTATTACATAATTTTGACCTGTGTGTAAAGACTATTTTGGGTATGAAAAACATCAGATAGGAATTATGTAAGTATATCCCGCTACATCAACAACTTCTTAAAATACACATAACAGGTGATTAGAAGTTGTGTCATCAAATCACACACATGGTTTTTAATAATTTTTCAACAGAAATCAATACTTCTGTTATATTTCATTGCTGTTTAAGGAGCTGTCACAATACAGAGTTCGGATTTTAAACCACAACTTCCTTGGCGGAAGTAACAAAGTGCAGCAAATAACGTATGCAACTATATTTGAAAATAGTCTTATAGTATGTGTGGTAGATATACAGTCCTACAATCCTGCAATGTTATAAGCTACGTTTGCAATATCAGTTTTAGAGGGAGGGACAGTTTTTTGGTCTTTTATTATAGTTTTCATTATACCAGTTTTTTCCAACTGATTTAGCTTGTATGCTAGTCTGACACTTGTTGAATAGTAGCCTAAATTGTCAACTGCTTCCATAGCGGTCTCAGGTGTATCTGTTTACTCATGTTGTTAATTATGTTCCTTTCCTCCCAGTAAAACCCAAAACAGCGCATTTTGTCGGTGACATAGTTCTTCACATATGTCCAGTTTTGGTGTGTAGTGTTTCTGCGGCTGGCCCCTTGCCAGAGGGGATTCGCCTTCAGCCTCTCATGTAAGTCATAAGCGACTGTTGTAGGGAGGGCTGCAGGGTCAAAGTTTTCTGTCAATCTGGCTCTGTGCGCAGCGCACACTCAGTTCAAAGTGCTTTGTATTGTAAGTCATTGTTAATTAATTTGATGCCGCTTGCCGAGCTGCATAGACGTCTGAAAAAACTCTCATATTAGAGACTGTATCGCAGTATTGGGTATAAACTTTGTGGCGAGGTGGTTTCACTTTCCAGTTTTATAGGATTTACTTTCACGCTCACATTCTCAACCTAAAAACTATTCAAATTTCAATATTATACTAGTTTAAGCACTCAGAAATCAAACTGAAGCAAAGTAATCCTAAAATAATTATACATAAGTAGTTTAACAGTATTAATGGAGCTTCAAATGTAAGATTTGCTCTACATTTTATTGGTAGTGGAAAAATGTTCACATGTTTAGGTTTACCCGGCTTGACCCTGGTCCTAGGTTAGGGGTTACAGTCAGATTGATGCAGGAGCATTTTGATTTGAGCAGACACCCCTCTGGAAACTTCTGACCCTTTCTTTAATTACTCTCCGTCTGCGATTGCAACAATTACTGTCATCCAGGGGGTTGCTTGTCAGGCTGCAGCTTTACCGGTTAATGAGTGGGTCACTGTGCACCATTTGGGAAACAAAGCAAGCAGCACCTGAGTCAGAAACAGGAATTTAGCTGCCCTTCTCACCTTCAATTATTTGTGATATTCCTGAAAGTGAAAGCTATTCACTCGCTCACATGCAGTGTAACCAGCCTTGTTGGGGGGGGGGGGGAAGACAGGATCTACTGTATGGAGATTTGGAGAGCTGAAATCAGGTTATGTGTGTTCTGTTCCCCTGGGGAAGGCAGAGTACTTGTCTAACTTGAATTTGGGAGTCCAGACGGGGGACTGGGACTTGACCCAACAGAGGCAAGGAGAAAAACACTGTCCAAAACAGTCCCCATGCTTTGCTAGCAACAAACACACAGACACAAACTCTCAGTTCTTCTCATCTCTAAACCTGGTTTCTAAATGTATTTATAAAATGGACAAGTCAAATCAAGCAATCTGATTGGTTCTTAGCCGTGATATAATGAGCGTATATCACGGGTAGAATTGTAGTTACTTTTCACAACAAGTCAGTATCCCTCCGTGTCTGAGAAAAGCTACAACCGTTAAACTGTTACATTACGTCCGTTACGAAACTAACTAACTAACAAAGCTTAAGATGGAAACATGTACTGTAAGAGATAATGTGCAACAAGGACTTATTGACCGTTGTTAAGTACGCTCACATCTGCAGAAAGAAGTCCGGTCGATTTAACTGTATGCAGTTGGGCTGAAAAGCAAACTGCATGCAGTTTGCTTTTCAAACTGGGACAAGAAAACAGCGGAGAAGTAACGGGGCAGAAACCCTCCTTTTTACGCAACGGTCCGGACATAGAGTGGCGAAGTCCCTCCCCTTCCGGTGGACCTCCATGGGACCTTATTTCGAAAAAATTATGTATTGAAGTCAATGGAGAGAGAAAGATTATCTTTCGATCCCGTTTGAATTGTGCCACGAATTACACATGATGTTTGTCAATTTAAAAGATAATTTTGCAAGTCAAAAAACTGTCGTAAAACTGTGAAGTAACACATTTTTTTGTGTGAAACGCTCAATGAACTACATCTCTGGTCTCGCAGAACAACACACGTCACCAAGATGGTCGTCACTACTGTCTACGATTGACTACCCTCACTATCACCGCAATGAAACACGTCCAGAAGAATGTCATGCAAAGCTGCCTGCCTGCCTTCCTTTGATTCTCTCTGAACTGCCTGGTCTTTTTAATGTTTAATGTCAACCATTTGTGCAGATAGCATGAAGTAGAAAAGATCGGCGATCGCCGATGCTAGCCTTAGCGTTAGCATTTCTCCCCGAGGCTTAAATTGTGTATTATAGAATGATCACACCGGTGACAGTACTCTTCAAAGGGTTCGCGAAATATGACTACTACTCTTACTGTTTAACATGTTGTGTTACTTGATGTTACTTATTGTTAAGGCTAATAAAAATGACAAGGCTGTAATGCTAACTAACATGCTAGAGCTACTAGCTAGGTAGCTAACTTGATCCAGCCACTCCTGGTCCTTTCATCAGACGGGAGGCGAAAGAACGAGCAAGACCCATTGCTGGTATAACAACCTGGTACTAAGCACACAGGCATCTTGTTAAAGTTATCTTATCTTAGCCAGCGCCATAGATTATATCTATATGGTGCTGATCTTAGCTATCTCTTAGTGGAGGAAAACAATTGTGACATCACTTACACTGGGATTGTAGTCTTTCTAGTTGCGTATTTTTCATAGTCTTATATTTCAACAGTTTTACGACAAACTGTGACTTTTTTGACATGGAAATGATTTTTTAAGATTGACAAACATCATATGTGTAATTCATGGCACAATTCAAACGGGATCGAAAGATACGTTTTCTCTCTCCATTGACTTCAATACATTATTTTTCCGAAATAAGGTCCCATGGACCGGAAGTAGATGGGCGTGACTTCGCCACTCTATAAATACATTAAAAAAATGTATCTCTGGAAGCCGTAGCAGTGTAAAAAGCACGACCAATCATTTTAGCCGGCCCGGCTAAAATAACTGGATGGCCTACCTGCCTGTCAGCCTTCCATCTGTGCACAAACTTATCTCGTGCCCTCATTGGTCATGTGCGCGTGCTTGTGTGTTGGAGGAGGGGCTCTGTAAGGAAGTCTGAAGGAAGGGCCAGATTTTTTCCGGTTGTATATTTTCAAATTCTAGCGCACTCGAGCTGGTTTTTCCATTCTTACCTACCCTACCTTTAACTCTTTTTAGGGTGCAGCTATATGTTTTATTTATTTCAAAGTGGGCACATTTTAATTATGTATTTTTTCCTTCAAATGTGCAGAGGACTCCCCAAGTGCTGTGTTTAATTTATTTTAAAGTAGGCCTGTGTATTATTTTTAATTCTCCTTATAGGAGTTCTTTGTTTCTTATTAGAGGGTAACAGTTTTATATAATGTAATAAATAGCCTAATAAATGCAAAAAAACTGTAGTTTTTGTCTGATATAACAATAAATACAACTTTATAAGCTATCAAGCTATGAAATATGTTTTGCGGCTCCAGACAAAAAAACGTTTTGGAAAAAGGAGCAAAATGGCTCTTTTGGTCAAAAAGGTTGCAGACCCCTGGCCTAGTACAACCTCAACCTATACAAGTAACCACGTAAGCCATTCTACTGATGCTGGACAGTTTTTCAGTGGGTGCACCATAGACCGCAACATACAAATTAATGTAAATAAATAGCCAAATAATGGATCAATGCTCTCTGTCTAATATGTTCACTAGCTGTTAGTGTTGTTGCATAGCAACCACCTCACATGTTTAGTGCAGAAGGCAACGGGGGGACTATTTTATTTTGAACATCATTATTTACTAATAAAAACTATTTAAATTAGAGTGTGTATTTTTCTTTCATATTGCCACACTTGGTAACCGTTTTATAAAAGCAATAGCTCACTTCAGGCTGTGGTATATGCTCATTATATCACAGCTGTGATATAATGAGCATATACCACGGCCTGTCGTGAGCTATTGCTTAAATAACAACTGCTTATATCTTATACAGACTTTTGAGGTCAAATATATAATCCTGACTAAGAATGACATGAACAAACCCCTCAGTAAAGTCTTTCAGAATATATATATATATAGGAATGGAGCTTAGAGGTTTGGTGTATGAGTGATGAGTGATGCTGAAGTGGACATTTCTAGCTAAAAGAATGAGAAAAAGACACACTTAACCTGATAAGCCCCAAGCCTGTTTTTCAGGTCTCGGGCTCGAAAATGACATTCCCAGAACAAATGACTATATCTTCACTTCTAAAAGGGCTACATTAATAATCTTTTTTCTCAAAGCAATGATAAACCTGTGAGTTGGATGTAGAAAAGACAGAATCAATATAGATGTTTTTTATTTTAAAATAAATTCAGATTGAACATAGTAAAAACATGTAAATTATAGTTTCCGTCCAAAGAAAGCCCATTACTTATAGTGAAAACCACCCTTGAATGATGGGATAGTAGACAGAAAGCTTTAGGAATCCAAACTACAACACATAATAAGTACCCTGTATCAAGATTGATGCAAAACAAGTGAAATCTGACTTTTATAGAGAGGTTTAGAAAAAAAAAACACTTCTGGGGTCATTTGGGTGGATTTTCCATATCTCTGGAACCCATCGGTCGATTTTGATGATTGACATCTCTTTTTAACCGATAGAGCCAATAGAATCGAGAGGGAAGTTCCTAAATCCATCTAGACATTACCATTGGTGAATGAGTGATGCGCAGCCAGCATGCCCAAAACCGGAAGCTCTCATCCACTCTCGTAGCTCTCATAGCAGCTATATATGAAAACTACTCTTATTGACGTAAATGTTATGATGGATTGTCAGTAATCATTTCAAAGTGACACAGACACATTGGATTAACCTTCAGCAGCGTTTATATGTGTTTTAATGCCATTGAACACAACTTTTAATCATAAAACAGCAAAGGTAAGACATATTTGCCGTTTTGGCAACGTAAAGTGAAGTTGTGTGTTGTCTGGTTTTGCCTTCGCTGCCGCGAGCTTTGGTCGTGGAGGGATGAGACTTATACCATTGGAATCTGTGGAATCTCAGCTTTCATATGATATCTAGTTTGTGTAGATCCGATGAAGTATAAAATATTTCTACCGTGAGTTATGTGCTAAGTGCGTTAGCACCCTTTCGCTTAGTGCTAATTCAGACGCTTGGCGTTAGAGTTGTGTTTTTGTTTCGGTATAAATTGTTCATATCGTCAGTTAGCTGAGTTTCTTCCCGTTAAGTGGGTACGACACATTAATAGGTTGTTAAATGTTAAGAAGCCCTGAGACACAGTTTCGTGAAAAAAAAGCCTGTAGCCCCCGCCGGTGCCCCGAGAGCCTGTTCCCCAAAACCCTACCCCTAGTATAAAAGAAGACAAAATTGCCCAAAGTTTCTAAACTTACCAATGCAGGAAACAGCAATGGGTTTGCCTCTGGTGTCTCACCTTATTGCATCCAATTATATTAATGTTTTTATTTATGTTAACAGTACTTCTTTCTCACCTTGCCACTGTCTGTTTAGTTATCCATTCAGCTAGTGTCTCATAGCCCAGGGTATACATGCTGCTCTGTTTAAAGTAAGGTCCCCAGTGTAAAAGAGCCTACATGAGGCCTGGCACGTCTTGAACTAGTTCCCCCGATTGCTGCAATATAGGCCAATCTATGCTTAATTCAGATTCAACAGCCTTCACGGTCTCTTTGCTCAGTACTTTGTCTTAAAGTGAAACTCTTTTCTCTGTCGGCCTTGCTGAAAAATGGTGACAGGAGTTTTGTGGTTTGCTTGAAACGCTCTGTTTCTATCTGGGTGTTTGTGTGCAGCGTATCATAGCAGAATGTCTAGAATTATGTGTGTTTGCCTGGTAACCCTTGGTGCTAATGCTGCAATGAGTGTTGGGATTAAATGGCATGTTGGTAAGAACACTTAATGTTTCCTGATGAGGGACACCCCTTTGAACTCAGCGAGAATTCTCCTGCCAGCCGCTCGCTTTCTCAGAACTAATTACCTCAAATTAAAGCTTGTCTGCATTTTGCAATACTGTTTGTTACAAGAGACTGCAGTAGTAGTTATTTTTTGCTTATGCATGGAATGTCATTTGATGGAAACCGTTCATATCACACGCACAAACAGCACAGTTAACACATTGACACATGCTGTCAACTTAAAAATCACAGCAGCTGTTGTTCTTGCTTATGTTTCAAGTAATCTGTGCTGCTATTTAAGGTTTTTATGTAGCCATAGTTAGTTTTTGTAGTCAAGTGTAACCTGTTCATCAATCAATCATCAGTGTTTGAGTTTTTATGCAACGCCTTTGGAGAAAAGGCCAATGCTGCTGTTGTAGAAACCTGTTGCGTGGTAACTTTTCCTCCATTGTACTGTTGACTCTCAATTTTAAGGACCACCTGTTATTTCGCATGGTTTTGCTTCAAATCATGAATACTTTATGCATCTGCCAACTGTTTCAGTCAAAGCATAGTTCTGCAGAGACTTGAAACCATCTGGAAAGGTCTGAGGTAATCCATCACTGAAAGTGTCATTGTCTTTACATGTTGTTGCAGTAGGGCTTACATGCTAATGTTGCTATGGCAAATGGCAAAAACAGTTTGCCTTGGCCAAGGAAATGTATACAGCAGACTTAGACTTTAAGTTTTTTCCCAGACATTTGGTAAATATGAGTCTATATCTCTTTTCAAATCTGTTTGGGCTTACACCAACTTCACAAGGTTAATATATCTGGCGATAAAAAGTCCACGGTACGATATTTATTACGATATTGAAAAATAAAGGGAAAACAATGTGAATATTTATTTTTAACTTGCATTTTTTTTCCTTTATTAAATAATAAATATCATTTGTACAGCATTTTAGTAGGATAGTAATATTTTAAAGTGTCAACAATATAATAATCAGACCCTGCAATAGAATAAATCAAGTTTCACTTTAGTTTTTCAAGTAACTCAACCCTAACTCACTAACTCACTCACTCAGCATCATCAAGGTTATCTTTTAGGAATATGAGCATGTCCACATTTCCAGGTAGAAGCTGGGATGTTTGGGCGTTTACAATATCCCCTGCTGTGGAAACAACTCTCTTGCTTGGTACTGATGTTGCTGGGACAGAGAGATATGCTTTGGCCATGGGTGACAGCAGTGGGTCAAACTGTGCATTGTCTCTCCACCACCTCAAAAACAATACAGTTTTTGTCAAGAAGGTGAGGCTTATTGACAGGGCGAGATATAAATATACTGTTGGTACTTGCCAATGTCTCTAGGTATGTAAATGTAGCCCTGTACATACGATGTCCTTTTGTGTTATCTGTTGTTTTATGTTTATGTTGTAACCTACTTGCTGCCATGTTGGACAGGTCTCCCTTGAAAAAGAGATCGATGATCTCAATGGGACCATCTGGTTGAAGAAAGGTTTAAAAAAAGAAAATTATTAAAAGAAAAAAATGTTATTATTATTATTTTTTTTTTTATCGCGGTAGATTTTGTCAGTCTCACGACGGTATTGAGACATCTATACATCGCGATATTCGATATATCGTTACATCCCTAATCATTACTCTAAAAGATTTGTTGAAGTCGAGTTGTCACGATGTGGTTGATTTGAAGGTAGAAAATCCATCTACAACACAGTTTGTTGATGTAAAGTTTTTGTCAATAATCCATCCGCCTACTTTAGTAGTGATATAGGATGATAATGTTGAACGTAGCAACAGGGTAGAGTATCTTTGTTTGGCATTTCCAAATAGATTATTCACGTTTATTCAGACGTCAGACTTGTTAATCGCAACATGAAATAGGAGCAAATTAGTTCTCGATTGACTTTAGGTGATTTGGACATTGTCTTGATTGAACTCTCGGGTTTGTTGTGTTGGCTTTTGAATTGGCCTACATTCTTCAGATTCTGGTACAACATGGAGTAGGCTTTTAAGACCCGATTAGTACAACAGTTGAGGAGTGTGAATCAAGGCGCAGTGCATTCCCAAAGCCTGTCTGATCTGGCATTATGTCTTTTACTTTAAATTTGTATTTTCTCCTGGGCACCCCATGCTAGGTATTTCCCCCGGAAACATCATTCATTTGCGGTTCACATGGTGATGCTATTATAAAAAATCTCTTTGTGTGTGTGGTCATATCTTAAGGTCTCTAGCATGATGCTTCATATAAGCTTCTGTCTTTTATCAAACTGTATCGGTGTCAGCTATATTCGGAATAAGTTGCTATATATGTAACCCCATACATTTGCCCCACTTGGCTGAACCTGAGTGCAACCAACAAAAGCTAAAACTGAAAATACAACGTGCTACTGTTTCGCATAACTCAAAACAAGGTTGTTTTCCTTGAAGATGTCAAGTGTTTTAAGCCTCACTTTGAAGAACACATTGTGTGAATTTGTCTTTCATGAAAGACTTTTGATCCAAACCTCTGTGATCCAGCTTCATCGCCTCTGTATGGCAACACTGATGTATCAAAAGACTGCTTATAGTAGAGGCACAATGGCCTACTAAGATAGAGTGCATAAGAATAAGTCCCATATTGTACCCAGGACATGAGTAGGATTCATCTGAGGCACTTTTTGTAACTTTTTTACTCATGATGATGCCTATTCCTGAAGAAAGGCGTTGGTACTTTTTGTGTTGTGGACGTAGTTAAGGAGCAGAGTCTGCTTCCAGCAACATGTTTGTCTGTAGCCATGAACTACTGAGGGAAATGTGTTATTACGCAATCGAGAATGCAACCACCCCCACGTTCTTTTTAATAACCGGTTTCCAAAAACAGAGATCACACTCGACCTGTGTGCTTTTTTCTTCTTTTTGATGGACTAAAGTGTTAAGAGATGTTTTGACATGATAGCAGAACTATAACCCTAACTGCAAACGGAGACCGACAAATAGGTGTCTGTTTATGCTGTAAATGGTACTGGTTGGTGCTTCGTTGATATCAACCAGTGGTGGAAGACATATACAGTACAGATCCCTTAAGTTAAAGTGAGTAAGAGCAATCCTCAAAATGTACTCAAAGTATTACAAGTAAGAGTATCCGAAGCAAAAATCCCCCAAACACCCACAAAACTCGAAAATGTATGTAATGTTTAACAATGCAAAATAATATATATCCATATCTCAATGGGCTTGTTGATTTAAAAGCTAAGTTGTTCTTTGATAAAAATTACTGGCTACTTTAGTTTTCAACAATTATTTTTTAACCTTTTATTTGTTGTACTTTTTTTTTTAGTGCAATTGTTTTTTTGTCTATAAATCTTAATTTGTAAAATAATACCTAAAGCCATCACTGACAACTAAGTTCTGTATGTTTGAGTGGCCAACACAATTTTGCTTAAAATCAAATAAAAAAAACATATCCTATCTAATGAAATGCCACATTGGCATCTCTGAGCTGTCCATGTTGATCGCATTCCAGATTGAGTTCTTGGTTTTGTGCTCTCAAGCTCTGAGAGACATTGTGAATGTCCACAGTGTTGATTGAATGGTCGAGGCAATCATGAAGTTACATCTCCTTTGTCTGAGGGAAAATACAATAAAGAATGACACAAAAGTTCATTCAAGACCATTCAATCAGCGTTGCCAACATAACAACTCTCTCCTGGAGCTGAAAAACACTTCACTGTGTAATGTAATCTTTAATGTCATTAAGACATGACAACACTGCTGATGCTGACTTACACTGACTCATTCAGATCTTGTCTTACTCAAGGACACCAAATAAAGGTTATTTACAAAACTTTGACACAGTAAAAATCCATATTTCTTCGTCTCTAATGAGAGAGGAGGTTTATTTTGACTGCAGTCACGTCTTTAAGATAGTATCATGGTAATGGGGGTGTTGTGCATTATGTCATTCTCATGACATGAAGGGAAATTACTGCTATTAGTGTCGCTGTGTGGAGATACTGAGGAGGAGGAGAATGATGATGGTGTTACAGTGAGGGTTGAAATGTACATATTGTGAAAGATGTGCTCTTTATGTCATGTTCTTTCTGTCACCTTGTGAGTCTTTGACAAGCTAAAGCTGCTGTCAAACACGTACTGCTGTCAATATTTGATTTATTCTTTAAAACACGCGCTCCATTCCTCCCACAGTTGAATCTTTACTTATATGTGTGTATCCGCAACCGAAGTTTCAAATCGTTTCTTCTAACTTTTACTAGAGCAAAAGGAAAAGTGAGGCCCTTTCAGGCTGTGCCCCCGAGAGGGACAGAAAGCCCTCCAGCTTGGTCAGCCTAGTAACCAGGCTCTGTGCAGCACACTCAGGGAAGCAGAGCCACTTGCTTGTGCAGCGAGCGGTCCCATCCCCCTCCTCCCACATTCCCTCTCTCCCTCTTCTCTCCATATTGTCCTCTTGCCCATTTCCCTCTGTGTTATAAATTACAAACGACACAAACCTCCAGGCCTAATGCCTTGCCATGGACGCCTTCCAAGCTGCAGTTTTCCGAGAGCCAAGAGGCTGGCTTCATTGATAACACCGGGCACACTGTCCGTCTCTCCATTTGCTGGCAGGAGGAAATGCCCAAGACAGACCCTTCACAGGCCTGAAAGACACCAGCGCCTTTTTTTACAATCGACTGATGAAGCCTACTTCTGTGAGACTTCACCAGCACTAGTGTAGAACACATCAACAATAATAAGTACATCAGTAAAAGAGACTTCAGGCTTATTCTTACATGATGCCTTATGATTTAAATATTCATGGGTTAAAGTTGTCCATGAGAAGTATTTTTTGGGGGCATTTGGAACACACTGTTTTGGTTTGAGAGAAATTGGCACCAAACATTGGTAAGCATTTATTAGCAAAGCCAACCGGTCATAAAGTGTCAATCTCACAAGTTCATCTGACCTTTTAATGCCCTCACACACAGTACTGGAATTAGCTGTTTCCACTGACATTGCAGGCATAACAAGAGGTGCTTGCGCTGCTTTTATTTTATAGTTTCAAATAGTTTCACACTGCAGACACACAAGTAGGGTAGGTAAGAATGGAGCAACCAGCTCGAGTGCGCTAAAATTTGAAACTACGCAGCCGAAAAAAATCTGCCCCTTCCTTCAGACTTCCTTACAGAGCCCCTCCTCCAACACACACGGACGCGCACATGGCCAATGAGGGCACGAGATAAGTTTGTGCACAGATAGATGGAAGGCTGACAGGCAGGTAGGCCATCCAGTTATCTGACCCGGGCCGGCTAAAATGATTGGTCGTGCTTTTTACAGCGCCACGGCTTCCACAGATGAAATTTTTTCATGTATTTATTGTCAAAGCATTTATTATATTGTTGCTATCGGGATGTTAAGAGCAGTCCATGGAATATAACAAAAAGTATTTCTGAAGTGAATTACCTACCCTACCTTTAACCCGCTTCAGGACTTTTTGAAATGCACGCCCTGTGTCGGGAAATACAAATAGTGGCTCAAGTAGTTATAATTGTGGCTAGTTTTGGTATGTAATCTGCTGAAACTACAAACTATGATCTCTCAAACCCCAGTTTTTTAAATGACTTTTGTGAACCCAATAGGCCTACTTTATGAAATATGCACATTGTATCCCTGGTGCATCCACATGTCTTCCACATTTTTATTAAGCCAGTGTAAAACTCATCTTGGCAGATGCCCGGGTGAGCTAGCAGCGCCGGTTAGCGGACTGAGGTGGCACCCACCTGTCACTCAAAGCAGCCACGCCCCTCTTAATGCATAACTTTCAGCCTTACTGATACGTTTCAGTTGTATAGAACGCAAAGTTTTGTTTAATATGGGAAAAGCTATAGAGACAACAAGTTAGCCATTTTATCAATGATGATTGACACCTTTTGGAGGCAGCCTCAAGTGGCCATTGGATGAACTGCAGCTTTGAAACGACTTTTTATAGGCTTTACTACAATAAACATTGCTGTAGTTCAACATTTTCAGTGTGAAGTAACGTATTGCTTCACACATATGCCTAAAAAAGGAACTTCCCCAACCCAATGTGCTGTGCCCACCTTAATTGCGTGCGCTGATGCATCCAAAAGCCCATTTGGATGCATGAGCTCACATCAAAACTATTAAAGTGTCACCAATTCACAATTAAAACAAACAAACTCCAAAAAGTGTAACCTCAGCTTCTTTCATGACACCATTAGGGATGGGTATCGTTTGAAATGTATCGATTCCGATTCTGATTCCGGTTCTGCTTATCGATTCCGGTTCTTATCGATTCCCCGTTTCGATTCCAAAATTGTAAAAGAAAGAGGTCAAATGTTTGGATAACAAAAATATCTTTATTTTTTTAAGCTTTAACTGACATTTTTACAAATAAAAAATATACATGCAATACAAATGTATTGCACAATAGCTGTGCTTTATTTTAACTGAGCTATGCCTGTGGCAAGCTATTAACAGGCTTGTCACTTGTCACTGTACCTTGTCTTTTTCTTTTTTAGTGTAGTGGAGCCTCACTTTAGAGCGTTTACCGCGATCCATCTTTGGTGTTATGAAGTGACTGAGCTCGTGAACTGTCTACGGGAGGGCGGGGGGAGCCTCGCTGCGGGGAAACTGTGGACCTCTGTCGCCGCAACTTACATGATGCCGTTTAAAAAAAAATGAGGGAGGTGCCGGCCGTCAGCGTACCGAGCCGGCCGTCAACGGCCCACTGACGACCCGCTGACGACCGGACGTTCTGTGATTCTCCAGAACACACAGATGGCCAGTCCGCCCTTACCCTGGCTGTATTCCACCGGGTCACCGCGGCGCAGACGGACCCGGCAGAATACAGGGTCTACCCCGTTTAGGAACCGTTAAGCAGAACCGAAATTGTGTATTTTGTATGGGTACCCGGTACCTGGGGTTTTCTTATCGGTTCTCATCTGGAACCGAGTTTCGGTTCCCAACCCTAGACACCATTCAGATTTTTTTCTTACATGTCATAAGAAACAGATAATACATGTATCATGTTAGTGTCAACATGAAAAAGCAGCTTGAAAAAACACTGTTTACAGATCATTTTTACATAATTTATAAGAAGAATTCCACCAAGTGGAAACCAAATATCTTCCTTTGCAGCTGCAGGCCGGTGTAAATGCACATGTTTGAGGTCGTATAGAGCTCTTGGTATATTTGCACTTTTACCCTCTCCAGTGTCTCCCCTCTAACAGCGGGGGTGGGGGGAACTGCTAGTAGAGCCCCTCTGCTCCAGCTGACCCCCAGACCCAGGTGGTGCAGATGGGAATTTTGCAATGCTCATACAGTGTTTAAAACATGTGTGTTCAGTGGGTATGAGTAAGTCTCTATGTCCTGATCTCAGGTGACAGCTGTCAGTATTTGTAGATATTAACTTCACATATTTGGTTTTAGGGTGGATTTTCCCTTTGGGTAGAAGAGCTGTTTAAATCCTTGTGTTATTTTAAGAAGTAATGGTTAATTAGTGGGAATTTGTGTATACTGTAGAGACATAGTATTTATGCCATTTGAAGAGTTGCAGGGTAAGCATTTTAGTAGTTTAACCAGAATCTTTTCAGATAATTTTTATAGAAAATTTGTGTTGAGTGTTGATTTTCTTTGTTAGGGCTTTACATTATTTGCGGACACAAATCATCGGTCGTTTTTCATTTTAAACGCAGGAAGTTCTTACAGATTTCATGTTTTTCCTCATCAACCCACATTCTCAAAGCTTATTGCACAAAGCATGAGAGCTTTTTTTATAGAGTACTTAGCTCATTCTAGCTTTAAGGATTTCCCCCCAGCTAATTGTTTTTATTAAGGTATTAATTATTAGTTTCAAAGCTCAAAGAACCCGGTGCCAGCAAAACGTGTTTTCAGGTGTTTAATTAGCTTTCTGTGTCACAAGTGAAGAGTGTGTCAAATGATATGCATATTAAATACTGTGTATTTTAAAAACAAAACATACACGTTTATACATACTGTAATAAGAGATTACTTAAACAAGTTGTATTCTAGTACTTTACAAAAGCCTATAATGCTCCCACTCATACACACAGCGATGGAACCGCCAACCCTGTGGGGGGTGTGGTAGAAAAACTCCCTCTGGTGGGAACACAGGGATTTTTGTCTTTAAAGATCATTTACATGCACAAAAACCAGAACACACTACAGGAGAGAGGAAACCCAACAAGCATTATAGGGCCCTTTTAATAAAAAGCTGGCAAGTAAGCTGAGACACATACAGTGTTGTGTGCCTGAAACATATTTTCATCAGCTTAGTGGGTTGTCTTCCCCACTGTACCCTACATAATAATAATAGGACACCGAAACATGGTTGTATAATATTAATAACCTAATGATTGCCTTAACCTCAAAATAAAAAGTACATCTGTTTATTACTTTATATTAAGATGATTTGATATTGTGTTTTTGTGAACATCGATAAGAAAAAAATACACTTAAATGTTTTCTGCTTGTATTACCGCAACCACAACTAGCGTTACCTTTAGACTTTTGTCTGACCCCTGATACATTTATGCAACAACCTGCTCACCGGGCTTGAGTACCACGTTTTTAAGCGTCTTTCAGTTCCTAGAAAAGTGCTATATAAGTGTCATGTATTATTATTATTATTATTATTATTATTATTATTATTATTATGGTTGAGGTTAGCTTTATCCAAATCATGAAACAATATATGTAAAGGTGCACAAGTTCAACATATATGGCATAACAAAATATGATGGAGCAAAGAAGACAGTCATTTTTACCTTTAGAAAATATAACATTTTGAGAATTATCCTCATTTAAAGGTGGGGTATGTAATTTTGGAGAAACCAGCTCGAGTGCGCTAGAATTTGAAAATACACAACCGGAATAAATCTGCCTCTTCCTTCAGACTTCCTTACAGAGCCCCTCCTCCAACACACGAAGAGCACGACCAATCATTTTAACCGGCCCGGCTAAAATAACTGGATGGCCTACCTGCCTGTCAGCCTTCCATCTGTGCACAAACTTATCTCGTGCCCTCATTGGTCATGTGCACGTTCGGTGTGTGTTGGAGGAGGGGCTCTGTAAGGAAGTGGCAGATTTTTTCCGGTTGTGTATTTTCAAATTCTAGCGCACTCAAGCTGGTTTCTCCAAAATTACCTACCCCGCCTTTAACCTAGCCAACTAAAAACATCATTAAAACTATGAGACTAATTTCCTGCCACCTAAAGAATGAAAAACATAGCTCACAACATGTCTCGGTGAGGAAACTGCTGCTTTTTCTTGTATAATAATTTAATACACAGAACATTTAGCATCATTTTCTGATTGTTCAACATTGAAACTTTCTAAATGATTACTGATACTGAGTATAAAAAATTCGTACCATTCCACATGTGTTTAATGAATCATAAGGAATGGTTGTGAATTGGGACTTTCTTTTACCTGTTGCACCAAGTTAGGGCTTAAGGGTTTTGAGTATGTTGTCAAAAAAGTAATTTAACGTGTGTATATAGATGCCGTATGAGAGCAGCCAAGCTTGTATTTCTAAACCTGATCAAGAACCAGACATGAATGACCCTAGTGATAAAACGTGAATGATTTTAGCACTTTCATTGGTTTTAGATTGGACAAACTAGTCGCAGAAGTTCATAAGAACAACATTTTGTTTTACTTAGCAACATTAAGGCTAAAAATAGTAACGCACAGATGTGTACTTTAATGTGTTTTAGCTACTTTAAAAACACCCCCAGTTCTTGTCATTGTTGTATGATGTGCTCACCATTCAGCAGTTGCAACACTCACTAACAGAGCAGCACCTGACCGCGGCCCATTCAGTTATCCCCACTGCTTTCCCATTGATGCCTCTCCTTATGACTGAGGCCCAAAGGAATCTCCACCCAGGGGACCTTTCAACAACAAACGCAGCCAGCTACGACAGCAAGCTGCTTCTCTGAATGAACAACAATGTCATTCCAGCAGTGTGCGGGTGTGTGGCTGTACTGTATGTGTGTGTGTAGTGAAACACCACTGGCAAGTAGCAGCAGAGTGATCTTGTGACCAAAGCCCCTTAATGACGGTTAGTTAGGAGCTGTAAGCAGACTTACTTCTCTGCGTTAGCACTTATCATGCTAACTATTGTTTGACCCGGAGGAAAAGGGACCCAAGTGTCAGGGACTGGAATGTAATTAAATACATGTACACATTTCTACACATTTTCTGCCTAATAATTGTATGTATTTTACAAATCGTTAAAGTAAGTGAGCTTGTAGACTTCTTCCACATGTTGATTTCTGTTGCGGCAGGCTCCGAATGTGATACAGGTCATGTAAAAGAGATATTGCGCAAGGATATCTTAAAATATGCAGGACGTAGCATTTTCTTTACACATGTAGGATATGCCGATATTATGGTCGGGAGTTAGGTTTAGGAGTATTCGTTGGACATGTAAGGAGCACGTTAGTGTACACGCATCCAATTGGGTCTTTACGGCCCTTTGCGACACACTTTTTTTTGTTTCGCAATGTTTTTTTTAGGAATGTGGTTGGTGTAATTATAGAGTGAGTAAGAGGGAACTTGCCCCCAGTGGAATATGAAAAAAAAAAAATCCAAATATAGACATTTGCATGTTAACGGCATTGTGATTGAATATAAATGTTCTTTAGCAATTTAAATGTTTTTATCGTAGTACCTTTTTCCAAAATAAGGCAAAAAAAACGGAATATTTCGTGCATGTTAACGTATTCACTGAATGTATAAATGTTATGTCTTTTAAACATAGGACAGTGCACAAATCTGTCTCACTTCATGTCGGCAAGTACATTTCCCATAACCCCCTTAAAAACAAGACTGCTTACTTTTGTGTCATTAATTAGCCTCGGCTAATGACTTGTTGCTACAGTCCTTCAGAAGTGAACCAGTTTTAATGTTTGGTTCATCAGTAGAACATTTTACCTGTTAGTATATGATTGGAATCAGAAATTAAATAAGTATAAGATTTCAATATGGTGACAATTAAAATGAGTTATACTTTGTGATCTGTTTAGATGCTTAATCTTGTATCTCTTTCTGAACTTTGAGTGTTCAACCTTGTTTGTGTGAATGCGTCTCATATCTGTGTTTCCTGGCTATCTATCTGGAGGACCAGTGATTAACAGACCATTCCCCTTACTCAGAGGTAATAAAGTGAGATTAGGAAGCTCTTCTTTTCACAACTAAATCTCAGTAAGCAAACAAAGTGATATGGTGAATATAGCACCATGTAGATTAAATGTTGAGCAATGTGTGTAGGGGAAAGCACAAACATTATGTCACAACTGTTAACACGCCAGCCTTTTTTTGGCACATGGGTCCCACTAACTGCTGATGTGTTGTATTAAGTCCCAACTTATCCTCGATTTAGAAAGAGAGGCAACAAAGTCATGGCATGTCAATAAGCTGGGTGCGTAACATTTAAAAATCATGACTAAGTGGGAACCAAAGAATCCCTTGCGTAGTCACATTTTCTGAGTGATGTCACTGTTAGGTTTTCCTCTGAGTTTTACAGATCCTCTTTAGAGGAGCAGCTGTACTTCCCGGAAAGTGACTATTTATGGTTAATTTGTTCCCTCATTTATATTAATAGCATTCAATGTATCCATAATGATTCCAGACAAGAAAATACAGACTGTACTAAACACAAACATACAGGCAGACACATTCCACTTGTGTCTCCAGATAACACCGGCCAAGACATAGAATAATGTTATTACATTGCATGTGTACTCAGACTGCAAGCTTTAAATGGTCGACATGCCACCAGCATCAGGGTAAAGTTTGTGTCAATGGAAAAAGGGGTCAGGATGGCTGGAAACTTTCACTGGAGGTAGATTTGGAGGAAGGACTTTCCGATGGGTTCCCATCACCCTAATATTGCACTATATTTGTCAGTGCTCAAATATTTGGAAAAATAGGGGGAGAGCAAGACAAGGAGGGGGGCAATGATGAGTGTCCACAACAGATACTGACCCCTCATACTCCCACCCCAACTCTTCGAGCCTTACGTGCCTATTTATAGGGGGAAATTGCGCTATGGAAAAATATGACAAAGCTGCATTCCATAGATAAGCTGGGAATGGTGGAAAAGAGCACACAGCCTGGTCTCTGAAGGTTTAAGAGGAGGTTCTCAGGCTTGGCTTTGGATCACGGATAAATAGACTGATGGATAGATAGATAGATATTGGTGCAACTGAGTGTTTTTAATGTGGGCCTTTGTTAAAGGGGCCTTATCATGCTTGTTGAGGTTTTCCCTTCCCTGTAATGTTATAAAGGTGCAACATAGTGACATCATTATGTAACACTCAGACTTCTATTGGCTTGCACGCCAACCAGTGGAAGTGATAGACTTTGGGGCGGGACATCTCTAAGCAGTTGACATTACATTACATTACATTGCATTTAGCTGACGCTTTTATCCAAAGCGACGTACATTCGACCAGGAAGATACAACCTTGAAGAAAACAGAATCATATAAGTACATCAGGTTTCATAGAGCTAAACATTTCAAGTGCTACTCAACTGGCTTATAGATAAGCCAGTCCTTTATTAGTATATAAGTGCTCTGTTAGTAATTCTTTGTTAGTAGTTCTATCGCTCGAAATGGAGTCGAAAGAGATGAGTTTTCAGCCTGCGCCGGAAGACGTGCAAGCTATCTGCTGTCCTGATTTCAATGGGGAGCTCATTCCACCATTTAGGGGCCAGGATAGCAAACCCACGTGTTTTTGCTGATGGGAACTTTGGTCCCCCTCGCAGCGCGGGTGCAGCGAGCCGTTTGGCCGATGCAGAGCGAAGTGCACGTACTGGGGTGTACGGTTTAACCATGTTCTGGATGTAGGAAGGGCCAGATCCATTCGCAGCATGGTACGCAAGTACCAGTGTCTTGAAGTGGATTCTAGTAGTTACTGGAAGCCAGTGAAGGGAGCGGAGGAGCGGTGTGGTGTGGGAAAATTTCGGAAGGTTGAAGACCAGCCGAGCCGCTGCATTCTGGATGAGCTGCAGAGGTCGGATGGCAAACACAACCGTGCCGGCCAGCTAACCAATCAGAGCAGACTGGGCTCTGGTTTCAGACAGAGGGTGAAAAGAGGTGCTGCAGCACAGGCAGTACGAGAAAAATAAAGAGTCTGTTTTAATCTGCTGTAGGGCTACATTTTACGATTATTTCATTATCGAATAATCTGCCCTTTATATTCTAGATTGATCAATTAATAGACTCAAAAGTCCAAAGTTATGTTTAAAATGTCTTGTTTTGTCAGTCCAAAACCCAAAGTTTTTCAGTTCAATATAATGTCAAACAGAGAAAGCAATAATCTCAATATTTGAGAGGCTGAAAACAGCATTTTCTGCCATTTTGCTTGGAACATAACTTTAGCAATGAATTGATAGCAAAATAGTTGGCGATGACCTTCTATCGATGGACTGATGTATTGTAACTTAAAACGTTTTTTTTCATCCAATGGATGTTACAATGGGTGCAATTAACCTGTATCATCAGAGAGTATGAAGAGCTTGATGAAGTCAGTGTACATTTTTGAGATAAAACTTCACTGAGTAAAGTTACACGTAGTGGGAATATTAAAAGCTCATACCAGCATTTTTAGCTACACTAGTGGCAAGTCTCCAGACTAAAATATCTCAACAACCTTACATAGACTTCAAACAAATGTAAATGCATTTATTGTCCCCAAAGGATAAAGCCGATAGAGTTTGATGACCCTTTGACTTTTTCTATAGCACCAACAACAGTAAACAACTATTGGTTTTTTAGTTGGTATTGATTTCAAAATCCCAGTTATGGCGCTCTTGCGTAGATGTTTTGCCGTGGCGTGCATCTTCATACTTCTGCAGCTAGTGTTTAATACAAACAACTTGGGATCTCCAACCCTCTCCTCAGTGAGATTAAGCACTTCCTGGTACCTGAGTCATCTGCTGCTTTGTTGTTAGGGGAAACACAATAATCCTCTGTGTGTATGTGTGTGTCTGTGTGTTTACGTCACCCAATTACAAATGCAAACTGAACCTGCCGGTAACAGGTCTAGTCACACAACCATTATTCTCGGAAGTGTTTTCGAAATGGAATAAGAGAGCTTTTAATTGCATTTTAGGCTTTCAGAAAACAATCAACCCCCGACCCCGATATGTGCAGTGTGCCTGTGTGCTGGAATACCCAGCATGCATTCAGGTTTAGCCCAGCTAGACAGCCCCAGATGTCAGGCAGCAGTGATGGCGTATAGGACCCCAGACGACTGGTCCTCGCAAGGACACACTCTCCCTGTGGCCCTCTGCCAAGCTCTAGGCTCCAGAGGGTCCAGAGGGTCAGCCTCCCCACTCTACCTCCAGTTCCCCCTCACCGAACCCACTGTCACAACAGCAGCTAAGGAGCTATGAATAAACAGTCTGTCATTGTCTCGCACTATATTTAAGACAGAAGCTCCTTTTTTTTTT